>JAOPUA010000055.1:15949607-15964699 GCA_027122455.1 Trisopterus luscus
TGTGTGTGTGTGTGTGTGTGTGTGTGTGTGTGTGCGTGCGTGTGTGTGTGTGTGTGTGTGTGTGTGTGTGTGTTTGTTTTATTGTCAAGTGGGAAATTGTGCCCAAGGATGGTGGTGTCAAATCTCTGGTCATCGTGTAACACACCTTTGCACACAAGAATATCAAAAAGGTACAGCATACAGTATTCACACACACACCAACACACAGTTGCCACACGCAAAGACACACATCTAACCAATTAGGAGTACTTTGTCTCATGTTTACCTCTCTCCCTGCCTTTCTCCTGAAGGTTTACAGCAATTAAATACAGCAATTTAAAGTGTTCTCATTGTTCTTGCGCAGTGGTGGTGCATGTGCACATTCAGGTGTTTTCGTGGCTTTTAGGAAGGCAATAGGTCATTGTTGTGTCTGTCTCCTTGGCTCTCCTCTTTAAAAGGGTCTGGAGGGAGAACTGGATATATTAGCTTACCTCAGATAGGAGAACAGTCTCTCGCTCTCACATTCACACACTCACTCACACACTCACACTCTCTCTCTCACACACACACACACAGACACACACACACACACACACAGACACACACACAGACACACACACACACATAAACTGTCTCTGTCTCTCACAACCTCATACACAGTTACTTATACAACCACAAGCACAATCTCTGACACACACACACACCCCCACACACACACACACACACACACATACTAGGATATGGGCAAACAGAGACTCACATTGACATACTTATGCAAAGGAACCCGCTCACACACAGATACACACACACACATAGACACCCACACACACACACATACACACCACACAGAGTTACAAAGAAGAAGCAAAAGTGCTGATGGGCCAAACTCTCTCTCAGTTTGCCTCGTCAGTACATCAGCTTACTGCTGTACTCTATATGCTGCAGATATATAAATATATATATATATATATATATATATGGGGATATCTAAACAGTCAAACTGAGGCACCCGCTCCAGCTCCACTGCACAATAGGCTGGAGAGGGGGATGGAAGTAAGAACTAGAAGAAACCAAAAACAATTTCTCTTTCTTCTTGCTATCTATTTTGAGAATGTTTGAAATGCAGGTCCTTGTCCACACAAGGCATCAATGGAAATGGCATCAACACCTGGCATCAATGGCATCAATGTCAAAAGTTGTTCTGCCACCAATACCATATTTTTCTTTCACGTCTTACTCCAAGGACCTGCGTTGTCCATTGTCCTTTTCCTATTGCAATGCATTGCATAAAATGTTTCTACATTGACACTTTATTCCTCTCCATGTAGGTCTCAATGAGGACAGATAGGGTGCAAATGGTGGAGCTTGTTTACACGTGTTGAAACTATCCACAAAGCAAACAGTAGCTGACACTTCCCACGTATGGAGAGTCATGTCCATCCATCTCTATCAAATAACTGACAGCAGAGCTTTGGTTCCACCTAGTGGTCACATTCAGAAATAGCCAATAAATATACCGCCCTCACACATGCATTTGGGGCTTTTATTCATCCATTTCACACACTTCATCAATCCAGTCCCATGCTAAGCTTAACCTTTATTCATGTAGTCAATAGATCTCACTACCTGTGTACTCCCTGCATCACCTTACCACGTTCTTACCAATTCTTTGTCCTCATTTGCACTTGCATCCTCTATAAAGCCCCCCGCCGTCATAATTCCTACCGCTCAGCCCAACCCCTGCGTGGGAAAGTGAAGTATAGTTTTGCCTAACAAGTCTCTGCGGACGACAGCCCTTTTAATTGAGTTGGGTATATGACAAGTTCCCACACCGCAGCAGACGGCAGCGGGGAGTGGGGACCGATGAGTACCGGTGCCCCCACCCCTGATACATGGGGTGTGTGTGTGTGTGTGTGTGTGTGTGTTTCTGTGTCTAAAATTTTATTGTTTCCGCAGTGGGTGTCTGCGGTTGGTTGTGCTGGCTGACAAGTGGCTGTGGTGTCCTGGTGTGAACTCAGTTAGGAGAGAGAGAGAGAGAGAGAGAGAGAGAGAGAGAGAGAGAGAGAGAGAGAGAGAGAGAGAGAGAGAGAGAGAGAGGCTCTGGCTCTTCAGCAATCACTAATCACCCTGCATCAATAATACACACAGAGACAGAGAGGCAAAGAGATGTGGTGTAATCATAGCAATAGTAAAACAAATGTCCTGTGATCAAAACAATTAGTTGATGGACTTTGAACAGAAAAGAGGCCGTGCAGCGTGCAAAGAGTTCACAGCTGAATAGTAATCAGACCTCCAAACTGAAAATCGATTCAAACAAGGCAGACAGAACAGCAACCTTTCCTAAAGTGATCTCCTCTACAACCTGGGTCAACCTGACCGCTGCCCTCGGTGGTAATACAGTGGGTCCAAGTTGCCTGTGCAGCGAGCAGGCAGCTCCGCCTCGCCCTCCTAAACGAGGCCATCACTCGGGCCAACGGACGCCCAGCAGAGTAACACTGTAGGCCAGTGCAGGTGAAACCTCAGAGATCTGCGTGTGCGTCTGTGTGTGTAACATGCACTGGGACAAGTAGATCAAGTGCATGGTTGGCGCGTGGGTTAAAACCTGCCAGGGTTGTCGGCCAATAGTTGATTTATTGATGAGCGTCAGCCTCTGAATCTCATTGGCGACGTACTTGAGCCCAACAGCTTGAGCTAATGGACTGGAGAGGTCTCGGGGCGCGCCGGTCCCCACATCCTGGGTTTTGTGTAGAGGTGTTTGTCTTGGGCTCAAGCTAACAATTTAACTAATGAAAAAATATAAAAATGACTTATTCAATTATAGATTGGCTACAGTTATATGGTAGCGCTGTCATAATAAACAGCTGATGTGTTGTGCAAAGCAATTACAAAAAGACAAAATGCAATCAATAATTGTATTGAATAATTCAATTATAAACATATTTATTTCAATTTGAGTACCATTTTGAAAGGCTAATGAATTTAATGAAAAGCCGGGTTTTAATGAATTCATTTCTCTCTTGTCTACTCCTCCACTCTCACTTCCTCCCCCCTAGTCCCCTGAAAGGCCAAAGGAGGCCAAAGGAATCAATTGTTCCTGTGTTGCGCTCACGCCTGACATGCAAAGCTCATTGGTTTAACACCCCAAACCTAGTCCTGCTCACAGCTCGGAAGTCTATACCGACACATCTAGACATCCCAACCTTTCACGTAGATCAGGTCTTGTTTTTAAAGGGATGGTTGCAGTACACATGACTGCATTCATTTGTAAGCTTTTGAGCAATGCCAAATATGCCCGTCTTATGCCATTTCTTTTTCCCAGAAAGGTCCGCGTGTTTACACTGACTGAGGTAATATAACGGCTTGATTTCGCAACCCAATTTCCCCTCTCGGACCCTACACATGTGATTGATGGATGCGTGGCGTGCGTTGGCTCTCTACAGCCACAGGGGCCTGGTAATACCGGATCCAAATCCCGTGGCAAGCGACCAGTGTTTTGGCACGAGATGAGAAGCTACAGGGGCCTCTTTGGCGTGTGGTCTTTCACTTGAGTCGTTCACCCAACCTTGACAGAACATAAAAATAGAAAAAAATACGCTGATGCATTGACACACCGTACACCTGCACAGACACACAACCACAAACAGACAGCCACACGGTTTGGTCTGATTACCTGACCGATTAAGTATTTAGACAGGATACCAGTTCCCTTGTTAAATATTCACAGATTTTCCAGGATGAATTAAGGATGAGAATTTAACACATTAAACTATATGTCAGCAAGCGTGCGTCAGAATGTATGTGTCGGTAAGCGTTGATGTGTGTGCGTGTGTGTGTGTGTGTGTGTATGTGTCACGCACCACAGCTTCACTAAGCTCTGATTAACAATTGACCCAAGCTCATTGGTGTGTGTGACACAAATAGAGTTGCGAGGGTGTGGAAAATTTCTTGAGATATTCTGGAATCTGTCCACAAGAATTTATGCTCAGGAATTTGTGGAATGTCGAGGGTATAAGGTATACAAATGTATCAGGAATGCAATCTCTCTCCATCTCTCCCTCTCTCTCTCTCTCCTGCAAATGCATCTGGAAAATCTCCTAAAAGAGTAGTAAGTCCAAACACTTGCAAGGTGAAATGGAATGTTTTTGGAACCTTTTACTGCACAAATGTCTAAATATGGATGTCTTTCCTGGTGTTCTTCACTGTATGTTATAGACCGATACATTTAATTTAATAGGGGTGTCGATGTTTCAGCAGGTATCGATGTGTGCTAATCAACCTTAATCTCATAGGATACGTCTTTGGGGTTCATACGGTATGTCTTTGTGATGCCCCATTGCTATTGGCTAGAGTCCAGCGTTTACAAACTGTTATCCTTGTTTAACTTAGTGAAAGCCGCTGTCCAGGATACAAAGTGAACAGAGTGCTTTGAACTCTAAACACAACTCTCCTTAGGAGGAGATGGAGGGGTGAAATACGAGGACACAAATCAACGGCTGACCTCGAGGAAGAGTCAACGAGGGAGACTAAAAGAATGAGAGATAAAGAGCTACAAATAGGGAGAGAGAGGGAGAAAGAGGGTGAGAGAGAGATGGGGAGTGTAAGAAAACAACTGCGCAGTCACCTCTTTCACCTTTACACAACTTTTACTTGGGCAGAGCTGATTGAATCTTTAAAATGGACTCCACTATCCACAGCATTCAGACACAAACACACACACACACACACACACACACACACACACACACACACACACACACACACACAATCAATGTTTTTATTTCTTTCCTCCTTTTTCGCCTACCTGCTCCTTCCATCTTTAATAACATACAACCTTCTAGAAATAACATGCTCACATACTTTGGCTCAATGTGCACGGAAGGACACCCTGTCCCTCATTGGCTGATGAAATTGCCTTTCCTGTGATCTATGTTTCCCCTGTGACTACAGCTGAATTGAGGTTTAAAAGCTGGATGAACTGGATTCATATTTGCTTTTGTCTACGTGGCCTTTGCCTCACGCTCAGGTCAGGTAAATAAAGAGAGTGAAACTCCAGAGCTGCAGTGCAGCCCCAGGACCCGAGATCAGCCCAGATACCCAACACCTGTTAGTCCGTCCAAAGACTTTTCCTTTTTAACTGTGTTCAAGTGACTCCATATAGAACAGAATAGTGTGATGGTAGGTGGTGCAGTGTTGCCCCATTAGGAATCACTGTGCAAAACAAAACAACTTTAATAAATGCAAGCCAACACACTGGCAACAATTCCGTCACGATGTTTACATTCATGCATCATTGTTACAGCCTTTTCTCGGGTTGTATCCAGCGCTGTCTCGCTGTTACACCGCCGAAAAGTGTCGGCCACCTAATGAGGTGGTGGTGAGCCGCATCAGAACCGGCCGCGTTTAGCACTTAGTGGAAACAACAGCTTAAGGGAGAACCCTGTGAGCCACTTCAAGGAATTTCATCACAGACACGTGGACATGCCGCAGCTTAGTAAGGCGACAGGAATATACACTCAATTTAATATTCTTGTCATAACATCATTTAGAAACGCACTGGAAATCTCCTTGAAAGGGCGAATCAATTGCATCCATGCGTGCAGTGGCATTCCGGTTTATACTGTATTGGTTATATTGGCTTAGAGAGCCAAATGCATCTCAAGCCGGCCTAGCCTAGAAGCGTGGAACAGCGGACACATGATTGACTGACGGCATGAGCTAGCGTGTGAGCTGCCAATGGGACTAACTGGGGGCTCAACTGTTCCTGTCCGAATGCATGACCCCCTCCCCCCACCCCCACACACACACGCACACACACGCACACGCACGCCCAGGATGGTGTGCACTCACCTCGTGACCCTATGCCAGGTTAACACTCAACAGACCTCATTCAGGCCACGCGATTATTACACTGATTGTCATCTGTATACTCGACCCGTAAAAAGACACGCACACACACACACTCACACATACACCAAACCATACACAACAGCCTTCAGCACTGCGACGTGAACTGCAATCTGGAAAACATGGATGACAAGAGACAGTACATCCAAGCTGGATCCGTTCCCCCACCACGGAGATGGGAGGGGGGGGGGGGGGGGGACGTCTTCAGTGGGTGTGCAGAGGACTCTGGGCGCCCGCTCACTCGCTGTATCAAAGAGTCCCAGTCCCACCCACCTCCGGACCACCTCCATACCACTCCACAATCACGCTCCCCCTGCCCACGACGAGAGGGGGCGGGGCGGGCCCCCCCGCAGGCGAGGAATCAAAGCACCCACATCCAAACCCTCGGTTCTCTCTGCAGCGACCACAGGGAGCAGCAGCGCTGATGAACACAACCCAACACAAAGAGAGTCGCAAACAGTGAAACACAGAACACTTCCTGTGTGTTGTCAACGATAAAGACTGTGTTTAGAACGGCTGCCATGCTGTTGCCAGAACAGGGGGGCTAGGGCAACGTCAATACGATCTATCTCTCTCTAAGTCGTTATGCAATGACACAGGAGCACAAGACAGGAAGTAGATACATTGGTTGTTGCCCATGATGCACACTCTGTGAAGGATGCCTCATGGGGCATCCAACGCAGATGGGGGTTATTAAACGTAAAACTTGTACCCACTGTGTTTTTTTGGGGTAATGTTATTTCGATACACTTTATTTTATTTTCTTTCCTGCATTGATAACGCTTGTGAGGTCATGTGGAAGGTCTCAGGGTTGTTCAGGAGTTCAATCAGCTGCCTGGGAAACGGGCCAATCAATTTGCGATCGACAGCTGGCTTGTGTAATAATCAATCTGACCACGGCATTGAACCAGGCCCCTCAGCATGCTCCAGTACACAGGTTACACAGAGCACTCAACGATTACGAATACGTTTGTTCAGTTAAAATGTAAATACTTTTCTCCATTTCCTTTATCTGGCTGGAAGATTGTCTGTAAGCCAAAGCATCTAAACGTGCAAATGCAGGCGTCCATAAGCAATAGCCCTACATATATTCATATTAACCAACGAAACGCATTCTGCACACACATTGCCTTGCAGTCAACCCACCTAAATACCTTGCGATCCCCAGCCATTCCTAGACTCTACAACTCGGTTTAGGAACATGGGCTCCTGTGGCCAAGTTATCACCTATGGTCTCTTCACGGTTACCATGGCTACTACTGTCCACACACACACACACACACACACACACACACACACACACACACACACACACAGACAGGCGCAGACCCCCGGCGCGGCGGGTGCTACCTGTAGGCCATGCCCGTCTGGCCCCGGACCGTCTCCTGCAGGGACAGGGCGTGGCAGTGGAGGAACTCCTCCAGCTGCTTCAGCTCCAGCAGCCCGTTGGCCCTCACCCTGGTCCACAGCATCACGGGGCGCTGGGCGTTGGGTTTCCGCCCCTGGCCTTGGGTCTGGGCCCCGCCCTGGGTCTGGGCGCCGCCGCCGGGGGCCCGGTCGGCCGCCCGGCCGGGGACCTTGGTCTTGGGGTTGGGGATGTCGCACGTGGCCTTGTACAGGTACATGTTCACTGGCGGCGGAGCCTTCTTCTTCCTCTTCTCCCTGTCAGAGACCCCTCAGCCTGCCGCCGTCGCCCCTCTCTGTGCCTCTGCTCCGGCGGCCGCGCGTCTGTCCCGCCAACATGAACCTCTCCCAGTAATCCAGGTGGAGCCACGGCGCGCCCACACTGCGTAGTCGCCGACCACAGGCTCGTCACCGCTCTGTGTGTGTGTGTGTGTGTGTGTGTGTGTGTGTGTACCACCTGCCCGCCTACCTCTGTGCTGGGTTGCAACTAGGTTGGTGGCGGTGGTGGTGGTGGGGCCGGCGACAGCAGTCCTTTTAGCTCTTCGTTTACAGGGATCACAAAGTGTTTGCCGTGTGAAAACACACGCACACACAAACCAGCCGAAACAAATCCAGCGCTCAGTCCAAAAAAAACCTGCTCAAATCCCATGTTGAGGAAGAAAAATAGGAAAACAACCGTGGGGAAACAGTCAGGACGAAGAGGAATCCAAGGTGAGTTCTGAAGTTAAGTTTTAAGTTTTGAAGGCAGAACTCTCCGGAGGTCCATGCTGACTTCAGACGGCCGCCCCAGACAGCCAGCAGTCCACCATTGAAGGTCTCCATGTGTACGACTCACATTCAGACAGGATAAGAGAGACACGCTCAGATGCTCCCGCTCTCTCTCCCTCACTCCCGGAGCCCCACACATACACAGACACACACACACACACACACACACACACACACACACACACACACATACACATACACACACCCGTGCTGTCACTTTGCCCTCGTGTTTGCTCTATAAGCTCACTTTGGTTTTGCTCCCCATTAAATGGCATGGGAATCTGGGACATCTTTTTTCCCGCCTCCCTCTCCCCATCTCTCTCTCTCTCTCTCTATCCGTCTCTCCTCCTCTTTGCCCCTTTCGTCCCTCTTACTCCCAGTTTCCTTTCTTTCTCCCAGCCTAGTTCTCTCTTATTCTTGTCCCTACGTTACGCCCTCTTGTAATCTGTCCTCCATCTCTTCATCCCTCTGTTACAAGGCCTTTGTCCTTCACCCTTCTCAGACTTAGCTCTTCAGACACACACACACATACACACACACACACACACACACACACACACACACACACAGAGCCCCCCACTGTATCTCGCTCTTTCAACCGTTTTTCCTCTGACTTTTCTCCTAAACCAGTGGCTCCTCTCTTTCTACCGCCCCAATAACAGATTCCCATGTCACCGTTTACTTGTCCCTCAAGATATTTCAGCTATTTCCACCTCTCTTTTCTTTCCCTCTTCACACTTCTTTGCATCTTTCTTTATTTATTTTCTCCTCCCTTTGACCTGTTAAAACACACACTCCATGTTAGGACTCGTGCTTTGGACACAGTCCAAAGGAAAAAAGCCCACCCCCCTAATCTTTCCTCTGACATCACATCTGGTTCCCCAGTGGCTGATGGGAATGTGTGAGAAATCCTCTCCCCATATCAGGAGATTGTAGCAGAACCTCAAAACACACACACACACACACACACACGTACCCTCACCCCCCTTACACACACACACACAGGCCAGGGCCAGACTATGAGGTCACATCCAAAAATTAGACGATGACAGAATAGGCGTTTGCGTAACAAAAGCAACACATTTATTTTCACAGTCATGGCCCAGGCTCACACCTAGACTCGCCTCGCCGCCACACGACCCCTGCACATTACAGTTAAGGGGTGCAGTTGTTGTTCCCGCTCTTAAATTAGGTGTTGGGTTTCAAATCAGCAATAAAGGTTGACCGTGTCAGATAAACACACACAGGCCGTGTGTGTGCGTGTTTTAAGTGCCTTAGTAAAGGACACACACACACAAACGCACACACACACACACACACACAGGTTGGCAGTCCATTGTTTACTAGGATTGGTGGAAAAACTGACCCTGCCTGGCACTGGGGATGTCAGCTGAGCTGAACCATGCCCTGGGTGTGTTTACACAGTATTTTTAGCCACTAGCCACACATGCGCACGCGCAACGTATCCACGAGTGTATGCCACATGATGGCAAACATGTTTGAGCCTAATGATTCTATTTAGGCGCATGCACACACATTTTGCCAAAACAATCTCCCAATATAAATCTTTGAGAATTAAGGTAGTATTTTATGTTTATACAATAAAAATCCTCTACTTTGTGGAACTGCTTTAGCATTGTGTCTGCGCTCAAAGCATGCATTGTGTTTTCCTAGAGGAAACACAATATATACAATATATAAACAACAATATATAAAAAGGTGTGTTGAGCCATTTCTTGTCGACATGTGTCAAATTGGAGTCTACATTATTTATCTATATCAACAGCCAGACACGGAAATAAAATTAATGTACTCAACGAAATCCAAAATTATTTTTCAGTTCAGGTTGCGATACGCCAAATGCTTTTCGGCGGCTCAATCAAATGATTTTGAAGTATCTTTTTCCCTTGTATTGCCTTTCAACATATCTTCAACGGAGCAGACTCAGCCTAGTGATTCCTTGTCCGGATTTGGACGTTGGTTCAGGTACTTTCGGGTCAGAAAAGCCAAGCGTGACGTGGAAGGATGAACGCAGGCAGCTCCGCAAAAAGGTTCCCGTCGTGTCACCGAGACGCGACACAGATCTTGGCCGACGTGGGGTATGCAGACACTCGGCTAGAGTGTCTTCTGGGCTCTCCCCTTGCACTGGCTCTGCTGGCCCTTTGGGGCCCCTGGGGATCAGGGCAGACACACTCTAGGGGCAGACACACACACTAATCTGGGCCCCTAGCAGGGGGGCAGGTGAGCTCACTGATAAGAATAACCATAGAGATGAGGGGAGATGAGAACAGAGACTTAGCAGCCAGAGAGCGAGCCAGAGAGAAACGCGAGTGTTGGTGGGCTGGTGGGCTGGGAGGATGACAGTAACATTGATGATAATGGTAGTGATCAGTGTGCTGCCTTCAAGGACTGGCCCATTCTGTTTGCACTCCACTCAAATGGCCTACTTGTTTTTTTTACTGGTACAAAACATGTCATTGTTATTATTTATCGCCTATCCATTTTCTTCAGAAGTAAATCTGACTGGTAAATTGTAGCTTATTCCAACATGCATTCATTAACTATTGATTGTCTAAATATCAAATCAAAGGAGGGGGGGGGTGTCTATTTTTAGCTTGGTTATGAAAACAAAGGGCATTCGTCTTGCTATATTGTGACCCAGATTTGAAGCGCCATCAATAGAGATCAACAGCGATGGCCACCAATGAATTGAGGATAGGAGCCATGGCCTGGCCTCCATAGCAATAATCTGGTGGATGGCCCTAACTATTTGTGATAGAGCTGACCATGCACTGTGTGCTTGTGCATACACAGGGAATACAATTTGCACTGTTTGCGAAAAATCAGCCAGAAAGAAACAGTCATTTGAGACATTTCTCGCACTTTCACAATTTTGAATTTAGGTCAGTGTCACTCCCAGTTTCAGGACCGAAAGAAACGTGCAGACTCTGTTTCCGCTCGGATAAAAGCGGATTAAAGAACATATAATAGAAGCAATTAGAAGAACACAATGGATGTGCAAGCGTGCCTCAGTGTAGACACACACAAACACACACACACATGTGAGTGTCATGTCATTCAAAGGTTATGAAGCGTTGATTCCAAAAAGCAGGAAAGCTCTTGGAACAACTGCACGACCACCTGAGATGAGCAATGGTTTTATATGACAACTGTACTGGGCTGCTTTAAATGAGTGCTACATCTCTCCAGTTAGAAGATATTAAAACAGCTGGGCGTATCAGATCCCGGTTTGAGGATTGTCCTCGATGAATCATTCGTTATTCTAAGCACAATGCTTAGGTCCACACACCCTGCTGCCATTACTGAATACTTTCTACTAATATCTGTCGACCTGAATAATTCAGGATTGGCATTCGTGACACTTAGATTTATGATGTAAAATAGTCCTCAGCTTTCTTTCTTATGAAGCACTGACTATTCATGTAGGTTCTCACTAAATTCAATCCATGCTCAAGTTTTACGTCTTTTGTCCAAAAAGTTTTTAATTAGGCCTGTCTACAGTTCAGGCTCTCTACTCTGTGACCTTGGATTGTCACGATTCTTAATTCTTTGTCTCTTCAAATAAGAGGATGGGAGAGATGTGCCCAGTGGACCAGAGATGGACAGGGAAGCAGAAACGATACGAGGGGAAGAGAACATCTAGAAACAAATGGGGGTTTTAATGGCTTAAGAAGGAGAGTAATTGGATAGTCAGTTGGAGAAAGCAAGTGTGGAGAGACCCAAAATATTCAATAGTAATCTATCCATCCATCCATCTATATATATGTATATGGGCTTATCCCTCCCACGCTCTGCCAGCCCTCGGTGTGTGTTTGTCACCATGGCATTTGGGATGTCAACACAGTGTAATATTGCAGGACAGATGCTAGCTATTAGCATTAAGTGTGGATCAAGTGACGTTTCTAAAGCCGCGAGTGGCTCTGGATGAGATGGCTCCAAAAATACACAATGCCAGACAAGAAAAAGAAAAAGGAAAGAAGAAACGCTAACAAAGAAATTGTTGCGATCGAATGTCAGGGGCTTACCCAGGCGGCGCACGTGAACCGAACTCTGGGGGGAGACACGAGGACTCACTAGGGCACAAACTGTGATATGAAATGATGATACACACACACACACACTTAAAATACGTACCTATGAATGCCCATGTTCTGATCTGAGTGTTAACGACACTTGGATTATCACGCAGGATGGAGAAATGTGGAGCAGATCCCCTGACAGTGACACCCTGGGAGTTTCCTTGGCTGTGTGTGTGTGTGTGTGTGTGTGTGTGTGTGTGTCTGTGTGTCTGTGTCTGTGTGCGTTTGCCGTATGCATGCCTACATATGTTTATATGAACCTGTTGGTGCGCGGGTTGATCCTGCTCAACGTATGGTTTGTTCATCCACGTTGCCAAACAGGGACTCTAACTCAAGGTGCACATCAGTGAGACACAGAGGACCTGTGCACATCATGACCACAATAAGCCATCTCTCTCTCTCTCTCTCTCTCTCTCTCTCTCACTCTCTCTCTCACTCTCATCTCAACCCACACTCCCACACCCAGACCCGCACAAGGGGCTCCACCTCACCTGTAGGCCATGCCCGTCTCGTTGCCCAGCACCTCGTCCTTCCCCAGGCCCAACATCTTGAGGTACCGGTGGATCTCGATCTCCCGGATCAGGGCGGCCTTCTCCTTGCTGCTCCTGTACACCGGCTGCTTGCTGGCCGCGCCGCTCCGCTTCCCGTCCTGGGAGCCCCGCCTGCTGACGGAGGCCACCGACTGCTTCCGGATCCTGGCGGCGGGACCCCCGCCCACCCGGGCGGCCAACATGGCGCGGCGTCGCTCAAGCGCTCAAAGGTAGGAGGCGCGGGTACAGGTGTAGGGGAGCCGCGCAGTTCACCACCAACCCACCACCCCGACCCCGACTCCCCCGTGTGTTTTGGCGGGAAGATGCCCGGCGGAGTAGTACGGCGGTCCGGTTCAGCGGGAGCCCTCTGCGTCTCTGGGGATGACGAGGACCATCTCGCTCCGGTGCGTCTCACTTCCTGTTTCTCATCAGCGTCTTCGCTGGGTTTTCATTTTAGCGTTGTAGCCTTCTGTAGCTCTGGAGTGGAGTCCTTGTCTCTCTCTGTCTCTCCCTCTGTCTCTCTCTGTCTGTCTGTCTGTCTGTTTGTTTGTTCGGTTGGTGGTGTCTCTCTGGTCTCTCTTATAGCCTCCTCCGGTCTGAAACAAGATCCCCGGCTCCCTGGACCCGTCACAGCCTGGCCTGGCCTTAGAGGAGGGAGTCAAGCATGCCAACGTGTGTGGACAACAAACACGACTGCACACACACACACACACACACACACACACACACACACACACACACACACACACACCATCTTGACAGCTTTAATGATTTGATGGTAGAGTCTCTATATTTAGAGTATATTTACACACAGTGTCAGATAAGCAGGTTCGTCTTTGCACCATTCCTGACAGCACAGGATCCACGAGTGAAGCATAGAGAAGCCCCATCTCCTTTACACAACCTTAACACCTACAGACAATTGCTTTGAATATGTGGACACAAACATAACACACACACACTCACACACACACACGTGCAAACACACACACATACGCATGCACGCACACACACACTCACACACACACACACACACACAGTTATCTACTATAGATTTAAGAACTGGCACCTAGATCCCATCTAAAAAATGCTTTCGCACTTGAGGTATTGCTACAGATATGACGCATCAACACTTAATCAGTAGGTGACTCTGTAACCATATCTTCCAATTAAAGGTTATGTGTTTAGCCAAGAGTGTGTGTGTGTGTGCGTGTGTGCGTGTGCGTGTGTGTATGTGTGGATGGAAGAGAGCTGCATGCACATTAAATGCAAATTAGAAACATGCAAATAAAAGAGAGTGGGCGATCAAATTACCTGACAGCATTCCACCCTCTGACTGCATAAAAAGTTATGTTCAAATGTGTTTCATTCTCTAAAGACATCTAAAGTCATTGAATGTTCAAGAATAGAGGGGGTGAGATGAGGTGCAGAGAAATAAGAATAGCCTACAAAGAAGAAAGCGATAATGAGGGTAGAAAATCGGGTAGAAAATAATTTTAGCCCAGCAAAGAGGACCTTCGAGAAATGGTCAAAGAGAGAGATAGAGGGTAAGTTGACAAAAAGACGAATGGCAGTCAGTATTCAGGATACTATTTATTCAGGGGCATTTCAAAAACATCACCATAAAATAAAATGGAGATAAGCAGGCTTACAATACCAAAAACATACTCTCTGCATACTAAAATGCAGAAATGTTCAATGCTGTTATAAGTGACAACAATTGCACAAGAATGCAGCAATAGAGCGACGGGTGCATTGTTGCTGCGATGGTTCGTCGGATGTAACATAAGACTACCCATGGCCAGTCCTCCAAGTTCTACTCTCATGGACTTTAATCAAAGAGTCAAGGATTCATATTTCATCCACCGGTGACCTGATACACCAATTAAAGCAGGGTGCCCTGCAGCAAGGCATTTGGTGGCTGCATAGCAGGCGAGGATTCACAAAAGGAGTTCTACTTGGTGCAACTTACTGGAGCCAGTCCAACACAGGCATTTGATTTCCTTGACCGTGTGTATCGATGTGTTTATTATGCAACCCTATACTACAACATGCGTCTTATCGGATAGTCTCCCATCTCCGGACTAACCTGCAGACTACAGGGTGCTCTGATTAGCAAGTCAGCCCCGCCTGCGGACTAACGTGCAGGTGGACACCCCCGGATGAGCTGAGTCCTTCAGGCTCAAAGGTAGAAGATGAGCGATGGAGTGGTGATAGTGGCGATGGTGGTGGTGATGCTGTTACCCCGACCCACCTGAATTATTCAGCCCCCCGTAATGCAACCTTGAGAGGGTCTCTGGACAGCCCTAGGCAAACCCATAAGTGTCAGGGTCAAATCTGACTTCATATATACTCTACATTTATAGATGAAGATACTATACAGGCTTTTTCGCTCAGTGATGTGACC
>JAOPUA010000055.1:15996941-16006949 GCA_027122455.1 Trisopterus luscus
TATGGCTATACTACATATTTAACATGTGTTAAAAGAGAAGTACAACTTTGTATTATTATTATTATTATCATGTAATAGAAACACGAGTAATACTAAAATAAAAGACATTTAAAAAATTTTACGTATACAGATCACCTATTTATCACTAATTTTTCAAGTCTTAAAATGATATGATGATACTTTCCTATTTTGATTATGTTTTCTTCAATTCAATTTGCATTGTGCCATGAATGCATTGCGTTTTGCCGTAAGCGGAACTGTGTTTCGTCGATGTTTGACACGTCAGCGGACTCGAACCGGAGTGTTTACGGAGTGCACATACCGGTGCCACTTCCTTGCATTAGTAGTTGTTTTCATGGGTTGTATCTTCACGTTAGCAGGTGAAACAATACGGTAGTAACTCTATGCATTTGCTCTTTTGTTAAAATGACACAAACCATTCCTAGAGCATAACGTGCTATTTGTGATTGATTCATAATTTGTCAACCATGTATTCATCTGGCATGATTGTCGCTTCGCTATTACCGACAGGTACGCATGCGTAATACAAACAATCTATACAATACAGCATGATAACTGTTAACCTAATACTACAGGGGTTTAATCATGATTCTTAATCTCATTAGAATGTGAACACCTGTGTCCGTTTTGCGTGATGATTTGCCTTTTCGTTCAACTATGTTATTATTGATGTACTGACTGGTGGCCAAACGGTGTTGAGGAGTGTTTTCTCATGATGAATTCTATTGTCAGATCTGCAAAAAACACAGGTGGTTTAATGCCCACTGATCCACCATGGAGCCGTCAGACTCAGTTAGACACAAGAACGGGCGGCAGAGGAAGACAACAGCCAACCTCCCAATTGAAAACATGAAGGACAGGGAGATGGAAGGATCCGGCCCAGAGGTTGAAGATGAGGCAGAGGGTCTTCTCCAAGGGTCTGACTCAGAGGACAGGAGGCCTGCCAAAGTCCGACCAGGACTCCAGAAGGAGTTGGGGAACATTCTGCTTCTTCTCTTCCTCTATGTTCTTCAGGGCATTCCCCTGGGATTGGCTGGGAGCATTCCTTTGATCATGCAGGGTAAAAGTGTCAGCTACAAGGACCAAGCGTTCTTCAGTTTTGTCTTTTGGCCCTTTAGCCTGAAGCTACTCTGGGCTCCGCTCGTTGACGCACTGTACTTCAGCAGATTTGGCCGGAGGTAAGCTGGGAGATCTAGTCTTGGATAGTTGTGGTTATTCTCTAGCAAATGATCACAGTCATTATTTGACTGTCTATGCGAGAGATGAAACTAATGCCCCTTGACTTTTCTCTTTAGGAAGTCATGGCTGGTTCCCACCCAGTACCTGCTGGGTCTCTTCATGCTCTACCTCTCTGTGACGGTGGACTCACTACTGCAGAGCAATGACTCCCATGGACCCGACGTAGTGACTCTGACCGCTGTCTTCTTCATGCTGTCCTTCCTGGCAGCAACGCAGGTAGACTTATAATGAATGATGCCCAGTCTGCCTGAAAACACACACTGCCTAAAGTTAGGACACCTACTGCTGACGAACATCTTAAAGGGGACATATTATACCACAAGGTGTGATTAGCCATTACAAGCGGTTTTGAAAATGTGCAGCTTCTGACATAACAGGTGGGTATGTCCACCTAGATGTGCGCTGGATAGATCAGTGTACCAGCCCACCCAATGGACTGTAGCAAACGTTGCGCATCTATCCGTCATACATCTAGGTTGACACGCCCACCTATGATGTCAGAAGCGGACCATTTTCCAAAGGGCTTGTAATGGCTAATCACACTCACACAGGTGGTGTGGTTTAATATGTCCCCTTTAAAGACGTCGCTTTGCTAATATGAATTGATCCTCTGTGTCCCCAAGGACATAGCTGTGGACGGCTGGGCTCTGACCATGTTGTCCAGAGAGAACGTGGGCTACGCCTCCACCTGCAACTCTGTGGGCCAGACGGCAGGCTACTTCCTGGGCAATGTGCTCTTCCTGGCTCTGGAATCGGCTAACTTCTGCAACCAATACCTGAGGAACGAGCCCAAAGACACAGGCTTAGTCACACTATCAGGTATTCCTGGCTCTGTAGTTTTGATCGAGTGTAGATTGTTTGTTTAGTTTTGTATAGTGTATCTATCTGTAAGGCATTAATAAACACGTCTCCCTCATCGGATGAGATGGTCCCACCTCTTGTCTGTTAAACCTTAAGACTATCCTTCAGTGATCTGTATTTTCACAAAGTGACATGGTGTTGGGGGGTGGAGGGGGTTGTCATTCGCCTCCTATATTTATGAAAAAACGATGAAAACTGTGTGATCTGTCTTTGCGGTGCAGATTTCCTGTTTTATGGGGGCGTGGTGTTCCTCATTTCCACAACGCTCGTGGCCGTCTTTAAGAGGGAGAGCGAGCGTGGCCAAGGGAAGAAGAGAGCGAAGGAGACGCAGGGCGTCTTGGAAACCTACAAGCTCCTGTTCTCAATCATCAAGTTGCCGACTGTTCTCTCCTTCTGCACTCTGCTGCTCACTGCCAAGGTACCGCCTCATCACCCCAGCAGGGTGCCACTCACTACTCATTGCACACTGTCTGTGGCACCACACGGCCCATTTAGTAGGCTGCAGGCAGCCTTTGTAGGCAGAGCTGCTGCGCTAACTTGCATCATTCAGTTTACATTTTCCAAACGTGTATTTGCTGTGTAATTTATAAGCAATGAAACCAACATACCAGAAACCTGCAAAACTGTAAGGTGTGCTCTTGGGTCTCAAAAAACGGGCTCTGCGAGGCCCATTCCACATACTGTGGCACAGCTTTATCGCCTGAAAAGTTTTAAAGTTATTTTTTGCTGCTCTGAACAGTGTTTTCCCTTGAATGTATCGTGTGTTTCAGGTGGGCTTCTCAGCAGCCGATGCAGTGACGGGCCTGAAGCTGGTGGAGGCCGGTGTCCCCAAGGAGAAGCTGGCCTTGCTGGCCGTGCCCATGGTGCCCCTGCAGATCCTTCTGCCCCTCATCATCAGCAAATACACTGCAGGGCCCCGGCCCCTGGATATCTTCTACAAAGCCTTCCCCTTCAGGTTGGCACTCACACACTCTTTCTTTGTGATTTTGTCCACAGTACACCCATGATATCTGGAGAGACGTTGTACACGATACATGTACTGTAAATACCATTCTTACTCCTTAACCATTTTGAAACCGTGTATTTTGTACTACTTTGTTTAAAAGATGGCTTTCAATACTCATATTCTGAATGTCACAATTCAAATGTATGCGTGTGTAGCAATCATTTATTGACTTGGATGTGTCCACATTGAGTGCCACAACCGGTCCCATATAACCGCCTCAGCCGTGTGGAGATCCAACATATATTGAAGATGCCGCAAAAAGTTGGGCACAATGATCTAGTCTCACTGGGGCAGAGCAGCAAGGCGTATGTATAGTCATTCACATCAAACTCACCACCATAGCTAGGTTGATCCTTTAGCTTTTATTAGCTCTGATATCTCGAGATTAACCAAATGTCGTGTGGACCAGAAAGGCATCCAAAAGAATTGGTGCAAGGAAAAAGGTCTTGGCGTGGATATCCATTATCCAGCTAGACCGGAACCCCAGAGGTATTATCATCGGTATCCAAGGGTTTCCGAGATTGCCCTTCACGGCACAACGTGTTCACTGTAATATCCCAACGGTTGTGGTGTGGCACCAGGTTACTGATCGGCCTGGGGTACGCTCTGCTGGTGTGGTGGACTCCCAGCGTGAGGACGGAAGAAGGCTTCCCTATGTACTACTACTTGCTGGTGCTGTTCAGCTATGCCCTTCATCAGGTTTGATCCCTTTCTACTGTCTTTTGCTTTCACGTTCCTGTGCCAATAGGTTTTCTTTCACCTAAGGCAGGGTTTGGATAAAAGCTGTATTGTGTCTTGCTTGGACGAAGGCCAGTAAGCAGTGAATGCCTCTGGGTTAAGGCCTCCTGTATCCAGTAACCTTTCTGGCTCATAGTTGTTCGTAGATTGTATTCAGTAACTTAGGATGTCTAGAGATTGCGGACATTTCTATTTCTCTTCCTAAGATGCGTCACTGAATTCCCATATTAAAGAAAAAACCTGAGACAAACGGCTCTCTCAAACCTCTGTAAAACTCTGGCCCACACATGACTAGTTTCTTCTGCAAAAGCCCCAATGCAGGAAAAGAATACACAAGGAATATTCATAATTCGGTACTCACCATTCTGACAAATGCATATTGACTAATATTGCCATCGCCTTGGTTTGACCACTAGGTGGCGCTATACAGCATGTACGTGGCCTGCATGGCCTTCCACGCCAAAGTGAGTGATCCGTTGATCGGGGGCACCTACATGACCCTGCTGAACACGGTCACCAACTTGGGGGGGAACTGGCCCTCCACCGTGGCCCTGTGGCTGGTGGACCCCCTCACCTCCAAAGAATGCCAGGGGGCCGCCGGGCAGACTTGCGACTCCCTGGATGAAGCTGCGGTAAGTGAGAGATGAGAGGGTGATCTGATGCTGTGTCTCTATGGCTGCGGGCGACTAGGCTTATAGCATAGGTTACATTGGACCATCCTTTATGAAAGGGAAGGAGATAATTCCAACAATTGCTTGTGGCAGGAACATTTAAAGCGGAGCAGCATGACACAAACGATCAGCAGCACCAACAATTAATCATTTATTCGTACAACCTTTTAGTAGTCCATGTTTGGATCTTTGTAGTTTCATATCTTCCACTGTTGCATAATGCCATAGCCTTGTGTGTGTGCAGTCGGATCCTCTTAGCACCACGGTTGTCTTTTCCTTGGCCTCATGATTTTTGCCATCGAGGTCAAGGTAAAGATGTTAGGAAAGGATTCAATTTTTCTAACCGGAGCCTTTGTATATTTTATTTGTATTTGAATCTGCATTATCTAGGTTTTCCAATGAGAAAACTTGAGTGGCTTTAGCTGTGTTTTCACACATCCTCTCTGAAACGCTTCCACGAGGGGGGGATTGATTGATTGGATGGATTGACTCTGGGACGGGTGTTTTTTTATTCTTGAGAAACGTTTCTAGTTCAGGTACGATGGATGGAGTTAATAGCTGCAGTGGAAAAGGTAAAATTAAAAAAAATGCAATTGCAAAATAATTGACCCCGTTTGTCCTATTCCCTCCATCTGGTCACCACAGCTGTGTGTCAAGGAGGGAGGAGCTTGCGTGACGACGTTGGACGGCTTCTACGTGGAGTCTGTGGTCTGTGTTGTGATTGGCTTGGCCTGGTGGTTGTGGTTGGGGAAGAGGATGAGGAGGCTGCAGGAAGAGAGTCCGGCGGCCTGGAGATGCAAAATAAACCAATAAACACACTTGACATGAAACTCTTTTCTCGAAACACAGAGGCATTGCACTTGGCCAAAAAATGGCCGAAGGCTAAAAGCAATGTCGTCAAGACGTTGATTTGCTCACACCTTACATATTGCTGTAGTCTACATACTATGGACAAAATGCACACATTTTCCATTTGTTATGTCTCACCTACACAACGAAAACATCTTTCAGTAAAGTCGTCCTAACAGTTTTCTGTGTTTAATCACGGTAAACACAGTTCCTTGGAAATTAAGATTTGTTTGAAGTTTGCTAAGATAACTGATTCAGGCATTTTTAGTGTAGCTTCTTTGCATTCTCCTCCACCTGTGCTTTGTGATTGCTAAGATATCTACACACCGTATCAGATCATGGTGATTGTATTTGCTAATGCTTTTGGTCTTATCTGAAGTAGCACAAGAGTATAGATTCTGTATTTGAAACCTCCTGGACTCCTGGGGCAGGTGAGCTCCAACCCCTCTGCTCTGCCTTGGTTTCTGTTTGTTTTTCATTGTGTGCAACCGGTTCGTTATGTAGGGTTATTTTTCTCTGAGGTTATTTGTGCCTTTCTGTACTCACTCAGTTCAGACGTAACCGATATTGAGCCCTGATGCTACATGGATCCCTCAGTAATGACTTTTTCAAGTTAATTAAGCCATGAATGGGTACTTTGATAAACAGAAAAAAATTTTGTTTTAATAAACTTGATTTTGATTTAATCTACAATTTTTTTCCTACAAAATGAACTATGAAGATGTACAAAAACATTAGTTACGTTTTATTATCAGTCACATCCGATTTATAATCGACATGCTGTCATATTTGTGTGTTTAATTGGTTCGCCCCTTATAAGTACACCTTAGTATACTTAACTAATGGGGACTTACATTTTAATAACTAATCACCAGCGTTCAGCAAGTCATCACCTATGCCCAATGTTGGGCACTACACATGGAGCAGAAGCAGTATTTGCTTTGAAAAGTGTTTTCAAAGGGAAAATATGAGCATTCGTCTAATTTGATGTTCATTTTGACACTTACGACAGCCGCCACACTTGTTTATCGTGATCGATAGATTTGTTTCAGCTCTTCCAAATGGCATCGTCTTTTTCAGGTTTTCTATTTATTTAAATTGTTATGTTACTTTTATTTAATTTGGAGCCACACTGTTATATTTGTTAAAGTAAATGGGTTTTTACATTATTTTAGTAAAAAAAAAAAAATATGAATTTGCAATTTGTATGCAAATTCAAAAGGTAAAAATGTATTTTTGACCTATTTTTTTTTTTTTTTTCATTCTACTGTAAAATCCGTACAAATATCTAAATGTAATGCTTGGAGCTATTCTGTATAGAATTTTTTCTGAAGGATGCAATATTAATGAGTAAACAAATCTTATATGAAATAAAAGAATCAGAATCCATTCTCAAATGTGCAAATTCTCAATTTTCTTCACCTTACTTATAGCATTTTTAAATACAATGGGTATGATCATAATGTCAAGCCTACATCAAAATATTTAAGTGATCCACGACAAAAGTTACAAGAAGGTTTTTATTTTATTTAGGCTCATTTATCCATTTTATAGCATAGTTGATGCAGCTATTTTGTAAAACTTACTAAGACATAAAGCTTGTTCATTATCAGGTCCTCTGCTGACCAAATCTGCTTCAGATCGTAAATCGTTTTTTGGATTCAACAATTCATTCGTTTGATTTTGTTCAGACCCAGGAAGCATTTTTAAGAACGGCAGTCAAAATCACACAGCCGTCATTTTTTTTCTTCACAAAGCAAATTTCACATTCGCTTTCAAATTCAAACCGCACAAAGCACTTTGTATGTAATCCGAAACGCAGCCGGCGACTGCATTTTAGTGCAACGGATGGGTGATGACGTCATCGTGGTGGTATGACCATGTCATACGAAGGCTGTGGATCACAAAACATGTTCAGTCTTACTAGGCCAGTTCTGCTAAGGTTAAGGGTCAGAAGACAAAAGGTCAAAGGTGACCTGAGGTGAAGGTTGTGATGTGGTGGTGTCGTAGTGAGTTGTGCATGGCTGTAGCACACTGGAGTACCGTTAACCCCCGCCCCCCCCCCCTCCACACACACCCCCTCCAGTACCACCGCACAAAGTCCAGGGTCGTGACGGTAGTGAGTTCGGCTGTGCGGCTCTTCAACAGTTTCATTGTCTCTAGCGTCCCGTCTCTTTTTTTGCCTTTTTTTTTTTCATTGAATTTATCTTTAAAAATAAAATAAAAATAAAAATAAAGAAGAAAAATCAGAAAAGGACTAATGCGGCCCTGGGGGAGGTGGACCTCTCCCGTGGGGGTGCGCCGCCGGGTCATAGGTTCATACGTAGATGCTCGGGCCTCTTGGCGGCCTGCGGGTAGGCCGGCTGCTTGGCCTGCGCCATGCTGCCGCCAGAGGGCTGGCGGATGGGCAGCGGGGCGGACGCCTCGCAGCCCGTCGTCACGTCCATCTGCTCGGGGGTGGACAGCTCCATGGCCTGCTCCTGGGGCGCGGGCCGCATCATGGCGCTGGGGATCAGGCCGCTCCGGGACCAGCAATCGCCCCCGGGGAACTTGACCGGACTGGTGGTGCGGTCGACGTAGGACGAGGAGGAGGAGGTGGTGGTGGTGGTGGTGGTGGTGGTGGAGGAGGAGGCGGTGGCGGCGTGGGGACGGAGGGTCAGACAGAGAAACAGGTCAGTGTTACGTTCGTTGGGATCACACGGGAACAGCGATTTTTGTGTGGATGGTTATGGGTGTGGTTCACAGATTTTATTCCATTTAAGCTACGGTGGGCAAGATCGATCGGTCGCAAAATTGTCGAAATTCTCTTGACAAAGGAACCCTCCCAGAAAAAATTCATGTATCTGTCATGGGCCTGTTAAGCCAGTCCAATCATTTAACCCGTCTGTCTACCTACAAACCTACCTGCGTGCCTTCATTGCTCGGAGTCACAAAGCGAGACAGCCGTATTGCTAAAGCTAGTCATGTGCTTGAAGGGAGGAGGAGGGGGATTTTTTTTTTTCAGTTGGATACTTTCAAAAATCTTGCCTACTCTCGGCTGGTTTCTGGGAAATGCCTACCCTGGCTTTCCGAAGGCGTGTCTGGGGCAGGACAGTGTTGAGAAGCGTAATCCCTCAGTGAGGAGATCAAAACAGGACTCACCTGAGCGGGGTTCTCGGGCTGCCCACGAACCGCCGGGGGGAGCGGATTTTTGGCTCGAAGGAGAACTTCTCCTTCATGTGTTCGAGGACCGACGGGGCAACGTACGTGAAGCCCTTGACGATAAAAGGGGCATTCGTTAGAACACGAGATCTCCCTTTTCAATACAACACACCTTTCACACACATGATATGTGTAGCTTTTCTTAACTAATAAAATAACTTTATAAATAATCAATACATCTCAATATAGCCATAAACCGGCTACATAAACTAGCAGCAGATGTTAATTAGACGTCTATTTTAGGACGCAAAGGATATATGAGAGGAGGAACGCAGTGTGGTGGTGGTGGTTACCAGGAAGGCTTGATTGGCACTCTCACTGAGGGTGGAGTCGTCTGGACTGTCCACTGGGGTCTGACTGGTAAACTTGGAGTCAAACTGACTCACGTCTTCAGCGGATTGCTGCAAAGGAGGGACAGCAAGGTATAGAGAGAAAGGGGGGAGGGAGGGGGAGGGAGAAAAGGAAAGGGTGAAGGAGAGGGGAAACAAGACAAGGAAGAAGAATTACAACCCATGTGGGGTTAAGGAATGTGAGCCGTGGTGTCGGATAGAGAGGCGTGTGATATAAGAGAAGACAGACTGGATTACAGTTTAACGGCTAACTGTCAGGCAACAGTTCTCAATCCAATCGAGAGAATATATCCAGGACATTAAAACCCTTTCCCGTCCCCATAGAAACAAGCACGAAATAGGGACTACAATTAAAGCTCGGAAAGGCTTTTTTTGTCACATTTGTCGATATTCTCTTATCAACCCGACAGAAATCAATAAATCAAATGCTGAACAAACGAATCTGATATTGGTCAGAGGCCTGTATCAAGGTCAGAGTGTCCAACTACCCACCCGGCTACCTTCCACAGGGCTAGGCAGACCTATTGCTCAAGCTAGGGAAGGCGCTGGCGTCAGAGCGACGCCCGCCAGGGCTCTGCTTGCATTCTTTTGCATCTGCTTGCATTCTTTTGCACCCATTTATTGTCATTGTTTTGGACTGTCTCTGTCTTGTATGTATTTATTTATTTAGTGTAAATTGAACCTGCCCGGTCAAAAACGAACTTCTGTCACTTGTGACGGACAATAAGAAGCAATAAAAAGAAACCAACCATAATAAAAAAAATTAAATAACAAAACAACAACTGCGACGCAAGCGGCCACCGATTAACCTGCAGATGTTTGTTTCATGCCTGTCCTTTGAACTCTGCGTGTCCTCCTACCTACCAAGAAAGGCTTAAAGGGAGGCTCCACTTTCCTGGCCAGCAAGTCGTCCCAGTTGATGTGCCGGAAGAAGGGATGGGCCTGTGAGCGAGAGCACATGAGACTGAGTGACACCGGGGGGGGGGGGGGGGCGGGGGGGAGCAAGTGGGTTGGGTTTTGCAGGGGCAGATAAAAAATAGGCCAGCAGCGGGACCCACCTGGTTGCATGTTT
>JAOPUA010000055.1:16022781-16044441 GCA_027122455.1 Trisopterus luscus
GAAGTCACACTCAATGGAGGGCGGGACATGAGACTCAAACGCTGCCGACACCGCGTCAAAGAGCCGCCATTATCCTCTCTGTCGTCGGTGTGGCCCCCCGGCGCGCCGCGGCCGCCCCGCCCCCCCCCCCGCCCGCGGGGGCGGCGCCGCCCCCCACAAACTATGTTTCATACGACTACAAAAGGACCGGTATCAAAAAAGAAACCCACAGCAGACCGTTGGCGATGAAACTGATTAGCTTTGAATAGCATGACGCATGCCCCCCCACGACAGCAACCCTAATACAGGATATGACACGTGTTGAAATGTAGACGGTTCAAGGTACAGAAAAACAAAAGAAGCCCCACAGCCTTGTTCTGTTGGTCTGCTCCGCTTCCTGCCCTGATGTCTGCCTCCTTCCAACGTCCACTGCACATCCTCCACAACACGGCGCTGCCCTGGGGGGGGGAGGGGGGGGGGCCTTTGGCGTCCGCTCCCTTTGTGAGTTCTGGGTTCCGTAGTGAGATCTCTGGGTGGTACCAGGGTGACGCGGGTAGATAGGAGCCGGGATGGGTTGAGAATCGTACGGCGACTCATGCTTAGACACCGACCCTCCCCTCCCCTCCCCTCCCCTCGGCCTAGGCTGATGTTAGTCACTGTGGTAGACTCAACAGTGGACTTGGTAATTAAAGAGACTCGGAGGGGCTACTTTTCCTTCGTGGAGACCTGGCTCTGAAGGAACCCCCGGGAGCGCCGTCTTTAAACTGTCGGTTCTATATATGGTTCCAAAGGCTGCGCACATCTCCGAATCCCTGACAGAACAGGGCACCACCGAAAGGTCGACCCAAAAGTGTCTGTTTGGACGTTTTAGTCTCCCACTTATGATGTTAAGTGCTACTCTCGATGTCAGCCATCATTTCGAGGTTCTTCTAATGTGACACTAGAATAAACACTCTTTTCCCCTAAAATGTTTGTTTTTAAATGTGATTTTAGCTGGATGGAATTGTGTACTGTGGGGGAAGGGAAAAAGACCAAGGGTGTGTCATACTATAGGTATTTGATATCGGCACGCCATCTACCTGAATGTGCATCTTGACAATAGCCTTCCCAATCAGCGTAGCTCCAAAGAAGGTCCAGAAGGGGACCAGGAAGTGACCACAGGTGATCCCAGCCAGGTCAAACAGAGGGTTGGGGATCTGTGAGAAAAAGAAGTTCAGATTCCAAGTAATGTTCAAGAGCCTCATGAGCATTTTTTGAGTATTTCATAGTGTGCTCATGTTCTTGTACCAAGAACATGAGGCCATTTACCATGAGTTTCTAACAACTTACTGAAGCACAGGCCAGGATCCCGAAGAATCCCACTCTCTGCACCATATTCTGGACTCCCATCTTGGCTCTTGTCATGAAATCCTGCAAAACACAAAGCAACGTTGCGATTGCTGTGTGATTACCGCACAGCCTACAATTTAATTTGGCATTTTTTGACTTGCATGGCATTTAGTCTCTAGGTTACATTTCAAACACCATTTCATGAACGATTTTTAGTTCTGCCTTTCTAAAAGACTTACTGAAAACACAGAACCCACTATATAGACCATCATGAAATGACAGATCGTTTTTGGTATCATTACAAACAGAAACAGGCCGGCACAGCTGTGCAGGGTTTTGGGTCTACAGCCCTGGGGGTGGTGAAATGTCTGTGGTTAGGTGCTTAAGATCAGAGACTTTGCAGGAGTTTAGGCAAACCCAAATACCAGAATCTCACAAGTAAGTCTTTACTCCATAACCACATAAATACCCCTTTTTGTCAAGTCACAAGTTTTGGCTCCATCGAAAATGGACCATTTGGTTATCTTTGTTCACCAATGTAACAGTGAGACATCCTTTACTCCATCCTCTTTTGATACGGTTTTAATGCGTCTCACATGCCCATGTGACAAAAATACAAATCTGTTTAGGCCATTTACCATTCGCTAAGAAATTAGTGTGCTCATATTCAAACTGCTTGTCCAACTAGATTTTAGAAAGGTATTTGGTTGCTGTAAAGTCAGACAAATATTCTGATGACAGAGAGATCTGAAAACAAAGACAACTGATAACAAATACACAGACTGGATATATCCTCCATACTTTACATCATCATTTAAGTCCTGTGTGCTTGCCCCTAATGCTTCCTCAATTTCAGCAAAGGGGGTGATGCATATAGCGTGTCCATTCTGCTGACTCAGAACAGTCATGTGAGCCGTGCTCTGACAAAACTGTCTGTCCTTCAAATTAGAGACCGGTGAAAAGAGAGTGAAGGGTGAGGGTGAAGAGGGGGGGGGGGGGGGTCCGGGTCACGACATGAGGGATGATTAAAGAGAGCTGGGCTGAGGGTGACTCACCCCCCCCCCCTCTCCCCAAGCACATTTACTGGAAGGCACAGGGGGTGGGAGGGCCCTTCACTGAACATGCATGACACTCATACCCAATCCCCACCTAGAAGTAATGAATTCAAGCCCTATGGTCAATAGTGCTTTACAGAGGGGTGATACGATCACATGATGGGATTAGAATGACGAGTGGAACGCAGTAATTTAGACCAGCATGCAGACATGGCACCGCGTGGATGTGAACAACTAGTAGCCATGTCTTTGTGCCACTTTGCAATAATTGGTGCTCAGCAAGGGGTTGGACGTTGCTGTTGGGTTGGTGAAAACCCCGGAACTATTTCAAGAGTTGTATAATTCAATTCCGAAAAAGACATAATACACCCGAGGCTCGGATAAAACAAGAATTGTGCACTGTATTGTTTTCGTGTGTACATGTATGTGTGACTCAAGACCTGGGCTGTCTGTGCCTGTTCCAACATCTCTTCAAACTCCTCGTAGTCCTCATCGTCTGGGTCGGCTCCTGACTGGCGGGCAGCTCTGGCCATGAAGTATGGCGGCAGCTCGCCGATGGCCGTGCCTGCCCCCTTTAACACACCAGGGCACGCACATGCACAAACAGACACACGCACCAAAAGCTGTTAGCCCACAAACATTTATTTGATTGCTTTTTACACAATTTGTATTTACATTTAACATTATTGCTTCCAGTCTTACATTCAGCGCTAGGGAGGGTGGATAATTTACTTAGAATGCCCGAGCATTTTAAATCAAATGCTCGGGCAAAATAAAACAAAAATCTGGTATCCGCGGCTGTCACAGGCCTGTAATAAGCCCAAATCATTTAATTTGGCCAAAATGGAAATGAATGGGTGGCATACCTGGCTGACTACCAACATACCTAGCATGCTTCCTGCGCACACTCTGCCCATGCGCTCATTAAGATCATCAGGACCGGAGCATTCCACACGGCTAGGCAGACCTATTGGTTAAGCTAGCTGGCAAGTCATGTGATTTAGAGAGTGGCTTTGGAGGGAGGCCTGAAGAGAGGGGTGGTATTTATTTTTTTTTTTTTCGGTTGGGTACTTTCCAAGTCTAGCCTACTTTGGCTAGTTTCTCCAACGTTATCTAGCAAATATACAGATTTTATTCATCCATAATTTAGTAGTACCAGGTTGCCATGTCATTTCTCGCCGAAATACCTTTCTGAAGTTGTTCTTCCTACCACATCTAGATTCTCTCTCTCTCTCATGTTAAATACTATTATTCAGCCTACCAACAGGTTGTGCAAGCAACTGCCCAAGGGCTCCATAAATTTGGACCGATTCATCGGCACTGATTGACTCGTACTCACCCACATGCAGGCCTCCAGCCGGACCTTGGACATGATGGTCCAGAGGGAGACGCTGCCCTCCAGACCCCCGTCCGTGGGACACAATATCTGGTCTGGGTACGGAGGCTCGGGGAAGTCGGTGGAGCCGCACTCGTACGCTGCCAGGGTCACGGAGGCTATGTGAGGACCCTGCGGTCGGAAGGGGTTCTTTAGTGGTCAGTTTGTTTCAAACTAGTTTTGTTGTTGATATACTCGTTTGGGAATTCAATGGTGATGCTCAACATTTAGAATAAAACATCATGATTGAGGTTTGGAAGATGGACATGTATGTGAACATGCTTACAGAGTAAGTCTTAAAAATAAAGCAGGGAAGAAAAGTATGTTATTTATGATATCAGAAGAAGAAAGTGACTTTTTCTTAGATCTTATTGTGAAAACTTAACGTAACTTCTTATCTAGATTTACTTGGTTCAGAATACAAAGTGTGGACTGTTTCATGCAGATTAATGTTTTTAATTAGCATTAAAAACATGAACAATTACAGCGTATAAGCAGATGTGTATAAACATACAAACAAGCCCCATTGTATTCAAGACGACATGCCCCGGCATGGGAAGAAGCATGAGTGTGTAACCACACACACACACACACACACACACACACACACACACACACACACACACACACCACCTGACAGGTGAGTATGCCATATCATTTATCAGTGTTGGGGCGCAGACTAACCCACCTGGCAACTCACTAACAGTATTGTACACCTGAGACCACAACAGAGACACCCAGTCATGAATCCTTAAAAAGCTACAGCCAGGATGACAGTAGCGAGACACGGCACGCAATTAGTCAGCGGCAATGAATGGTCTCGCAGTGATTCTCTGGGTGGAGAGCTCTTTTAAGCCCTTTCGCATACACAATAAGAGCTTTCTTTCCCAGCCGGCAGACATTCCTAAAGATGTACATGCTTCACTTTATGAGGCAGTGAGTCAGATCTGACCAGACGAGTCACAACTTTAAGAAACTTATTAAAATTAAAATTATAACACGAAACCTGCATTTTGTATGATCGGTTATGGCCTGCTATAGACATGCTCATCAAACTCAATCTACATCTGTCCAATCCCGACAGATACTAGCATTGTCCAGCAAGAGCTGGTCAGGCCTTACCCTATAGATCTTCCACACTATAGACACACATCGGTCCAGCAGATATGGAACTCCACCATCATGATGAATCGTAACATGCTTGTGATTAAATATTCAACCACAAGCAGAAAAAGTGACGTCGCCGAGTTCACATATCCTCGCTCTCCATCAGTCTCTCTCCACGGGGGTCGAATAGTAATGCCTTAGATCTGACGTACAGCCATAGTACATTTCTTTCTTCACCACAGCTGACCCACACAGTGAGTGGGTTGAGATGAGGGATGCTGTTCTGTGGAACAAAATACCCTTGCCATCTGGAATTAATATCTTATAAAAAAGGACTCCATTAATAAATAAAGTAGTTAAAACAAATATGGATCCATTTTTCATGAATATATTGTTTTACATGGATTCAAATTTACTGTGTTGTGTTGGTCATTTTACCCAATTCACACGAAAGGGGATAGTGAAAATGCTATCTAACACATTTTTGCTTTTACAATAAAAATAAATAAAGAATGTAGGTGCAAGCAATGCAGCTAAATGATAGCTAGAGGTCAACACAATTCTGAACTGTTCTCACAGGTGATTGAGTCTCAGGCTCCGAATACATTTGTCTGTTAAAGAAAAATAAATACTACAATTCAAAGAGTTGCTGCCACAGAGGGTTTCTGGGACACATCAAACCCATATGGGAGGTGAGGCTGCTCAGTGTGTGGGAGGATGATGATGACATGTGGGTGGGAAAGAAATCCCCTCACTGAGTGGAGAAATGTGGGGAAAGAGAATGAGGTCACACCTACTCAAGGGGCAAAATGACTGGTCATGAGAAACCCGCACTAAACGCGCATACAGCACGTATGCATCTGCCCAGGTGTACTGAAAGAGGTTGGATGCATAATGGAAATAAATAAGAGGCTACAGTGGGTAGCGTGAGTGAGTAGTGAAAGTAAGAATTATTTTTAAAAAAGGAACAAGATGTAGTTTATCATTTAGAAGGGAAAAAAAAAACACGTTGTGGGCCTAAATGCGTAGTGGTGCAGAATCACTTCTTTCTTTCTTTCCATTTACAAACGTTTCAATCACCATAACCATGGCAAATGTCATAAAGCCATTGAGTGAGTCATTCTGTGATCCTTTGTCAGACACAGAAGCCACAGTACCCTTGGTCTGTTGGTAAGAGTGATAAACATATGGGTGACAAAGGAAGAACTGTAACACCAAGAAGTCACACAAGACTGCCATCCACTGGCAGCTGTGGAAATGGATAATATACCAGACCATTTCTAAAGTCACAGGACATTTGACAGCTTGTTCTACTCTGCTATTTGGCGTACAGTTTAAATACCAGCTGCTCTTTGTGAAGGTTGTCCTATTTACATACAATAATGACCTCCCTCATCCTCACATCACAATGAGAACCTTTTTGCGCTGAATCTCCATTCCGGCCCCACCCTGCTGGTGTTGATTCATTTGTAACTATTGATGCTGAGCTCAATCGCAGACGTGGCAGAGGGATTCCGGGAGAGTATTGGGGTGGACACAAACATGTATTCGCCAGCTATGACTGCTTGCCTGTTATGTTGTGCATTTGACAAATAAAATAACTTGAACATGATCCCTTACCAGATACAACAGGAAGGTGTGCAGGCCTGTTCCAAGGCCTACTGATGACAGGATTCCTAGGCCTACCCAGTAGGCACACCATAGAAATTTGCCCTCCAAGTACTTGACATACTGGAAAAGAGAATGAAAATCAGTTTGTGGATAAAGATGTGGATGAGGTGCTTTTACAGTTTTACTCTGGTTGTCAAGTATCCCCATTTTCCTGAAATCATGGTCCAGCCATTCATACATTTTAAATGCAATGGTTTCATGGGCCTTATATATATTTTTATTTATGGAAAAGTGTCTGTGTGCCTTACAACTTCAACATAATGGGATAGGGGATATAAAGAATTCCTAAATTGACCTTCCAGTTAAATTAGTTTAATCAATAAAGGAAAACAAGCAGCTGTTATTCAGTGCCCAGTAGAAGACAATTATGATTCAAGATAAGACTGCCTGCGAAAAAAAACATGGACTTAGCTCTAACCTTTAGACACAGCAGTGTCAGCAATGACTGAATATTAACCGTGAAGAAAAACAAAACAGTCCCAAGAGATAGTAAAAAAGGCTGCCCAAATCTTACATTCTGGTGTGTACCCTCAGTGGAGTAAGCAAGGTAGAAGAACAAACAAAGAACCAGGAAGAAGAACACCAGGCCTCGCCGATGCCACAGTCTGAAGCCAGAGGAAAAAACAATGTTGTTCAGAGACTGATTTTAAGATAAATAACCAACCCCCAAAGTGGATACAAGTGCAATTAGAAGGCATTCACTTTCTAACCATTTGTAATATCCCAAGATCAGCTAAAATGTAAATTGTCAATCACAAGGATCTGAATGTGAAATATATTACTTCAGTGCCAACTCCTTTAGCTTGATGAGGGTCTCCAGGAGAAAGTACTGTAATGTGGTTATAGGTCTCCTCCATAACACCAGGGATAGGCGTTCTTCTTTATCCTTCTCTCTCCTCTCTCTGACTGACGCATCTGATGGACAGCATACACAAAAAAAAGATGATTAATTATATGAAGCAACAAACAAGTTGCTGAGTTGACAATGGTATACTGAAAAATTCCAAAAGAAGCGGATGTCCACAGATTAATCACGTTTAAAGTTCACTATGTAGGCAACATAAAGGGAACTAATACCTTGAGGTAGTATATCCCAATCTTCAATACAACCCTAAGATAAATGCATGAACAAACCTTGAGAGCTGCCGTTCTGTTTGTCTTTGACTCCAGTGCGTTTTTGAGTTTTTTCTAAGCTTGCTCCATTGGCTGCCATCTCCTTAGCTGTTTATTCGGCCAGGGAGTCTAAGGAAGACAAACAAAAACACAAACACATACTTGACACACCTCCTGACATTTGAATGTACCATTATAATTCAAATGTCAAGGGAAAAAACACGAGTTAATTTAACACTATACAGTGTATCTTACAGTAACCGGGTGAGTACACTGATCAAATGTCCAGCTGTCAAACAAGTCGGGAACAGTAAGCTACTCCGACTCAGGCTAGCTATATCTTTAGTTATCAAGCTACAACGAGATAAAGACATAGACAACGGCGCAGGCCATCAATAAACTTGAGGATGAAGGTCATCAACCTGTAATTAGAATGAAATACGTGTGTATCCCCTTCCTCACACTAGCCGGCTAGCTTAACCTGCTAAAGGCTAAGCTAAAGACTAAGCTAAGCAGGGTGACAGTTGGAACCCTTTCTATGCATTCATACTCATAGGTATAACACTGGATTTCCGTAGCGATCTTTAGGTTGTTCTAATTTAAAGTAAACGCATGTTACCTTAGAATTAAAGGGAACATTTAAATTAGATAGTCATACCTCTCTCATATCCTCCGACCCGGAAATAGTCTGCACCGGCTTCCTAAAATAAAGTCACGTTGGATTTATTTTTAGAGTGCAACACGGTTGAGGGACACATAATAATATTCAATGGTTTATTAGACTAATGTGTAAAGAAGAACCAATAGTAACAGCAAATGTGCTTACATCAATACATATGAGAGCTTTGAAGTTTCGTATGTCATCTTCATACTTTTATTGTGACATTTGTACGCAAGCCACTGAAATACGGTTTGGTCCAATCAGAGGCTGCCAGATTTGCTAAATGACTACAGCTGTGACGACCAATGTTTTATTCAATGCTTTTTGATTAATAATATCAACGCCAGATGAAATTGTTCATTTATAAATACGTTACAAACCTGTTAAATGTAACATTTTACAAGGAAATGCATTTAACTAATTGTCTAGTTTGTAGAAAAACTGGTTTTGTTGAGTTTACATTTACGTCAACGAGACTTATTATGCCCCGACCAAGAGACAGTTTTTCGGTTTTATTAAAGTCAACTCTAAATAATATTAGACTAAAGCTTGAGGAAGCAGGTATGAACATGACAAATATTTTGTAGCATAGGATTCAAACCTTAATATTCCTCTACAAAAAAACAAAAAAAAACCTATTTGAAAATTTTCCAAATATACCCATAAATGTATTTTTAATTTGTCCAAATAACAGTAGTCTTTACTCCTTTCAGAACATGAGAGCATGATGACATGTTAAATTAGATTTTCTTACAATTCAGTTTGCTGTGAAGGAAGAAACAAAACACACAAATAAGTACTATAAATGAAGTCAAATATTGACCAAAAAGATGTGTTCTGAATCAAATAATTCTGAACATTGTAGGAAAAGCCATTGTAAAAAAGGCCCAAAGCCATGGAAACAAACAATAAAAAAATAAAAACACTTGCACACAGTTACTGCCTGGTCACACTACCCAATTAGCAGCCAGAGGAAAAATCCCCAACTGACAAAATATCCATTAGGCTTACAACGCCTCTGGCAATGCTAAAGAAACTGTTGGCTCTGGCGAAGCAGATGGCTCTTCTATTCCTGGCTTGTAATCTTAGTAAGAGTTTATTCCCGGGAGTCTGGTCTGATGACCGGTGAACGGGATCACTCGTCGTAGTGAAGTAAAGACAGGAACTTATCCACATCCAAATCGTCCGGGAACGTATCCACAGCTTTCTTGTGCTTCTGAAGAATAAGCAACACAAGTCAAAATTATTGAACATAAATCATTATTTGAAAATAAATTAGATTTCCCACTGTGCTGAAAATGTTGTATGCATGTTCACATGCAAAGGCAATCTTAAAATCTTGGAATAAGTGTCCCTAAAGTGTGGACATTTACAACCGTGTTACCTTTTCTTTCTTTTTGCTGCTTGATGAACACTTGGGCTCATTTTTTCCGGGCACACTCGATGGCGTGGCTGTCCGCTTGCGTTTCTTGCCTTGCTTGGCCGAAGGGGGAGACATCTCGCCCGCCCCGTCCTGGCGCAGGCTGTCCTTCAGGGGGCTTCCTGTCCGGGCGATCGCGGTGCGCGACAGGATCATGAGTGTGTGAGCCGCCATGTTGATGCTGCTCTCGCTTCCGGCCTCGCTGGCCGGACTGCAGGTGGGGAGATCTGGCGTGCCGGGCGCCATCAGGCGCCTGGGGGTCCCCTCTCCATCTCTCAGCAGCCTCTGCCTGACTGGGGTCCTGATACCCTCGGTCGGTTCTTCCCGCGAGCGACCTGCTCTGGGGCTGAGGGGAGTGTCTGCAGTGCTTAAACAGGTCCTCTTGGCTGGCGTTGTGGGCGGGTTGAGTCCCTGGATGTCCTGGAGCATCTCGGCGGCCTGCTTGCTCAGAGTGCTGGTCTTGCTCGACTTGGGCTGGAGGGTGGCAGCCGGGAGGATGACCGGCGCTGCTCTTCGCTCCACTTCCGGCGGGTGCTCAGTGTCGTCTCCACCTGCCTTCTCGTTCTCCTTGTTTGCCCTCACATTTGAAGGCTCTGGAGCGTTCTTCTCAGGCTGTGCCTCACGAGACTTGCCCGGACCCTTATCTGCGGGGTCTTTATGGGGACCCCCATTACTATCCTTCCTGCTGCTGGTTTTTGCTGAAGAATTAGAAGCAGACGATGTGGAGCTCTGAACATCATGCGATTCGTTGTGTTTTGCTTCGTTGGGATTTCCTTTAGTACTGCTGCTCCGTCTCTTCTCTTTGGATTTCAACCGTTCTGATTCAGTCTCATTCGCGGGTTCTGGCTCCGTGACATCAGCCATACGAGTCTTGTCGCCAGCAGTAACAGTGACTTGGAGTTTATGATCTTGCTTGCGAGAGGTCTTTTTTACATTTTCAAGCTTATTCTCCGTCTCCTCGGATATGGCAAACTTGGCCTGTGCTTCAGTCGTACACCTGATCGTCGCTATCCTCCGTTTGGCCCTGTCCCCACCAAGGATAGCTGGCTTTGGCCTCTGAACCAGTTTTGGGCTAACCTTACCAGGCTGCTCAGCAGGGCCAGAGGGGGAGGTGTTTGAGGTTGGTGGTAGTGGTGGTGGGGGTGGTGGCGGTGGCGGGGGTGGTGGTGGAGGTGCCAGTTGTACCCTAGCAGAATCAAATTTGAGGATCCTCTTATGACTGGGGCTCGTGCCGACCGGTGCGTTATGCAATTCAGCCTTTTCCGTGGGCTGGCCCTTAGCCACCTTCGGTTCACCCGTCTCTGTAAATAAAAGGGAGGAAAAAGAAATAAGATGCAAGTGATCATCATCAATTTTCCCCTTCCACTGCTTCTGCGGGTTGGGTGCCGAGGATTCGCTCCATCAGAGGCAGGAACCTTGACTTGTTTTGCATTTCCTTACAAAGGGAAGTGGGTTGTAGATAGTCCAGCAAGTTGATCATATTTCCTTCCAGATGTCACAAGTATATGGCTTATTATTAGAGCGGAACAGAATTACCACGTGTCTGATACAGTTTGTCAGAACGCAAGTACACTGCAGTGGTAAGATGGAACTTACTAGAAACAGTGGGCGGTTTAAGTGCTGCTTTGTGTGTGGGGGCCTTGGGTTTGGCTGGTTCAGGCTGCTGCTTGGCCACTGCATTTGGTATGGCAACAAACTGAAAAGACAGATGGAAATGGGTTGAATAGCTGCTAATGGATATCTTAATTACTATCTGCCTGCTACAGTTACAAAAATATTATATATTTAAGTATTTTTACCTGATTGGAGACCAACGGTAACTTTCCAACATTATTTTGACCTATCATAGATAAGGGAAGCATCATAGGCCGACCAGGTGACTGCAAGAAGAATGTTGATCCTAAAAAACATAAAAGAACACACACACTCAATGAATCTTTTGATGAATCCACATTGAGGAGTATTTCCTTGAGACCAGAAAATATTAAGAACCTCAAATCACAGCCAATGAACTACATATTATATTCATGATGTATTGTGCCGATATGAGGACCACACCAGTTGAAATCACAATGGAGACCAAGCTTTCTGAAAAACAGTCACTCTCACCACTGGGGTAGCCCTGAGCGCGGGGCGGCGTAGCCACAGCAAACTGGTTGGCAGGCAAAGGCTGTCCCTGGGCGACTCCAGCGGGGAGCAGGAGTGGTCTCGTCTGGGGATCCTGCGTGGCCCCCGGGTCGGTCACAATGAAGTAGCTGGCCCCTGGCAAGGCCGGGTTTGCAGTGTCGACAGGCAGCTGAATGATGTAGCTGGGCTGAGCATGTGACGGTGACGCTAGCTGGGCCAGCCCACTGAGCGGTGGCGCCTCGGAAACCGCGGGCTGGAAGACCTCGGAGCTCTGGAGGCTGTTGACGGCCTGCATGATCTCCTCCTGGTTGGTGCGCGGTGTGCCTGGTGGGCCGACCGGGAACTTGGAAGGGGAATTGGCCGGGGAGGAGAGGAAAATGGTGGGTATTTTGTCCCCGGAAATACTGGAAATCGCCTGATTTAAGATATTACTGGTGGGAGGCGTAGTCTCTGTCTGCTCATCACTGATGATTATTTTGAGGGAAACAATGTTATTTGGATCGGCCTCTGGCTTGTGTTGGTCGGTGAGGTTATTGATGTTTGGGCTAGGCAGAGCTGGGCCTGCAGAGGTGGAAATAGGCGCTGATAGGGTCAGGGTAGGAGAGGCCGAGCCTATGACAGAGGCTATGGGGGCTATGACGGGGGCTATGGGAGGAGGTAGGGTAATACTTGGCGAAAGATTTTTGTTTGACTGCTGTGCTAATGGTGGCGCCATACTGAGCAGAGGACAAGGAACTGTGGAGGAGCTGGAAGGTGCCTGGGCTTTATTCACATCCCTAGAATTAGTCTTTTTTGAAGAACTTGATGCTTTATCCTTCTGGAATAGAGTGATGTTGGAGGAAGACGTGGTTTCCACCGTGACAGATCCAATACTGCTGCTTGTTGAGTTTGTAACGGTTTGTGCATTAGGCAGGGAAGGGTTCAGGGTACTGCTGTTCTTTCTTGGTGGCTCCACCGCATCCTGAGAAGATGAGCAATCTGAAGGAGGGGCAGGGACAGTAAAAGTTCCATCGACGTCCATTGGTACGGCCACTACAGAGACAGGGAGCGCAGCTTTCTTTTCTGCCCTCTTCGAGTTTACTGCCACAGTTGGGGAGACTACTGTTTGCAGCAGCCTAGCGGTGTTTTTCACAAGTCTAGAGGTACTGCCTCTGTGGACAAGGAGAGTTTTCTTTGTAGAGCAGGGACCAATGGACTTCCTGGTTTTCCTGGTCATTGGTTCCTGTGCGGTCTTGTCTAACGATATAGCGGTTGCATCGGAAACAATTAAAACTCCTCCTGGTGAATTGCCTACGGAATAATGTGGATGTAAAAGTCAATGTACATTCATCTACGCATTTACTGACATACAAAACGTTTCATAATGTTGTAAATTCTGATAGTTTTTCACTGTTTTTGACACGGGTGAAATTGAACCATAACTGCATGGTTGCAAGGTTGAACTGTTCATACGATATGTCTATCATATATCATAATAATATACTTAATACCTGGGTTGACTTCAGTCAGCAGAGGCCTGGTATCAGGTGGTGTGTCGGTGGTATTGTTGTCCTCAAGGCTAGTGCTCATGTCTTCAGTATCTGAAACTTTACCTTTATCTGCAAACAAACGGATGAATGAAAAAAATGCTAACATTTATATATTTGTATACGCTTTTAGATTTGAGGCAAAGGCAGGAATAACTTCTTACTGTAATCAAAGAGATCAAAGAGAGCCTGAAACGCTGGGTCCGACTCAGTTTGCTCCAATATGTCGTGAATGGCATCGTCGCTCATGTGGATTTCTCCCTGCACAGAGGTATGCAACAAACGTGAGATTCTATACCCATATCAAGCTGTAATACCCAGAGTAGGTTACATTTAGGATCCACTATATGTCAATTGTAATTCATAGGTAGAGAGTAGCGCTGATCAGCACCTGTAATCCAAGGATTTCATCTATAGACGGGTCCGGTTCCACTGTGCCACATGATGCCTTTGACATCTGAGGGGTTGGGTCACTGGTGGTACAAACATCATCTTTGTGTTGAGTTAGGTCGTTTAAAGCCAAAAACAAAAAGGAGAAACCTATGCGGGGGAAAACGTAGTCCGACCAGAAATGTCGGTATGTGGCCGTGCCCAAATTTACCTTGCAAGGATTTTGTTTATGTTTTCAGCCAGCTTCTCTTGTAAAAACGTATCAGATAAGATTTTCTCCCGGGCGTTTTGTATCACGAGTTGCTGCAGACAGAGACAGAAGTGTTTTATCAATAATTGCTAACATATAAAAGGTTGCTCGTTCAGGGTTTTCTTAGAGGACAATGTAACACACGACAATATAAATGCAGAGTTCCAGTGCCCTACCCTAAAACTAAATACATTTTTCAAAACGAAACTTATCGGACATGAGAGCCACTCACTGGGAAGTTCTCGTTCACGACCTCATCGGCCTGCTGTTCGGATGCCAAACCGCTGACAGTGGTGGTCGGTCGCCCAGTGGGCCCCGACCCTCCACCAATACCCCCGCCTCTCCTCTTGGGGAAGTCCCTGGGGTCAAGGGGTTTAGGGGTTTAGGGTTTAGGGGTGAGATGCTCATGGCATACTGGTTGAACATTGTAAATGCCATCAGTAATACGTACAATACAAATTATTTATAATATAATATGTACAGTTATTTGAACTTTTCTTACCATTTTCTGCCCCCTCGAGACACTGGGCTTGGGGCTAGTCTAGGTTCTGGGACTGGGATTTGTATCGGCGAATCTCCTGTAATGCAGATTCCCAACATTTGTTAACCAAATCTGACAACCTAAACTAAAGGCGGGACGCTGTTCTAAAACATACACAACTCGTCACAGTGGTGTTAAAAATGCCAAGAGAAATACCAAGATAAACCACTTGTTCCTTTCAAAATAAAAACACACTTCTCGGGCATACAATTGAAAAGACACAAGTCGCCTGAACAACCGCTAGCTCAAACACTTACTGGACACACTGAGGATTCGGCCACCATCGTGGATCTGTAGCTGGGTGCTGCTTAGGGAGACCAGTGCAGCGGAGGGGCTAGGCAGGCTCTGGGTGTGGTTCACGGTACTGTTGATGGAGCCTCTGAAGGGCGCTGAGGAGCAGAGCACGGTGCTGGCCGGGGCCATGGTCACAGACCGCTGTCTCGTCATGTTTGCCAAACCGGCCCGTGAGCGCACTGTGGACAACAGAGGCTTATCAAACGACGTTCAGTGCAGCACTCACCCTTATCAGTTTAGATTCAGCTTTTCCCAATCTCAAACGAAAACAAGAACAGACGGAAGGTAACAGTGGGGGTAAATGAACACAACTTACCTCTTTGACATGCTGAAATAGCAGGAGAGTTTTGCAATGACCTGAGTTCAGAAAATAAAAATCATATAAATATAAAAATCCTACTTGAAGAGATGATTGATCTCAATTTCAAAATTGTAAATGCACTTACTTGATTTGGTTTAGTGTAAAATCCAACTTTTTCCACAGAGAGGTCATCATGACAGGCACTTCGTGACTGGTTTCTGTGGGAGAAATTGACCATTGAGGTTGTTTGGAATCATTGCACACAAAGTATTTTACTTTAACTCAACAACAACACAATTGTGCCCACTGAATGAATGGCAACCTCAACACTTACTATCTAAACAAATGATCACTCAAAGATGTTTTAAGACCCACATGTAAATTATCACATATACCATGGACATAAATGGTATATATACACAGACTCGTGCAGATTATGACAGCTACTTGGAGACTTGACACTGTTTATTAAAATATATAAAAGGTCAATTATGTTAAGTTAGCATAAACAACATACATATTATAAAAAGCATACACCTTTACCTTTTGCTTTAGCAGCCGCATACTCATTCAAGATGGTTGTCAAGTTCTTCCCACACAGAGACTGTAATAACATTTATAGATTATGGAGAAAGTGAGCCACCATCAAAACAAGACTTGATTGCATAGCGTTGCAAGTCGTAAACAATATGTTGCATCATTTCAAAACAATTGCATACTTCATACTTACAAATACACAAGCAGGAACAGCTCCATCCTCTGTGCTGTGCTCAGCATACTCCTTCAAATGAGGGCTTTCCTTTATGAACACTTGACTGGTAGATGACAAGCCCTCCCATTGCAGGTAGCCTAGCAGCACATAGTCAACAGTGAATTAGCAGGGAGTGTTTCAACGGGCACAACAAGCATACACAATACAGTGAGCTGACAAGTACATGTCACAAAGGGTTGTGGTTGCATACAAAACATACATCTAGTCAAGGTAAACACGGTGAATTGAGCGGCCTGTGTGAGAGAGGGTGAAACAAGGTCTCGACCTAGTCTAGAGCTTTGCTCGGACAGGACCTACCCAAAACAACCCTCGCTACGTCCGATGGAAGCAGCATGGTGCGATCAGAGATGTGGCGAATGCAAATGTGAAAGTTACATGTTCGGTAATAACGATTAAGGGACTCTTGACTCGCGAAACCGCAGTAAAAATCCGATATTGTTGTCTCCGCTACGGCCTATAACGAAAGCAGAGGTATTCAAAAGGCGGGGAATTGAGGTCTCACAACCCGGAACATGAATTTACTTGAGGAGGGCATTCTGGGTATCGTAGTTCTGAACGTAAATTACCTGAGCCATTTCTCTGTGAATATGCTTTAATTTGTTTATACCATGGGTCTAATGAAAGTGAATCAAAATACCGAACTTTTTTTACCATTGTATAATGACATCCAACAGAATGATAAGTGCGTGGAAACCTCGCAGCTAAACATTTCCGGACGGGCTCCTGACCCGGAAAGGATGTGTCCTCTTTGACAGTGCTGGGGCGGGAGTTTCCTGCATGTTGAGTTGGCCTGCAGTAACCTACAGCTTATACTGCTGGTGCTGCTGCTGTGCTTTTATCTCAAGATTAAAAACATTTTGTATCGATGATGGCATTGACACGATAGCAAAGCACTTTTAATACAGACCAACATAATCGTTTCCATCATAGGTAGGTGTACACATTTTATTGATAACTCTGTGCCTGAAATAAAATGAGATGCAAGACGTAACGTCAACACAAACTTAACCAAACGAGTTTTTAACCTGCAGTAATGATACAGGTAGTTTAAAAACGGTAGCCACAATGATAGAACGTCACCATAGTGTTATTCATTTAGCCAGCATCTCGTAGTATTTCAACTAACCATTGGTAAGACTAGTCATATTATTATCCCCCCTGCTTACTTATACTGTCTGATCCAATGACACGCTGCCCATCGTTTTTTGTTGTTGCTCCACTCCATGTTGACAGGAAACGTGGTGCGATGAGTCTTGCTTTGCATGAACTCCTGGTGTGCTGTAAGGGGCTTGATAATGACAAAGCAACAGAGAGAAAGGTCAGATCATTTGCCATACAATTACATTATGCCCAACATTTCCATCATTGTTTATAACCTGTATACATTGTTTGAATGTGAGTAAAGTATTCCCTAATATATGTTTGCTTTCCTATTTTATTATGAATACCATAGTAATCGTTGTCACGCTCCCGTTATGTCCATATGTTTCATCTTCTCTGTGTTTTCCCCTACAGAAAGAAGCGGAGCGCTTCAGAAGGCTCCTCAAAGATTCAGAGACAGTGCAGGAGCTGGATCGCACCTCAGGACCTAAAGCAGCAAGAGGCTCCAAGCAACTCACCTGGGATTCTGTTTTCAGGTAATTTCAAGATATGTTGTAACTGTGCTATTGTGTGTGTTTGAATGAATTTCCCGATTTCCAGTATAATGCTATTTTTATAATACAAAATAAGCATGCACAATATAACATGTTGGCCTACGGTCATGAAGGATGGATGATGACAGAAAAGGCAAGATCGCGGGTACAAGCGGCCAAGATGGGTTTGCTCAGGAGGGTGGCCGGCGTCTCCCTCAGAGATAGGGTGAGAAGCTCCGCCATCTGAGAGGAACTCGGATTAGAGCCGCTGCGCCTCTGCTTAGAGAGTCAGTTGAGATGGTTCAGGCATCTGATAAGGATGCCCACTGGGCGCCTGTTCCAGGCATGACCAGTGGGGAGGAGACCTCGGGGAAGACCCAGGACTAGGTGGAGAGATTATATCTCAAAACTGCCCCCCCCCCTCAGAGCTGCTCAATGAGCACCGGGGAAAGGTAAGTCTGGGGTCCCCCTGCTAGTGCTAGAGCTGCTGTCCCCACTACCCAAACCCGGATAAGCAGTTTGAAGATGAGGATGAGGAATATAACATGCCCATACATATATTTTGATGTGACCTAGATTTATGAACTGGAAAAATGCAGCTATAACCACTGTTGGAGAATGAGGCCCCTCCCCTTTCTATGTGCCTCCAGGTTCTTGCAGCGCTATGTCCAGAAGGAAACGGAGCATCTCCAGTCAAGTAAAGCCACGGTTTCGGCAACCACACTGGCAACACGCCAGAAGAAGTTGGCCGAGATCTGTAGCTTGGTCAAATACTTTATTCGCTGTGCTAACAAACGTAAGAGGAAACGAGAGACCCCTTTTATTATTGTTTTATTAATAAAGGGATGTTTGATTGATGCAACTACTCATGACTAAGCAATGTTCTTACAAATCAGTTTTATTTGGGTATGCGATAAGTCTAAGGATAGAATTGAAGTTGGGTCTCTTCTTTCACATTTCTCACATTGCGTGTTCTGCCTGTGTGTGTCCAGGTGGGCCACGGCTGAAGTTCAGTGAGCTGCTGAGGCATGTGATGGAGGTGCTGCAGAGCTCCTACAGCTGCACGGCCTACGGAGAGGAGTACAGCAGTCTGCTGTTCAAGGACATCCTCTCCGTCCGGAAGTACTGGTGTGATGTCACAACCCAGCAGTGGCAGAGTCAGTGGGCTGTAATCACCCCCAGTTAAACTTGCGACTGATGTTAAAATAAAGTACTCCGTTGTAATGCTTTTTTAAAGGGGAGGAGTAGACACAAATAGGGACTTTCCCAAGGTATCTCTTCTGTAGCTTTCCATTGCTTTTGTTTTAACGAAATAATCAATCATTCAATAAATGTTTAAACAGCTAATTTAGTTTGAATTATGAATCAAATATAGTGGATTTGTAATCAAATGGTTTCTCTGTGTGAAAAAGTGGTGTGAAATGTTATTTCAATCAAATCCAAAGGTTGTATTTGTCTTAGTTTTATGTTTGTGTACATCTGCATATGTGTCCCTAGGTCTCCTGGACCTGTTCTGTGGGCTGTTCAACTCTTCCTCCAAGGCCATCAACCGGGTTCTGGTGAGCCGGGTGATCAGCACGGTGGTGCAGGGCTGCTGCATGCAGACCGATAGCCTCCACAGCAATCTCTTCAGCTTCTTCTCCAAAGCACTGCTCAATGTCAGGTACTCTACATTTAACTAAACTGTGCACTAGAGTCAAACCCTCCCTGGAAGGAGGGATCACTCTTTCTGTGTTCATAAGTTTCTTCCTTCATAATTTAGGATGTTTTTCCTTACCCTTTAGTGTTCTTAGGCTTAGAGAGGGTCATGTCATGTGGCCTGTGAAGCCCTTTGAGAATGTATTGACTCATTGTAGGCCTTGGCAATAAAACAATAAATTATCGAAACGTGATAGACTTTTGATCGATATCAATATAAAACATGTTCAATAGATATAGGTAAGAGACTGGACCACCGAATCTAGCAGCTGGGTTTGTTACACAAACACGGTTCCATACTTATTAACAATATTTTAGTGTTTTTTTTCCATTATATCGACATTGGAATATTTATCATTGAAGAGTGAACAGTGGAAGGTCATATGTAAGGAAGAGGCAGGGCAATGAACAGTTTGATATGCCCGGCTTGTGGACGGCTTACCGGTAACCTTCCATGAGCCTGGCATATCAAACTGTTTACTGCCCTGCCTTGATTGTCCCGTTTATTCTACTTCTTGCTTGCCAACATAATAAAACAATTCAAATACATTGATAATTATGCTTTTTCTTATTTGTTATTGCATGCTAATTAAATGTATCCTCTGTTTGAGTTAATCTCCCTCAAAAAGTAGTCCCCTTTAGAACTACGGTGATTAACGTTAGCTCAGCTGTAGCTAATTAGTTTCTATAGCAACCACACAAGGCTGCATCTGATCACTAGTTTAATAACCTAGTTGCTACATTGTATCTCGCTTGCGAAACTATGTATCGACTGTAGATTTCCGACACATTTTAGAAACTTTTTTAAACAAGGTTTATTTTTACAATAAACCATAAACAATAAATAATTGACCTCATGTTTGGCATTTCTGTGATAGAAAAGAAATACAAGCGGTGTATTGATCTACGATTTGACACTGTACTCAGTCAGCAGCAAGTACAACCGACTGTCCGCAGGCAACCTGCCGGGTTAATGGCCTCCTCCCAGCCAATCAGAATCAAGCATTCTTAAACAAAGTAGAGTAATAAGTATTAAACAGAAGTGTTTAAGTCCAGCATGGTAATTCGTAGTCTTTTTAGGTCATTACAATTATCAATAGTTATCGATATCGTTCAATATGATCCAGTTATATCGTGATATGTCTTTCAGCCATATCGCCCAGTCCTAACTCATTGGTTCGATTTTTAACACTGAATGTTGCACACCAAGGTTAAGGCATTTCAAGCACCTTCTTTGGATTGTATATGCCAAGTCCAAATGGGCAAGGTAATGGGGTTATAACAGAGCCCACCATGTTAGAATCCCTGGTGTGATGGTCGATTTAGGCTAATTTAATATGAGTCACCTTGCATATATAATGTGAGTCAGACTGAGTCCTTTGACTGGTGGTCTCTTTAAATGAGTGTGATTTACTGGATTGACAGAGTTTAACACATGTTGCCTGAGCATGACTACGACAAACGACAGAATGGCATTACATACCTTCCCCATGAGTCTGACCGATCCCCCCCCCCCTCAGGCAAGAGAAACACCTGGCAGTGGTTGAGCACCTGATATCCGCCCTCAACATCTTCCTGAGGTCGGCCGCCATGAACTGCCGGATGAGGGTCTGCGGCTTAGGGGAGGAGCTTCTGCCCTCCGTGCTCTACGTGTGGGCGGACATGAGGCCCAGCGCCGCCCTCAAAGACGAGATAGTGGATTTCTTCAACCTGCAGCTTTGCGTGCACCACCCCAACGGTGCCAAGACACCAGAGACGGGTACAGTATGCATCTCATACATTATGGACTTTGATTAATCAAGGAAGAAGATGTGTTTGTTCCAGAAGGAAAAAACACAATTGTCCTTTTGTATCGTGAAACCTGTGTACTAGCTTCAAAATGAATGCACATTGTTTGAATCTCTTAAGGTTGTGTCTTGTTGGGGTAAAATCCTACGGTATAGGGGCTCATGCTGAGGACTGGAACAGGTGGCGCAGTCTCCTCTACAACCTGTACAACGACCTGGTCTCTGAAATCAGCCATATAGGCAGCAGAGGGAAGTACATCACTGGCGCCCGACACATAGCTGTCAAAGACAACCTCATCGAGCTCACTGCAGATATTTGTCACCAGGTAATGAAGGACAGGATTCACTATTTTCAACCAGCTGTACTATTTAATTATAAAACACTGTTTTTGCATAATAGCTTAATGAATGTATAATTAATTATTATTCTGATTGGACATAAATGTTCTTGGTGGACTGAATTCACTGAAGTTGTCTCTATGGGACAATGCTTCTTCGTTATATAGCAGTTTAAAACAAAGACCACAAACTCGTTCCCCTCGTTGCTGTTTCCCCAGCTGTTCACTGGAGACGCGGGCGTCCAGGTGCTGGAGGTGACCCAGCTGCCCGCCCGATCCAGGGGCGGTGCCA
>JAOPUA010000055.1:16264959-16279970 GCA_027122455.1 Trisopterus luscus
TGTGTGTGTGTGTGTGTGTGTGTGTGTGTGTGTGTGTGTGTGTATGTGTGTGTGTGTATGTGTGTGTGTGTGTGTGTATGTGTGAGTGTGAAAAGTGATGAACTGCTGCTGCAGTCTTTTGGGGTGGGTGTGGGGCTACTTTAGAGTAAAAGCACAAACAGTACAGTACCTTCCTGTTCTCCTCCTTGTCCTCCTCCTCTTACTACTATAGTACCTCACTGCACTCCTCCTCTTACTACTATAGTACCTCATTGCACTCCTCTTACTACTATAGTACCTCACTGCACTCCTCCTCCTCTAACTACTATAGTACCTCACTGCACTCCTCCTCTTACTACTATAGTACCTCACTGCACTCCTCCTCCTCTTACTACTATAGTACCTCACTGCACTCCTCCTCCTCTAACTACTATAGTACCTCACTGCACTCCTCCTCCTCTAACTACTATAGTACCTCACTGCACTCCTCCTCTTACTACTATAGTACCTCACTGCACTCCTCCTCCTCTTACTACTATAGTACCTCACTGCACTCCTCCTCCTCTAACTACTATAGTACCTCACTGCACTCCTCCTCCTCCTCCTCCCTCTCATCTCATAAACTATTCAGTATATCCTCCCAGTACATGTTGTCAGAGCGGAGTGTGTGTATGTGTGTGTCTGTGTGTTTGTGTGTGTGTGTGCGTGCATGTGTGTGTGTGTGTGTGTGTGTGTGCATGTGTGTGTTTGTGGAATGCAGCGTGTGAATAAGGCGTACAGATGTTTTTTTTTTGCACAGTATGAGCATGAGCGTGCAAGGGCAGGATTGCATGCACAGCAAATTATGGATCACCATGTGTTTCGTAGCAAGAAATCTTCTCATAAAGTCGTAACGGCTCGAGCAGAATCCTAAAGCATAAGCAGAACGGTTCTCGGTCAATACCCCAATAGGCAGGGCTGGTAGAGGACCCGCTCGCTCGACGAGGATGCGATTGGACGGTTTCTTATTGGTGCAGTGCAGTAAACTGGCCAATTATTACCACCACCTCTAAACCTCCAGACGGCCCTCTCTGAAAGACTAACAGGAAAGATGAACTGCAGTTTTGGGAATTACCATCCCAGCGATGGTAAAAGAAAAACAATAAAAACTATGGAGAGGGAGGGGAAGCCGCATAAACCTATGGCTGGGATATCGACGTTTCCCTGTAATCTCAAGGTTCAACTGTTCCACATATTGGTCGATATAATAACTAAATCAATCCCATGTAAAAAAATCGATGCCGGCACACGCACACTGGAGAGAAAATGGCAATCTGACTACATTACCATGACAAAGTACCACATCCATTTACAATGCCTTTCACTATACCATTGTGATATTCCTTTATATTCACATAAATATCTGATAATGCTTCAAGAAAAATCAAGCCAACATATGTTGGATTAATGGAGAAGATATAGTAGGTCCTAATGGATGTTGAAGGTACTTTGGTACGCCAACCCTAGAAATGCACATTCCCCTTCTAGTAATTAAAGTACTTAGAGTAAACTTGGACGGTGGAGAGACTCAACCTTTCAAGTTACTGATTTGTGTTTTTGAACATCCTCTGCTTTTTTGATTGGCTGGATGCTGCCTGCAAGCTTGGGAAAGTCTGATTGGCCACTTCAGCAGGGCTGACCTGTCCACTCTCGAATGCTCTATAAAGGAATGTTCCCAAAGCGCTTGCGTTATAAGTGGCAGTCTTGATTGTTGAGGTACCACTCCTGGTGAAATTGCATCTGCCATAGAACAATCACTTTAAATCACCTATAAATGCATACTGACTCTCACTCTTTTCAAATGTACAGACTCATTTGTATGTAGAAATTTCGCCCGATATATGAAGATGGCAAGAGCCTCCACCAAGCTAATGGAACATCATTTACTCATACGCAAAGCACAGAAAATAACCTACACTTATTTTTCCTTCCTTTGGCACTTTGACTCGAATTGGTCCGATGCAATTGTGTCGCAAGTGCTGCAAACCTTCTAAGGTAAAACATTTGTATATTACATTGAAGAAAACTAGATTAATTCCAAAATGTTCTCTCCTATAATATCAGCGAAACATACGTTTTTTCGATTCCCAGAGGGTAAAATAATTACACCTGACGCTTCTGTTGAAATTATTTCATCAAAGTCCTTTATGTTACACAAGCTAATGAGCCTTGAAATTGCTGAAATTACTTCAGGACGACTTTCAGTGGTGAGCGTGTCATCCAGCTCCCGGGTCTCCGTGTGAGAACGGCATTCAGCCCTTCACCTGAGGGCAGGGGGCCACTGAGCTGTGGAGAGAGACACACTGGCCTCAGAGAAAAGACCCAGGATCATGTGAGTGCTGTTCTCGGCTCCACTCACAGTGGAGGGAGTTTAGAGTTTGGCTTCTATTTTCAGAGAGTAAAAGAACAGATGGAGAGCATTTGGATTGTTATGTATGCAGCTCCCCATTTGTACTTCTATGGCTAATAAAGCCATAGAAATTACATTTCTGTTCTGCTAAAAAATAAGATCAATGTATGCAAATAAAGACAACAAATAGACAACAAGCTACTTGTGAAAAACCACCAACGCATAATAAGAATATGAAAAACAAATAAACCCTACAAGAAACATAATCCTCATTGTTGTCATAACTGATAGTCTGTTCCGTTTGAACCTGGGAAGCTAATCTCTTCGATGTGGTATCACTCTTACCCATGATATATGTTGGCACAAATGATTTAAATACTCACATTGACCAAACGTTCATCAACTAATTTACAATCTGTCAGAAAAGAATACAAACCCCCTTCAGCAATTTCAATGTTCAAAATCACACTGGCATTTAATGAGGACTGAAGCGGTCAACAAAGTATAATCTGCTTTTCTAAATATGTTCGTGTTTTTCGGTCGCTAATCGTTTCTAATTAAAATGCACAGCTGCCATACGATGTGAGGGGATGGGACTTTTGGTCCCAGCTGTGAACTGGCCAGCCCATGACGAGCATCAACCCTAAGCCTGGACGCTGGCCCCGGCGTTAACACCCTACCAAACCGCTGGCCCGTCTGCTGCCCCGCTCCCCTGCCAAGTGTGCCCTTCAGCCCACGTGACGCGGGCCGCTCGCCGCCGTGCACCCAGACGACCCAGATAGCACTCTCCGTCGGATCATGCGTTTGTGGGTCAAGCGGCAGGAGAGTTTGCGTTTCGCAAATGAGCTGAAAAGAGCAAGGTGTTCAAATTAAGCCTCCTCTAATTACGAGGAAATTAAGAGTCCTCCTTCCTGTGCTGGTTGGGTTCTAACGAGACACGGCTGGATTCCAGCGGCCCACCGTGGTCGGTCCCAGGTGACCAGGCGCCACTCTCTGATGTGTTAATAATAGGACATGAATAGAGAACCATCGTGTGGATTTAACATCACCGCCGGTTATTAAAGGATTAGCATCAGCGTGAAGACTGCTGCAAACAATGTATTTGTGCATTGCTTCTATCGATTTGGGGGCGGGGGATCAAATTCAAACTGTCACAAATGGTATTGGAGAAAGATAATATGCAGAGACGATGTGAAACCATGCAGTACAATAGGGCATTAGAGCATAATCAACCGATTACAATCAAAATATAACGATGTGAAAATAAAATCAGTGATGGGGAAAATCTAACAAGTGGGAGAAGACATGATAATACCGTACACTTTTCCGAGGCTATTGTCAGGCTTTTGATGTGGGCTCCTATTATCCTCTGAGTTCTGTGCCACACTCGATAGCATTAAGAATTGAAAAGAGCAGAAGTAGGCCACAGAAGACGAGCTGCAAGATAACAAGACTGGATTGCATGCTCTCACTGTTGTTCAACAATATGGGAAGTGACAAATTAGCACTTGGTTTCCGTGAGAGAGGAGGAAACCTATCCACGGTAGCGACAGCCACCGCAGCCTTCGGAGCAGCTGGGAAGAAACCTCCACCCTTACCATACCCTCTGGTTCAGAGCTGAAGCTGGATTCAAATAAGAGAGATACTGCTTTTTAAAAACATGCTAATTATACGATACAATATGAACATTCTGCTGCGGAGTGTGGTGGTGAAAATATGAATTATTTCCTCAAAAGCTTGGTTCTATTTCTGGTGACATCTGCAGAGGGCATGTCCCATGGCTTCCAGCTCCTGCCCCCCGCAGCCTCTTCATCAAAGAGCTGGCTGTGACGGTGTTGCTTTGAAAAATGGCAGCGGTCAAAAAGGTTAGAGAGCTCTCTGAGTTTGTCACAAGGTCCAATGGAATGGAACTAACTGGCGGATTCTTCAGCCCATTGCCTCACTTTCTTCGAGTCATCGTGGTTTGGCTTGAGATGTGTGGAGGCATTCAAGCATTATTTGAATCCCATATCGAGCTATATCCCGATGTAAATCTGCCAATTAACTCTGGCATTAGGGTCTTTGTTTGCTTGTCTATCCATGCATGGTGTAAATTTGCGAGTGCTGAATTAATAATGGCCCGAAGAAATAAACAGATATAATTCAGAATTTATGATTGACGCTTTGAGCAACCCCCAAACCCCACCACGTTGCCAAGTGTTCCCCTTATCTCTTCGAGCAGAAGAAACGTCAAATCTCCAACCATGCTGCTAGTTAGATTAGCTTTGTTCACATCTGCTACCATTTTGTCCACAGAGACACAATCTTATCCCAGGCAACATTTATTTCTCTTCTGCTTGAGCTACTTTTGAAATTGGTCCACAAGTCTCTCTTTTCATCCATTATGGAAAATACCCTCCATATTGTAATTTTTCTGTACCCAAACTAAAAAATTAGTTAGAACGCCTAGGCATACTTTGTGCTTGCTGTGCTTTGCTAGCTAAACTATGGCCGTCACATATCGACGGCCATGTCTACGGGTAGTAACTGCTGAAATCAGCAGCCCATAAATCCCAACTAAATGGATACAAAAATCCAGTTTTTATTTAACTTTACAATTTAAATTGTATGGCCAGGTTAAGGGAAAATTCAAGTATAGTATAACATATTAAAGGAACTGCTTCTAATTTGACAAAAGTGCTATTCTGTTACAAGCTTTTGTGATGCAAAAAGGCAAAGTTATTTAAATAAAAATTTTGTAGTTTCACCATGCATACAGTATGACCAGGCTTTTGACTTCCCCCCATTCTTCTTATCTATGTTTGCCATTATGTTCTGTGTTAAATTGATATTCACAAAAATGGAAAATTAATTAAGGGGAGGTATTTAATCTTAGAAAAGTCAAAGATAAAACAGCTGTTTTGCATATCCTCACAATTCTTCACAAGATTAGATATTTTTTTCTTTTTGCAATTAAAAGTTCAAAGCATAGAGCCCCTATCCTAAAAATACCTGATCCTCATTCTTAGTTAACAATGTGTATAAAGTAAAGAGTTTCAATTACAGCACCTGCAAAACATCACATCATACAGAACAATACAGCTCGATGTATTCTATGATGGTTCCATGTCTACTGTTTTCTAATTTTAATGAAAAAGTCAAGCATAATGGATCTGCCACCTTTATTCAGGTTAACGTCAAGGCTTGACACATTATGTTATGAGTCCCGACATACGGAGAGAGCAAGGAGACAGGTAATTGCCATAACTTTTGCCTCATGTTGTGCAACCTTCCGGGTGAGTTACTTTTTATATATGTAGAAAAAGCACATTGTTTCTAATTTCCATAGTTGGTGAAGCAAATTACGAATTCATTGCATTTGTTCCCAATGATTTTCCTATTCATTTGGCCACCAGCGTCCCTGCAGTCAAAACAAAAGCTATTCCCCACAGAGGCCAACAGCAGCACTGGTGTAGTGGAGGGTTCATATGGGTCTCTCTAACATATTAGATTAGCCTTGAGACCTCTGCAATCCCAAAAGTGTTTTTTTTCTCTACCAACCTCCAATCTGTGCTCAGCATTGTGGCAAGGTTTTGTGGGAGTAGGTAGCAAGAATGTTGGGCTGGTAATCAAGACCATCTCAAGTTTATCGACTGGCAGTGCTGAAACACACACACACACACACATACACATCTATATCCTATATATATCATCATCCATTAACCAGAAGACGAAAGCACTGTTGGGGGAAATGGGTTCAATAAATGTGACAATTTATAATTTATTATCAATTAATTTAACTTGCCAATGCGTAATGCTGGTGGCCAATCAAATCGGGCTACTGAGTGCCTTTTTCTGTAAGCTCGTAATTGGCTTAGACAAACTCGGCCAGCAGTACTAAACTGTAAAAAAGTGTGTAAAGATTTCAAATCACCATGTAGACTTGGCCATTGTAGAAATACACTTCCTCTACTAATTTTAATGACTTTTCTTCAGTAGAATATCTCTGAAACGAAACATGAAACAAGACATAACTCCGCCCTTGCTGTTTTTGTTTCCAGCCCTGGCACTGTGCCGTCCCCCAAATAAATGCTGCTATAACATAGTAGGACTGCCGGATCCCAGATTAATGCTAGATTAATACATTAACCTAACCCACAGTCTACGAACTGTAATTACAGCTATAATACTCCATTTCAAATCCCATCATTATTCTCAAAAATACTATATCATGGGAACTCGATTCAATTCGTTGCCCTTCATTAATCGAGAATAGGTGTTTATTTACTTTGTTCAGGTGATTCAATGTTCACAAATGCCAGAACAGCATGTGCCCAAACAAAACAATAGCCAGTACGAGACCTACTAGACATGAGCGGCTAAAAAACAAAGTATATGCAAAGGGCTTTGTGGCTCCTGCGTTCACGGCTGGGTAAAGGCTTTCAACCTTTATGCCATGAGGGAGGGACTGCCCAGCGGAAAGGCCCGCTGTGTCTGTTGTACACAGCGTACCGGGTGGACATCTCTGTTGGAGGCCAGGGCATCAGATCAACACAATCCAACAAACCTCTAATCCGCCATTGCAACAAGACTAAGGACCAAAGCTGCTTAACATTGTAATGTTCAGGACTGTTACTGTTTTGTGATTACCAATCTGGAAATGCTAAGGCAGGCTTATCTTCTTTTGCTTCTGCAGAGCGAATAGGCAGAGTTGTTGTACCCTCAGTGGTAGCTTACGAGCTTGCTTTGATGATTAAACAAAATGAACCCCCTTGTTAAAGCACACATACTTAGCCAGGGGTTACACTGGGCCAGGGCAGTCGGGGGCTCATCCTCTGAGGAAATAGGCCTCCCGAACATCGCTAAGCCCCTGCGCATCAGCCCTCAACATGAAATACATACACTCATATTTCCAATCTATTAAATGATACTGAAATAAATGGGTCCCCCAACTATAATAAGAAATGGTTTTGATAAAAAAGAAAAAGAAACGGAAAAGCTATTTCTGGAGTCACTCTAGAAATCCAGACCCATTAATCCCAATTGAATGTCATCTCATCTTTCCAACCGAAACAAAAAAAAACGACAGCAGGGCCCCTGAGGACGGTCATCCCCACCCCCACGACGGGTATCGAGAATGACGGATCAAACTGCAATTGGAAATCCATCCCAAGTAGTAACTCAGTAAAACATCAATCCGTCGGCGGATACGTAGAGCCCCCCCAAAACCCCCCCCCCACTCCCTGAAGCCTCAGAGCGGCCCTAGGCCTCTCCCTCTCCATCTAATCAAGGGGAAGGGGAGTGCAATGATGTGTGGCGATGTCAGTTCAGCGATAGAGGGGGGACGGGGGGACGAGAAGAGATCCCACATCAGCCTGACAGTTATTGTGCAGTGGTCAAAACACAATCACATCTCAGGCTTAGCTGCTTCCTGTGTGATCCCCACATCCATCCACAATATGAGCCATGTTAACACTTTAGTTTAATAGCATTTGGACACAGTGGTGTGTGTGTGTGTGGGCGTGTGCATGCTACAGAAAAGTGGATCTGTCTAGGAGTTATAATGCGAAGAAAGGGAGGGCACACTAGTGGGTGTATGAAATTGCGAAAATTCCTTTCGTTTGCATTAACTGATGTGTAAATCTGTCGTATGTCTGACGTTTAATAGCATTTTGCGGGGAAAAGGCTTTCTATACACCCTAAGGTGACGGCAAAGCCATGCTGTAGGTCTTTAAAGTCTTCTGAATTGTCTTGGAGGCTATTCAAGGTTGTCTGACTCAAGTGTGGGCATTAATTTGACAATAGAAACCTCATATCCTCATTGAGCAAATTCAATACACACACAAAACAGCACTAATAGCTTCTAAAAGAAGATTAAGCAGCTTTTTTGACATGTGTCATTTTTTTCCTGTGTCCAAACATGGCCAAAATAAAGTAAGCCAAATCCAAAATAGGATAAACACAACAACATATGGCTGTTTCACTGTATCCCAGATACTTGAAAGTCTTAAAAAAAAGGAAAGGAAAGGAAATAAATAAAACATTCTGGAACTTTGAAAACACTGCAGGAGCTGGAAAAGGCAGTCATGATCTGGCAACCAATCTGGGTTGAGCTGAAGCTAATTTGAAGTCCTGCTAATTAGTTTCCCTAATTAAATCCCCAGACACTTTGGGCTGACGTTGAGGGTCATTGACTGTGAAAAGTTCATTACCAACCTCCAAAAACACATACACCTAATGATATACATGAACACACACATGCATGCACACACACGTGCAACCGTGCGCACCCGCACACACGTATGTTTAAATTGTAACCCTTACAATAAATTACCTCTTTGATGTTAATTCGATCAGAGGGGTTACCAAGGTCTGATCAATACAATCTAAGCACCCCTTGACTTAATCCATATGTCCTGAGAAGAGAAGCATATATGGAGCACCACACACCAATGATTAACACATAGATTACTCACACACAATCACACCTACATCAGAATAAAAAAAAATAAAAAAGAAAAGTACAGGAGACTTGCAATGGACCTATGCTATGTTCTGCGTAGAAACAGACCAGGAGTCAGGTAGTTTAATCGTCAAATATGTTTTACTATAAAATATAAATATCAGTCAACAGTAAGGGAAGCATCTGTACAAAATTGCTTCCAGGGCACTGTGACCTTTCAAGGATTCCACCCTCAGTAGCCTTCCATGTGCTAACTACTTAATGATACTTTTGCGAATACTACCTTTTTATTTTTGGATATGTTTCTTTGAAAACCGTTGTTAATCATCTTAGATAGTGATATTGAACCAATTGCGATTTAAATAACCTGTGTCTGCCACAAATGGCAAATTGTACTTTTTGGTTGTGCTTTAATTGAAAACCAAGAGGGCCATGTGGATGATTTCTCATCCAGTAGCATCAGTAGCAAGTTGAGGCTTAGCACAGAGTATAGAACAGCTTGTATAGAATGTCCCCTTATGATGGATTGGGCCAATTGGGGCGATAGCAAAACATAGGCTGTGCTGTCTGTGTAAAATACCCAGTAAAACCACGGCAGCGTGTAAGGCTGAGAAAACTTGAGCACCCTTGGACTTAAGCCAGTTTTATGAAAAGCTACACGGGTATATACAGCTGAAAGATTCTTCTTAATTGTGAAAAAATAAAACTATAAACTATGTGTGCGAACAATATGGGTATTATATATGGGCAATATGGGATCCCTAGCTGTTCCTCTCTCTCCTGGGTCCCCTGAGAGAATTAGTTGTTCTCACCTATCTAAGTCACAGTCATACCTTGTGACACGGAGTCGTCACAAACTCTTCCGGGCATGTTTTAGGATGAATCTCTTTATTTATTTGTTTCGGTGTTGAAGCAATGTGCAATGAGCGATGTGAGTTTGTGTGCCCCAAGCTGTTTACAAGGCCAGTATAGAACGTACAAATCGCAAATAAAACTCTCGATATTAACTTTGAGCATGCATCCCTTGGTATAAATGATAAAATGATCAAATCTGAGTAGGACCATTATGATTTTGTAACTTTATTGAGGATATTTATCATTTCATATTTGAACATGGAACACAGGCAAAATCTGTTATTTTTCAATAATATCTCCAAGGGTTATGTCCATATACGGTAGTAGAAGGGTTAAAATGTAACACGGTGCCTCCTCAAAGTGTTGATTCAGGTCATTCGCTGAAAAAGAGCGTGTGGCAAAAAACACCATTCCAAAGTTTGAAAAACGGTAAATTATATAACGCACAGCCGCTAAGCCGTGTGTGTGTGGACGGCCAGAGACCAGAAGAGGGTATCGAGTGTTGGTGGGAGAGGGGGCACAAAGATGGGGGAGGGGAGGGGGGGGGCTGCAGTGCTGACCACTGCAAGACTCATCCAACCAGAACTTGCCAAGCCGCTCCGCTTCAATCGCAGATTTTGCATTAATGTTGGGGAGGAAGGAGGAGTTGTGTGCTGCAGGGAGCGAACAGAACATCACATGATTCAAGCTATTGGCTGCTTCTGCTTTTAGCAGGGTCCAGTTCAGATTGGCCCTGCGATAACACCTGTGTGCGTGGGCGCTTTTGCTTAGTTTTTGCATATTGTTCAACAATAGCAATGGGTGTTTTGACAGGCGTTGACCGTTTTATTCTCAGATGTATAACCTGTGTTGTTTGTCTGCACACAACGCACACAATATAACTCCTGACGCCATCCACCAGTGAATCACTGCCGCCAGCGATGTGCATGGGGGTATAACGGCAACGTCTGCACTGCCATCTACCACTTTGACATAATGGTACACTGCAGACATCACCCCTGCTGGGCGACAGGACCCCTTGTTGATGTAGTTATGTCAGGAAGATGCTGCCTTGTATAAAAGGTATATATATATATATATATAAAGGGTGCATATGGGCAGACCCATATGCAAAGAAATTATGAAAACCCTCTTAATCCCAAACAGCACAGATAGTAGCTCCTCTTCCTGTTGAATCATCCCCTCTCTTGGTCACTCTCTCTCTCTGTTGCTCTCCCTCTCCTCCTCTCTCTCTCTCCCCCTCGCACTCTTCCTCCTACTCTCCCTCTCCCCCTTGCTCTCTTTCTCCTCTCGCTCTCTTGCTCCCTCTCTCTCTCTGTCGCTCTCCCTCTTCCTCTCCCCCTCGCACTCCCTCTCACCCTCTCTCTCCCTCCCCCTCGTTGTCTTTCTCCTCTCTCTCTCTTGTTCCCTCTCTCTCTGTCGCCCTCCCCCCCCTCTCTTTCCTTCTCTCTCTCTTTCTCTCTCTCACTCTCTCTCTCTGGCGCCCTCTCTATCTCTGTTGCTCTCCCTCTCCCCTCCTCTCTCCCTCTCTGCCTTTTACCTATGTCCACAGGATTCAGTCATTTCAATAGTTGATGTAAAATTTGCAATAGGATGGATCTCATATCAAGTCAATCCAACTGAAACAATATTCTCCATGAAAACCTAATGAGGTGTATAATAGTTTTGACAAAGGCATGATTAAGCCATATCAATGAGTGTTAGGTTTTAATAAAAAATATCAACTATACTATTTTTTACTCAGTAGTTTTTCCGTTTTTTTGCCTATATGTTGCTGGTACACAGTTCATTTTTCAAAGCAACTTTTTTATTTGCCACCAAACAAACACATCCGTGCTCTCCGTGGCTATTAATAAACATTGAGAGTCCACCACTCCAGTTGTAAAATAACGGAGTTGGAACATCTGCTCCATAGATATCAGTATGTGGCTGGCGCTGGGAAAAACCTCAGAGCAGTTTTCCATTACAAACTGGTTGCCTGAGGCTGCAGTAAGTGCATAGGTAGCCTATACCGAGAGATAAGCAGCCCGTTATAGCCAGATAGTAGGCGATAAAACAAGTGGTGATGTATCAAAGACGCATATTAAAGACGGCGATATTTTATATTAATATTGTTATTGGTAGGCCAATAAATAAACGTTGAATTAACTCGCCTACATCTAGGGCTACCAATTGGCGTTTCACTTCATTTATGTCACAATTTAACTTGATGGATCAGTGTAGGCCTATATATTCGTCTATTCACATGGATTATAAATAATGATTTACACTGTTTCACAAAATACCCCTAAATATACCGCTAAATATAGGCTTATTGTTACTTCATTTTGCATTTTAGTCTAAATAATGTGGGATTTTTTTTTTTGCTAACCAATGATGCAACTCTAGGCTTAATTCGCGTTTGTTTCCCTCGAAGTGAACTCCGTGCAGGATAAGGTCCTAAAGTCGCACAGCCTAATGTCTCATAGTATAATAATGTCCCCCCTACACCGTGGACCCTCTCACGAGGGATGCCGTCACGGAGTCTCCGTCGCGCGCGGAGTTCCCTCCGTGGAGACGCTCGCGGTTAACTTTTGCACTTAAGCTTTTTAACCGAAAATAACGCATCGCGTTGGAGAACGAAGTCATCCCTCCGTTATGAATCATGTCACTTTCAAAACGAGATCATCCCTCCGTCATTAATCATGTCACTTTAAAACCACCGTTCCGTTTCCTATCTCGCGTCGCGCGCACTCGCACGGGGGGGTTCACGCGCAGCGTTCCTCTACATTCCTCTACTTCGTTGTTGTTGTTGTTTTTTAAATAAATGAAATGTCCTACCTCACTCATGATGGAGCTTAATCTCGGGTGCTCGCGTTTTCCAGTGCGTGAATCGTAGAATCTCAACTTCTTGCTACAGCCGACTTTTTATCAGCGGCTCGCTGGACAGAGAAGCTTTATAAAGTGGAAGCGCGACTCCTCCGTGTCATCACGTTCCCACTAAACCAATAGGAATGGCGTCGGCAAATTTGTCTCACAAGTCACCACCCAACTCTTTAAAATATGCATTGCCTGTGTAAGCCCTTTCTTCATCATTACCAGTGGCTTTGCGTTTTCCTTATTTCGCCTCTTTTTTTTCGAGTTGACAGGCGACCGTTTATGTAGTGCATTCGCATATAATTGGGAATTATTCAGAACAGGGCACTTTGAATTGAATGTCTGTAGAGTTTCATTATCGTCTCCCTAAATGTAAACCCGATTAGGTGCGCTCTTCAGCATCATGTCATTTTGCGTTTGATTGGATGCACCTTTCCGTGCATCCTTGTTTTATTCTCTCGCATGTCAATGATGTTTGTTCTTGGATAGCCAAATTAGAGTGTAATCTGTAAAACCCATCAGGCTTTTGAATCAAATTAATCGCTTTTTATTCTCGGGGGGTGGGGGGGTTGGGGGGAGAGAAAGGAAACCAAGTATTCATGTCTGCAGGAAATAAGAGATTAAGACGAAGATAAGCACCCAGGCAATATTCCCATATGCAATGGTTCGCATGTGACTGTAGGGGTCTCTTGTGGATCCCGGGGGACATTCCGGAAATGTCACTGCAGTCCCAGTAGAAAGGTGACTATTACAAATATAGCCTTACCATTATGACCCCTTTCTACACAAGGAATGCGAAGCCAGTAGTTTGATGTGTATGTAGCAGGCATAAAGTATGGCTGATAAACATGATTAGGAACCCAATTACCTTGAATCCTCTGAAACAGAAAAATCCAGATGAAGTCACCAATAATATATGTTATATATAGATAAAACAGTAACATGTTTGCTAAAAGTCCGATTTGTATTTCAGTGTAAAGTCTATCTATTTATGTCTGTTTACTCGAGGCACTCTAGATATTGCTTTCACTCAACCCTTTCCAGCTGGAAGACCTAGAGTACATCCAGCCCTGCGGGATGTTCAGACTCTTGCTCAAGGGTTCCTCTGCAGTGTAAGTAATAATCTGTGGTGAAAGTGTAGTCTCCACCGGGCCAATCTGGAAGGAAGTCCAATAAACCATGCTCTGTTGTTCTGTTTCACACCTTATCACATCGTAATGGACTTGATATGCACGGGGTGCATACCATTTATTAACAGATCCCGATCCTTTCTTTAGAGCCGCGCCCAACAACAGGCCTGAATGCACACGGTGGCATGATGATGAATGGGTGTATTTAGATGGGTTCCTTCTGCATTGGTGCATTCTCTGTACATTGCGCCCGAGCCCTTAATGTACATCTCTGGGAGGCCCTGCTATGCGGATCTGAAACCGAATAATTATCTGCTTTCCCAAATCTGTGCAAAATCATCCAACCAAACACTTACCTCATGCTTACGTTGCTCAGAAAATGGAAAGATTTGGTATCTGCGGGTTAGTTTTGTCATTCAAGCTGTCAGCTATGTATAGACATGCAGACTATGCTTGTTAGCTATAGACATATAGACTATGCTTGTCATTTAGAGTTTCCTTCATGAATTATTTTAATGAAATGCCTTATGTGTATGTGTGTGTATGTGCGTGTGTGTGTGTGCATGTGCGTGTGCATTTGTGTGTGTGCGTATGTGTGTGTGCGTGTGTGTGTATGCGTGTGTGTCCGTGTGTGTACATTTCTGAACTCAAAATAGTATTCCTTTATTTGGCTCTGTGTGTGAGCCATGGCTACTTATTTTGTGTTTCCTGGATTACATCATCACACATTCACCCCATGTTGGTATCCCTTCTATGTAAGGTTTAGTAGAGGACACCGCGGTATGGGACTCTACCATAGCGAGTAGAGTGCCATAGAGAGTGCCATACATGTGGGAACGTAAGAACCTAGAAACAAAGAGTGACTTCAGCACTGGGTCTGGAAGACATTTACTGACACCGCATTTGAAACGATTACACTGCAATGTGGAATATCTTTCAGAACTGCTTTCCTAGAATAATTATTTCAAAATGATCCACCAACCTAATTTGCATTATCAGAAATTCATGGTAACAAACAAACAAAATTGATCTTGGAAAGACTCTTTTTGTGGTTCAAACAGGCACCCAATCTTCGACTCAATCCCACCGCACAATCCACACTCAACTTGAGTTCTTCTCGTTAATAATTGTTCTTGTCTTTTTGTTTTTTGTTACCTGGCATTCATACACTGAACATACTTTCAGGCACAGGTTTCAAGGTTTCCCAAGGACAACCAAACCCCCTGACTCCACCTTGAATAAACCTATTCAGTATTTTGTTCATCCTGGGGCCACGGGGCTCCTGGGGGGGGGGGGGGGCGGGGGGGGGGGGGGGGGGGGGGGGGGGGGGGGGGGGGGGGGGGGGGGGGGGGGGGGGGGG
>JAOPUA010000055.1:16286510-16297516 GCA_027122455.1 Trisopterus luscus
CAGACACACACACTCACACACACACACTCGCTCTCACACTCACACTCACACACACACACACACACACACTCACACAAACACACACACACACACACACACACACATACACACACACACATACACGCTTTCACAAAAACTTTCGCCTTGGTGCAAAGCTGCACCCTGTACACAACACCCCCCCCCCCCCGCCCGTTACTACAAATCCCTTTGGCTGCCATGCATGCCCAGTTATTCTCCTGTGCAGAGTCCCTTCCCTCTTTCAGCTGTGCCCCAACATCATCACTATCGTAATCATCACCATCACCATCATTATTATCTTCGCACGGGAGAGATAAGAGTCTCTCTAGCAGCCAGGCGGATCCAGGTGGACCCCCCCCCACCACACACACAGAGACATGCGGCACAGAATGAATTGGAAGGAGAGCTTGTGGCTGTTTGCACAGTGAATACCGCACTCATTGCCTACCAGAGAGAACAGGATTCAATTTGTCTTGTCCCGCGCTCGCAATCAATATCAATTGTATTACAAATGGACCAATGCCGAGCCAACATGCCCCATCAGCACTTGTGCAGGGACGGGTCTGTCCAGAAATATTGCCATGACTGATGTTTATTCATATCACCCGGGAAACACGTTGATAGTAATTGAATCCTTTTCCAACTGATAGATGGCTTTGTGCATGTCAATACCAAATCATGGTTGATTGTATTGTCAATTGACGGCCAAGGTGATCTTATATTCTCTTTTTATAGGTCAGGTGAAGTTCTGTGTATGACTTATTTCAAACAACCCCAATGGTAAATTGGTACATGGCTAAAAACACATTTAGGGGGAGAAGGAAGAGAAGGTTAATAACCCTTTGCTGTGTGCAGTATCTCTATTTCTGACACTCGGATTTGCCTATCTACCTGAAAAGACATTGGGAAAGCCTCACATTGGAGATGTGTGCAATCTCATCCTGTCCATCTTCCATTCCCTGAGCTGGGAGAGAGCCGACCTCTGTTATCTCCTATTGACTCTCCAGCACAGAACCAGCCCAGGCCAGGCCAGAAATAGGCAGAACAATGGGGCTTCCCATTCGATAGTGCAGGAGGAAGATCTGGTAAAGATGCTTAATTGCTTTTGCGGCGAGAAGATCCAAGACTTATCCCAGCTCCCAATGATGATGGCGATTGAATGGTGGTTTCTAATATCACTGCGGGCTGTCTCCTGTGATACTTGCTAAATGAAGTAAAATGCCTTTAAACAGGACAGTAATAAACTCAGAACACCAGAGGTAGTCTGCTCATGGAAGTCTATTGGGTTGGTATAACCAATTAACTATAGGTTACATTCAAACAAGAGACATGAAGAGTGACAGTAAGATTTGGGAAAAAAGGATGAGTGAAAATGATTATGCCACAGCATTGTTGAATACTTGATTCTGATTGGTCGATCACTTTCCGAGGCTGAGGATTATTTTTCAATAAAAGGAGACTTATGCAATTAAACAGTCCTACATAAATGTGCTACACATCCAACATGTAAAACATTGCTTAAATATAACTATTGATCAGATGATTCCTCAACAACACAACAACAATCTGAATATTGTTGGAAGAATGGGAGAATAGTCGATTTATGGTCAAGAGAATAGTCGACTTATGGTCAATACAATTCCACTAATATTATGGATGCAAGTAATATCTCAACACTGTTCGTAACTGATACGGGGCAGGCTTCACCTCAGCCATACACCACCCCCGTGGTACATTATTTTCCAATAACAGGATACCCCGTCGGGGTTTATTATTAGTCTGGTGGGGGGGACACTGCTGGCAGACTGCTTTTGTGACACATTGTGATTCTTGACACAACCACAAAGGAGTCAGGCGTAAATGTCCCTGGGAAACGATACAGGGTTTGACATTTCTAAACCTACCCAAAGCTTACTGGAGGCAGCAGGGGTGGACCATTTAGGAAAACGCATGCTGTGCTTATGCTAGCATAGCCCTACTGACCACATGCCTGGGGTGGCTAAAGTTAGCCAGGCCCCACAAAGAAAATGCCACTCAAACTTTACTTATATATAGAAACAAGCAAACTAATTATAACAACATTGCGTTTTACAAAGGAAAAGCTCTGCTAAGCCTGAGGTACTGGTAGCTGCCAAACACTCACAGTTGAGCAGTTTAAACATTATAAATAAGGAAAAATACATACAGAATGAGGAACAGAATACTGTTGTTTCTCAAGTTTCAAACACAATGTTGAAATTCCAGTATATTTTTCTGATAACATCTGCGTGGTTTACTTTGAATTTAGCGTCTGTGACCTTGTTCTCCAAGTTTACACATTGAATAGTGCAAAGACTGTAGAAAGTTGGTGGTCCATGATGAGGATTCTGGAAGGACATCCAGCCTAGTGGCAATTCATATTCATTATATCAACAGATGAGTCATCTGGGGTAATAGTCACATCTGGATGCATAAAGTTAAGTCAATATTAATTATATAACCCCTTATCACACTCCCAGTCCTATTGGGGCAAATTGAATGAGTTTGATGGTATCCCCAACCATATGCAATCAAACTGTCAAGGAAAAAATCGGACAAAAGTCAAAAACCTCCATCCCAAGGTCTCACCTGCATACATGCATTTTGATGGTCCTCTTAATATTCTGAAAGGCGCTGCTGTTTTATTTCTTATTCAAACGCCAGGCTCATTGAATGTGTTCAATTATGTGTGGGAGTAAGTGGCTTGTGTGGCTTGTGTGTGTATGCCTCTGCCCCCCACCCCCCCTACATTTTCTACATTCTCTGTTTATCTTCTCATTGACAGGGTTAGAAGAAGCAGAAGTTTGCTTCCAGAAGAAGCAAACTCACCTTCGAACAGAGATCAAAGCGACAATGGTTGCATTGTCCTGCTACTGACAACTTGCTCTGCATTGAGAAACACTCGACTAATATAAATACCCCGGGAGAGATTTTGGATGGGAGACATTCCATGGCCATCCCCACACACGGCTCGTAACACGGCAGCAACCACATGCACGCTCGCAGGAAGAAAAGAGGGCGAACGGAAGGAGGTTCCCCACGTTATTTGTCACCAGATGGCCGTCACATATTTACTAAATCCCATCTTGCCTCAAACCATGTCCAAACCGTGTCCTCTGTTCTCTCACTCCCTCTCTCTCTCCCCTGCTTTGTGTTCATCATTGCTGCCGTCTGTTTTCATGCAGCGAGCGTCTGGCGCCGAAGTGGCAGGCTATTAAATAAATTAGGCGCTCTCCGGCGGGGCCTGACAACGACACGCGCGATATGAGAGGGCCCATTACGTGAGCCTCTCCGACGTCAGTTTTTTTTTTTCCCTTTTTTTCTGAGCCCAACCTTAACCGTCCCCCGGGGCTTACGTAGGGCTCTCTTACATAGGCTCCGGTTACAACCACACAACGCTCCTCGTGGTGGTTTTCACCATGAGCCGTGCCTTATTAACCCCCTTTTTTGTCGTCTTTTAGGGACGTCCACTCTCGTCCGTGTCACGGGCCGGGGGCGAACAGTGTAGTGGCTCGGCTTGGCGTTTTTTGAATCCCAGCCAAAAAGGGTAGAGAGTCCTGATCCCTCAGGGCACCTGTAGGCGTCCCTGAGCGAGACGCCTGAGCCCCAGCCGCGCTCTCGTGAATGGCTAAGACGCTTCGCAAAAAAAAAAAAAAGATGAGAAGAAGAAATGATTGACAACTAAGGCTCCCTCTTTGGTGGTCTTTTAAGAGCACTGTGCTATGGGGTACGTTGAACACGTACGCGGGCGCCCGCATCGTTCTCCCCCCCCTCGCCCCTCCGGTGCAACAGCCATGACTCAGGGTCCCTGAGTACTCCAGGCAGAAGTAAACAAACAACGCTCTTCACTTTCCAGGGGACCTCCTGAGGTGACAGCAGGTGTCTCTCTTCCGCCCTGCATGGAACATCGTGAACCCACACTTAATGAAAGCGCGGTGACGCTGGCGGACTGACAGGGGACCCGGGCCCCCCCCCCCCGGCTTCACCACCACCGCTACGCAGGTTTGATCTCGAAGGGCTCGGGGGACGTGGTGGACTGCTTTGGTTTAATATATGACCGGAGAAATAAATAAAACACACTTAATGGTTCCCTTGGAGTTCAGGGGGAACTGTCTCCAGTGGCTTGTTAATTCTCAGCGCTTCCTCTTCTTCTTGGTTTCATTAGCGGCCGGGCCTAGCGTAGCTTAGCGATAGGGGAAAAGCAGGGCAGGAGAGAGCAGGGTGCACCAACTTCAAAAACAACCGCCGCTAATAACTCAGCAACGGCGTAGCTACTCGGGAGCCTTGTTCTAAATCCGCTGGGCGGGCGGCCGTGGTGTTTTTTAAACAAGTGCCTAATGGGTTTACCTCCGTTTTGCATCGTTGTCATAATGCAAAGGAGGGTTGTCACGTTCGGCCAGTGCGGTAGATTGAGAGGAGTGAGCTTTTCAAGTGAGTAAGCGCAAAGGTGACAACACGATTCACTTTGATCGTTGACCTCTGGAAACAGGACTGAAGTCTCCGCCATTACACAACATGAATATGCTAATTGTACACAAACGCTGAGACCACTTTATCATAATATCTATAAATATTTATCCAAGCGCGACAGACACGTTTGACACTTGAAAGCTTTTTCCTCTTACCAGAATACCAGCCCATGGAGCTGATCGACTCGTATGTATTGGACCCTCTTGTAATGTTCAAGCCAAATTGAACACGTTATGCTTCTTTTGGGCTCACGGGGGCTGGCGAAGGGGCCGCTGTTGAATAACTTAGCATGTCCTCTCATTAAAGGAAGCCAATGTTCTTGAGAGCGTCCCAGCACTGGGCACCTACCAAATTAAAAGCCTGTCTGCAACTGTATTGGGTGTCGAGGGCCATTAGCGGCAATTTAAGCTACAATCCTCAACATAAACCCTGTTAACATAATGAAGGCCCTTCATCTTCATAGCTCTCATTGTGAGGACAGGAGGCCAAGACAGTCAGACAAACACTGTGAATAGAGAGAGAGAGAGAGAGAGAGAGAGAGAGAGAGAGAGAGAGAGAGAGAGCGAGAGAGAGAGGGAGAGAGAGAGAAATCTAACCCTAACCATAGAAATGGCATACCCAAGTTAAAAAAGTCACATATAACGTTTGCCGATTGTGTGAGTTGTGTGTTTGGCAGTGTCTATTTTTCCATCCAGAGGTTCATGAAGTTGATCCTATTGAGGGAAGGCTGATCAAATTTCTGACCCTGTTTGCAGATCCTATTGGGACCGCTCCACTCTTTATCTCCTCTGGTGCAGCCCGTCCTGCCCATCTGTCACGACCGGGCCCAGCGCGGCGGGGCGTGCATGTGCCAGTGCGAGGGCAAGCGGTTCAGCCCGTCAGCGCTTCTGCCGCCGGTGTCCCCTGATAGCACTTGTCCCGATAACTGATCTCCGGCTGTCACGGTATAGGCAGCTCAAAGAGACTTACAGTAGGCGCCTGCAACACCCTGGCGATTGAAACCTCTGCTCGTAAAGAAAATAACTCCACAAAAAATCATGGCATCGACTGGTCGGGCAATACGGTCAAACTGCTGTGGCACTGCGACACAAAAAAACAATACAAAACTAACAACTAATTGTTAACAAAACGATTAGATTTTATGACACACACATCACACATAACTTAAAGATAATATTCTTTGAGACACTGGTTTCTATTGAATGAAGAAATGAATGAATTAAGTGTCTACCTATGCATGCGTCCTTGTGTTCTTCGTTCTACATTTTCCAGAGGAGGGTACTGGTAGGGTTCTGGGGTGAGATGGGGTAAAGATGAAGGAAGGCTTTCAAGTGGAATCCGAGCGTGTGAAATACGCTCACCTCTGTCTCGCTGGATGGGCGCGGCTCGCCCACTCACCATCTGCCAGGAGTCCTGCAGCCGACCTTAGCGCACAACACAAAAAAATCAATGCTGAGCAATGTTCATATGCAGGGAGGAAGGAAATGGAGAATTCATTTTTTGGTTTTCTTTTGTTTACGCAGACCTCCTGCAGAACTGCAGGATACTGCAGTGTCAGGTTTAAACAATATAACAAATACATTAAAAGTTTAATAAATGTCGACAAGTCAACAGAACAAAATAAGGTTTGATTGTCTCAACCAAGGTCAAGTAAGGACAGGGCACATCACATCCCATTTTATTCACAAGGCTCATCCGTTGGCTGCATTGGAGGATGCTCAAGGCCAGTCCCTAGATATGCACATGCTTCACTGCTTTTCTTTCAGTTCAAGCCAGTTTTACAAATGCTTTTGGGAGATATTGGGTCCTTCAAGACAAAATATATCAAGAGAAGTTAGGGGGTGTAAGGCAATAATGGGGTGAGTAGCAATCAAAACAATCTTGTATGATAAGAAAGTGACAATATACTCATTGAAATACACGATTATTTTACAATAAAAATAATTTCAGTGGTGATGGCTGGATTGAGAGTTACTGTTTTGATTGCATTCTCTCTCCCCAAAGAGTTGTTACAAGTGCAATAAGTGTTGAGGCTACGATAACCCTAACTATGATGACAGGTGAGAAACATAAGGCGTACAAAGAGCTGTAGTTTTCATAGGGATTTTTGCCATACTTTATTTTCACCTCCAAAACTGCTGAGTCAGTACTTGAAAAAAAATACATAAAAAATAAGTATAGAGAAAATCTTTGCACCTTGAAATAGGCTTTCCACTTTATCACAACATGTTTGTACAGCTTAGTTTGTTTTTCTGTCTTCTTTTTTTATCAAATGAAACAGCTTTCACTCTGAAATCATCTGCCTGCTCTTCCAGGACATGTCTGCATCACTCACTGAAGCCTCAGCCCAGAGATCAGGAGGCTCTGCTTTCCCACTACTTTGAATGAAGGGCCTTTTTCTTCTACTCACAAGAATTCTGCCATTCACGCTATGCCATGCATTGCCTTGATTTTAAGTCATGGTTCTATTTCTATTGACAAAGAGAACATTGATCACGATGCTAAACCCATTTAATTTCCACCACTAGAAAATTAATTTTTAGTCTGGAGACAAATTCTATGTTCACACCAAGGACAAGTGAATGAGTGGCTGATCCTGGCTAAAATCCCATGAATAGTCATGCAGGGAAGTGTCAGCGTCGAAAAGCATGAATACACTTAATACCCAATACAGCTTCAATGTATGGAGAAATACTAGGGCATGTTTTCTATCAAAGTACATTTTCTCATCGTGTGTTTTGTCATTTCTAAAACTGCGAAATTCTGGGTATATTGACTAGCATGAGCTTTGGGCTATTAGAAAGCAGTAGAGCAGTAACAGCTATTTAACTGAAACATACTAATCAATGACAGGAACATGACATATGTTTTCAGTGACTGAGCACTGTGGGGTATCACTATGGCAATATCCCACAGCAATATAACATTTTCTTTTGTTTTTAGTCAGCAATTATTTGAACAATGCTTGACATATTGAGTTCAAACGTTGTTGCCAAATTTTGTAGTGACATTCATGAACTCAATTCATCATGGCGATACATATGTTTAAGTTAAGAATATTGTAAAAGGATACCTTCCCCTACATGAGCATGGTCCAATCGCAGTCTCTTGGTTTCTGGGGTCAGTTTGCGCATTTTTCTTTATTACTACAATTAACACAATTCCCTCCTACCAATCAGAACAAACGTTTGTTATTCAAATATTATTCATTATGATTTTGTCTATGTTTTTGACTATTTTGAGCTTATTCCAGTTTCCAATTAGAAGGATCTTAACCCAGTGAAGTCCAGCATAATTTGTACAACCCAGGTAGCTGAATGACATTCCCTTATAATTGCCCACAGAGCTGGTAAGACAAAGAGCAGCATAGCAGTAAGACTTCTACCTTCAACCTTCTCAGTACGGAGATATGGGTCAATTAATAGGGTCTGGCACCTCCTGTTATCAAATAGTTAATTAGTTTTTTCATGGGTGGCTTCAATATTAAGTCAAAATAAATCAAGCTTTCTTTGATTTGCTCAACTAGAAGCAGAGTAGCTAGGTAGATAGTCCCCGCTAAGCGTCTTACAAAATGTACAGCACCCAAGAGGTAGTAGGGGAAATCAATATTGTGTGCAGTGATTTAAGCTGAGTTCAGATCATGTCATGAAAATGACAATATAGAAAATAATTAGTATTCACGTGTAGCAGGGGCGAACACAGCTGTATCTAATAACATCAATTATGGGCACTGGGATACTTACAGACCCATAATTATCTTTGCCCTTACTGCACCTAGTGACATAAACCCAAAAACATGAGTAATATCAAAAATCAATTCCATGTTTAATTGTGGTGGTGTCTTTTTTATAAGTGACCACTAACTCACCACCCACAGTTCCCTGACAGGCAATAGGAAAAGCTTGAAACTATTTAAAATGAAGTGAGTGAGTCATGGGTTAAAAGTGGTCAACACTGAAAATAAAGTGCTGTTCAACATGGTGGTCCCAGCTCTGTGGTGAAAACACGTAGAGCATCACGGCCATCACTGACCCCAGGGTGGGTCAGCTCACCTTCTCCCTGGTTAATAACGCCGTTACAACCAGACTCACCAAACCAGGGTGGTAAACGACAGCCCGAAGGATAATCACACAGACGCCTAGAGGGCAGGGGGGCAGCTCTGAACTACCCCAGGGATTGTCCGCATCCAGTGCTGGTGGTCGTTTCATGACCCCGCCCGACCAGGACTGCAACAGAAACGCCGCAGAAACACCAGCCCCACAAGGCAGGGACGGGCTCCTCACAAGCAGTTGCATCAACAGAGTTTGCATTCATCAAGGATGGCATCATGGCCCGATGTGGGAAGTAACTCAGCATGAGCCTGAGTGAAGAAATGCCTTCAGGAAAATACGTTTTGATTCGAGCGACAGCTAGATTTATATTGGAATTGTACGAGGATGATGTGTATGCTTCATCAATCCCCCCTCCCTTCACTCTCTCCTACAGGCAAGCATGCACACACACACACACACACACACACACACACACGCACACACACACACACGCACACGCACACGCACACACACACAAACACACACACACTTCTAAACCCTCTTGCTATTTACGGCAATAAGATGCAAATGGTGCAGAGTTACAAATCCATTAAGTCGCTCACAGTGAGCCTAGCCACGTCTCATTTCCATTGCAATGTAAAGTCACATTGTGTTGATTTACATCGTGGCCTTTACTGGGAAGCCACAGAACCCTGTTCATTTCCTCTTTCGTTATCGGGGAGTTCATGGAGTCTGAGTCGCTACATCATTGGCGAGAGATACCGTGGCCCAGCTGATTGGATTAGGGCGTACCTGCTAGTAGATTAGGTCTGAATGATGGAATTCAGTACTTTGAGTTGATGCAGTGGCGACAGTAATCTTTGGTTAGATTTGTCTTCACAGAATAAACTGTCCCCCTTGGATTAAGTCATCATGACCCCATTCACTCCTTATTTAATCTGTGAGGCAGTCTCTGAAAGAAATAACACGGTTTCCACCACGAGTCGTGAAGCGCATTATATCCATGATATGACACGTTTAGATCAGAAGACGAGGCTGGCAGGTGTCACCCCTCTGGGTGCACATTCAATAGTTCCACTGTGACCGTGGGGCTCGGTCATAGCAGGGCTGTGGTCGGAGCGCCCTCTGACGCTGACGGTCAGGGGGGCTCTGTGTGTCATGGTCATGTCCTTTTCTAACACAAAGGAAACTGGGTTCTATCTGCCAGTGGATGTGTTGCGCTCGCATGTCCTTCACATGTTGACACGAGTCGACATGTGCCCCCCAGGTACAACGCCAAAGTCATGGGAGGTTCAGGCATGCATTTCTGTTTGTGTGTGTGTGTGTGTGTGTGTGTGTGTGTGTGTGTGTGTGTGTCTCCAGGAAGCCCATACACGTGACGACAATCTAATGGAGAGAACTAACCATAACATGAGGGTACACATACAATATTCATATGAATCAATATTGTTGTATCTTTTATGTAAGTTTATTGATTATTGATATAGTTAACTGTGACGATACAGAATCACAAATTCAATTGAGCAAATACATTTGCATTATCTGAACCAATATTCCAAACATATACTCATATCGAATGTGATTCAGAACTTCATCGTGCCATAATGTTACACAGACGCTAATACGTAAAAAAAAAAAAAGATAAGTGCCCAGCTATCAGACTACCTGTCTACCTCAAACAAGGGATAAAAAACGGTGAAATACAACGTGATATAAAACCCAGACATGGAGCCCAGGAGGCAGAAAGAATATAGATACTCTTCCAGAGTATCTATACCGTGGTGGCCATGCGGACATCCTCAGGGCCCGCCTGGCTCTGGTCCACCCGGGCACGACCATCCCCGGGCGGAGACCAGCCTCTGGAGGACACCGCATCCCGGACCTGGAGCTTCACACAGAGTTCACATTCATTCTCATTTTCCAACAGTTTTTATAACATAGAATCCGTGCTGTGTGCAGATACATAGATCTGTAATCTACACACATGCCAAAATACTATGGTGGATAAGTTTTGCTTCCTTTGCACTAGGCACACTTGTTTTAATATCCTCTTGCGTTTCCCAACAAAAGTCTTGAAGAACATTCTGAAGCATTCTGTCTGCTAGACTGTCAATAAAGGCTGCCGCAGGAGAGAAGTGCAGCTGCTTGAAAATAGCAACATTAAAAACAAAGCAAGGTATTGTATTGTTTTCGCCTTTGGGTTTTTGTTGAAGCATCTCCTGAGCTGAACTCAAAAGAAGAAGCCACGTTCTTGTTTATTTTTAAGTTTATTTCTCGCTCAATAGCTGGACTCCTGACCTTAACAGGAAGCCGTATACGAGGTCATTGGGAAAAGCATAACCTAATTCAGGACCCTGTAGCTGGGGGGGGGGGGGGGGCCGGGCGCGGCGGGGGGGGGGGGGGGCGGGCCGGGGCGCGCGGGGGGGGCGGGGGGGGGGAGGGGGCGGG
>JAOPUA010000055.1:16324711-16339683 GCA_027122455.1 Trisopterus luscus
TAAGATAGCAAATATTTTTGTTTAGTAGAGCAGTACCAGTAGTTTGTTTACAGAGGTAAACAATAGCTTCTAACAGCTATTAGGTATAGAAAAGATTAAGACCTTGACCAATGATATACACTGCAGTTGGGCCCTACATTTTCCCCTTAAATATTAAATAATACTACCTGCAGCCTCTTTTATCGTTTCTTTTGTACATAATATCTTGTGTTTAGACTCAAACAGGGTGGGTTTTGCAGACCATGAAATACCATAGCCGCTGCCTCTGAAATGAAAATAGCTGGGCAGCCAGCCCCTCTCCTGGATTAGAAAGTGCACACACACAGAGGCACAGGGAAGTCAGCTCAGAGACCCCAAGGCAGCCCTCCAAAATACCCCCTGCCCTTAAGACAAACGATATAAATCCCCAGGAATCGGAACACCGCAATACTTTCAAACAGACCATCATCAAGAACCTCCACTCTGGGAAGTCAGCCTACAGCAGCCTCAACTGCAGCCCTGCAGCATGGAATGGGAGAGGTGCAGCTAGAACTCTTCAGCACGGTGGTTCTCATCCATGAGCCTGCTGCATGGGAACAGCCCCCATCCTGAAACTACTACTGAACCTCAGAGTAAGGAAAGTACGAACCAGGACAGGAAGAGGAACCCCATGAGGGTTGTGTACAAGTGTGATTGATAATTCGGTGGGAGGCCAGACTGACAGAAAGACCTAAGATTGGATAAACACTGCCATTGTTGACACTGGGATGCCATTTTTTTTAAATTAAATATATGTCTGTGCACCCCCTCCCTGAATGCATTTACTTTGTGTTCACATTAGGTGATTTTGTTTTTGTTGGAGGCAATTAAGAGTATCTACTTAACAGCAAAGCATTCATTTATTATCAAATAAATTAAAATGTTTACATGAAACAAACGAAAATACTCAAATCATTTAAACATTGTTTTTACAACAGCATAATTGAACACCATAAATTATGTAAAGATAAAAAAAATAAACATGGACTGTACATCAAGGGTAAATCCAAATAGCTTTTACATTTCATATCCTTGCTTGGTCAACAAAATGCTTCAGTTTTTAGAACAATTGGGAGCAACGCCCTCAAAAAAATCAGGTTACATTGTAAGAAGCCTCTGATGACCTAGCTGACAGCATGGAGACCGAGACTGACAACCTTGTTGCAGACAACCAGCCAGCATGTGATTCCCACGCCACCTGAAAAGAATGAAAAGGCTTGTCAAATTGTGACTTAAAAAAAGTTAGATTCCAACAACTCAATTCACTTTGATCGCCCTAAAGATGAATAGATGCTAATGATAATTCTATCTATAAAGACGTTTGTTCAGCCATGGTAAAAGGCTGTGTTTGTAATATTGTGTTTGGAAGAGCTGTGTTAATATCACCTGTTACTCCAGTTGGGAAAGCCACTAGGCGTTCCACGGGAGCAATCCATTTACTGGGAATCACTGTCACAGGATCAGAGTAGTACTTCCAAATCAGAGAGATCATGAGCACCGCCTGCCAATTAAGAAAACCAAAGATTAAAAAGACATGTTTACATTAGGTTGCAATTAATTTTAAATGCATTTAAAAACAAAACAAACAATTTCTATTTGGATACAATTATGACCACCTACCTGTAAAATATAAAACAGTATGTTCACAACCCATTTCATTTTAGCCTGTTGTGCAGTTCTTGATTTCACTGAAAAAATAAGATTGCACACAAGTAAGCAAGTATTCTTATTGGATTATAAACAGTTAATGTAAGTTTAAATGTAAACACTGAAGCAAATGGCATTCAATACAATATCAGACAATAAAGATTGCTTACATTTGTGTAAAATGTGTACGTTAACTTTAATAAAATAAAAATATATGAACCACATCTGACAATCTGGAATGCTTGGCTATTATTCTGCAAGTCTACTAGTGCCACAGTGGATGGTCAACTTGTAGAGTTATAAGACAAACTAAAAAGGTTTATCCTTAAATCTAAATCCTGCAATGATCATTATCAGATTAAGGAAACATGGCAAGTTGAAATAATAGCTTCTCAGAAAGCAATGCTACAGCCAGTATGTTCTAATTTCAAATGTGCGTGGGAATGTTTGTTGTTGGACTGTGTGTTCGGATTACTATTCTCAGTGTTGCCGGATATGAAACCAAGCAGCACACAACAGTGTGCTACAGCGATGGAAGCAAGCAAAAAACTGGATCCACCGAGATTGTACCCAACCTATAAAGACTTGACCTCTTTTGAAAAATAACTGACCAGAGCTGTGCTCAAACACAGCAAATCTTGCAGTTGCATTAGGAAGACGGAGAGCACTTTGAGCCCAGGAGGATTTACAGACACCTCATGAGACGTTTTATGATTTTCAAACAATGAATGCAATGCTAACGTATACAACAGCTCACAAACTTACAGTGTACGATTTGTCTTGATCATCGTCAAAGTGGAATAATGACGCTCGCCTTGTCTGAATTGCCCTGGTGTTCATAAAGTGCCCTAACATGGCAACCGGCGTGAGCCTCGGGGCTGGCGGGACGGAGACAACTCTCCTATATTTTGAATTTTGACTGCAGTACCCATTTATAACGCTCAGTGTCACGTTACATAATGTACCTTTAAACCAACGTGTCTATTCAAAGAGAGATGGTGTTTTGAATGTGCAAGTCACGTGGATGTTAGAAATACGCAGGTGAGGAAAGTATGTCCCGGGCATTTAGCCCACCACGACTGGCTGCCAGAATGCAGTGCACTGTGGTTGAGCTCCTCTTTCATTGACTCTTACCGTGCGTCTTCAATTTGTCCGTCATTTTGTTGATTTTACGCTCCAATCTAGCATATCTAGCAAACTCATCCATCATGCTAATAGAGGAGTGCTCCTTCTTCATCTCCTGGATCTCTGCCCTCATCTCGCTCTCCTGTTCCGCATCTTTTTGGACCACTCTGGACAGCTGCAAACCAACAGCACGTTTATGATCGTACAATGCGATCTTATACGAACACAGTCGAAGTCATGCGTGTTTTGCAATATATAACGTTATTGCGATTACAAAAACGAGTGCCTATTGTTTTTGGTACTAGAAATATATGCAACAAAGCGAGCTAGCATTAGCTGGGCTTGAGACTATTATAACATGACTAATGTAATAGCCTATTAGTCATGTTATTATATTCATGGCTTTCTGACTTAGCTTTGTGTACAGTGGGGTGGTGAAGGCACGTTTCGCTTAGAGACGAGTCGCAGCTCAACTAAAATGTGAGCGACACATTGAAACAACGTCTTGAATACTCACAAAGGACGACACTGTTGGAAGGAGTATTTTCATAAAATTGCATATGAAAACCGACACCAGCACCAGGAACCACGCACACCCTGCCGCCATGTTTTTTTTCTTCTTCTTCCTCCAGCCTCAGCTTCTCGCCGCCTGCAGTGCTTTACCTGGCTCACTACATTTTCACATAGGGAATGAACGAAACGAGCAATTCTTGGTATAATGTAGTTTTATTTAAAATGTAAAATGTATGAACAAAAATATTTGGTGTTTCTAATGTAAACCCTGTTTAAGAAAACCAAACATTTTATATAACAAGGCCCAGATATCAACGATATATTTTTTTCTCCTTTCCCTCCATGCACTTTCCCATTATTATAAAAATGGGAGTGAGGTCAGCTGATTGGCACATAGACCTAACCATACAGGTAACTTGCTTTGGTTTAAAAACGTGTTGCCTGTGTACCAAAGCCAATGAATGAGACCAGGGGGCGGAGAGATCACCCTCTTGTCCCTAAGGTTGGTATATACCAGAGGATCCAATCCGGTTCAAGCTGGTTTTCTGGTGCCGAAGGAACATTTATGTTCGGAAGTTACAGCGTGTTCTCACGAAACATATGCAGTGAAGAAAATTGTGCACACTCAGTAGGATAGCTCACTGTTACTGAATTTATAGTTACTTAAGGCTACATTGTTCTTAATCTGTAGACTTTACGCGCGAAGCCATCATGGGAAAAAGGAGCAAAGTAAGTTGAAATGGATACATTGTGTGCCGATATTTTAAAATACATTTTGCAATCGATCATTTCGAACAGCGTGCTGTTTTATTCATGCTACAATATTGCAGTGTGCACGCTTCAACAATCCGTACAGTCTGCGGTCAGGTCTTTGGTGTGTGCCCTGTTGATATGGAAGTGGCGCCTTTTTACTTAGTGCAGTATACGGTTCGCTTCGCTAGTAGTTGCGTATTGCGATATTTTCTTCCTTGTTGTCTATTTATGTATTTGGATGACGGGCAAATAACATTCCACGGTCTCCATAACCCATAAGCCTTCTCGATAAAGAGGTTAGACAATGGAGTTTGTAGTCACCAGCGATGTCCGTGTGGCCCTTGTAAACATTGTATGCGTAATTGGGTGTCTGGGACGTTTTGGTTCGTTGCTATTACTATATCTAACATGACCGCCGATTAGGGGCCCATTTACACTTATCTATTTGATATATCTATATATCGTCACTTATGACCTACGTGCACGAAGGCGTAACCTTAGCCTATAGCGGATTGTACGCGACACCCTATGGACACCGGGAACGGTCTTTTCTCTCAGCGTCATGGCAGTCGAGCGCCATTCGTAAAGCAAATGGTCACATACAGATTTAAAGGACCACAGAGAAAACAAGTATTTGCACCGCTCCGGTGCAATCATTTCATTATTGTTTATGTACAAGCTGAACGGTCGGTAGCAAATATTGTGTTTATACGTTTTGTTGTCGAGCTTTCGAAAATGCATGTCCGGTTGTAGATAATAAGACGAGTCTCGTTAATGGCGCGAGAAACTACTGTCGACATTGGCCAGCGGTGTGCCTTCGTGTAGCAAACCTAATAGAAGTCCACGTGGGGGCGGAGCAGCCGTCCCGCATCTTGCTCGATAAGTAGCCTACAGTTTGGCTTCACAAACTTTACATTATTTGTTTTGGTAGTCATTTTACCAACCACGTTCTTGTATGGACTCCCCGCATGTTATTTTGGCGTTTTACAAAGGGTATACATAAGAACAATGCATCTCCAGTAAGCTATTTACATATTATAATGTAGACTATGTAACCTGCTACTGTGGGGATAAGCCAGCGGGAACAGCATGTGATGAGCCCATCCCCCTGGCATTACACGCCCACATTTGTTCGCTTGTGAGTTACGGCCTTTAAGTTTTTTTTTCTGTTTTTTTTTCACAGCAAGTTACTAGCGATGCTGAAAACGAGGTTAGTACGGATATATGACTAATATAACATCCTATTTACTTTGTTTTCTTGGCAACCACGTATTTTGCTTAGAATTGTTTACAAACAGTTGGAAAAAAATGTTTTTCTTTTTGTTTTAGCCAAGGAGACGATCGGCAAGATTGACTGTAAGTAACTACTACAATTTTTAGTCTGTCTCAATTAATTATATCCCTACACTATGTCCTGCAGATGATTTTATTACTCATTACAATTTGTTTACCGTTTTCAGCAGCCAGAGCCAGAGACTAAAGAAAAGGTAACAAGTCAAGATCATTTCTATACGTGTACACTCAACAGGAATTCAGCTAATATTTCGGTCTTAGCTAAATACAATTTTTTTGATCCTTTAGCCACAGAAGGCATCTGCCAAGAAGGCGAAAGCAGTAACTAAGGCCAAGCCAGAGGTGGCGAAGGAGAAGGAGGAGAAGAAGAAGAAGAAGGAGGTTGAGGTGGAGGAGGATGTAGCTGAAGCAGAAGAGGCTTCACCAGAGAATGGGGAGGACAAAGCGGAAGCAGAGGTACCAAGAGTTACCTTGGTGACATAACCCCACATTTCTTGTCAGGCAGAACAGTAGTGGTTTAAAAGGTATCTTCTCTCTGATCCTCTAGGAGGCTCCAGCAGAGGAAACAGAAGAAGCAGCAGAAGATGCAGAGGCTGAGGATAAAGAAGAAGAAGAAGCAGCAGAATAACGCTAAACTCATTCATAAGCTCTCCTGAAGCTCCTGAACCTCCTTTCTTAAATAACACAGAGAATTTTATATCAACTATTTTTTTATGAAATGGCAGTAAGGGTTTTAGTGGTAACATTGTAGATTTTCTTTTCAATGTTAAAATGTGTACCTTCAATTTTTACCTCTGTGGTTTTGGGAAAGGATAATATTGTGTTCATTGTGAGGAGTGCGATTTTGTTTTAGTTTTTTTGAACATGTATGTTCTTTTGTATTTGTATCTTCTGTTCGGGGAAAATAAACCAGTTATATTACTCTGCATGAAATGCATTCTATTAGCAATACATATTTTGATGTCAGGAGAGTTTGGCTAAAACATTCCAAAGGCTACATGAGGGACCGTTTGTAACTTGGATATTTTGGGGGATTTATAAAAAAAAAAAAAGTTTTGTCTTTAATGGGGAAAAGCAGAGGTTGTAAATTCAAACTGTTTATCCATACATCTTCCATACATTGGTTAGATTAACTATTCATTCTTCCTTTTAATAACTTGTTACTGGAAATATTCAGGCAATGGCTCTGTGAAATTACATTTTCTGTTTTGCAATGACGGTTATATCATTTGTATAGCTATTGTAAAAGTGTTATTTTGGATTACAATTTAATTTTTTTCAATTGCATTATATAATGGTACATGAATGAGTGCTTCAATGAATGTTATTTGCCATGGTGAAACCTACATAAAAATCCAGTATTACTCGTGCTTGAGTAAGCTTATCCTTTAGGATGCTAACTATTGAATAATTTCACTTCATTGCGCAATTATATATCCCATGAGAAGTTGTACTTGGTTTTGGTTTAAGAATTAGTTTTGTACCTTCTGTTGCTTTGTAGCTATGTCTGTTTTGATTGGAATGAAGACAATAAAAAAAAGTGTCGATACCACGTGTAAATTCCTTTAATCATTGTGAGAAATTGGCTTACTAAAGAGTCACTGAAAAAGACAGCTGCTATCTACAATACACGAATCACATAGAGAAATCTACCGGCTATGTGAGGGTTTAATTTTGTCTTTGTATTAATAATAAAATGACATCAAAACAAAGAATGGCAATAGTCTCCCGAAACAGACCGATCAACAAAACGGCCACAATCACATTACGTCATATCCATAACTCGACCTTGGCGAATTCGCGGGGGCTCGCGGAGAATAAACCTCATATACTGGTGACAAACAGGAGCTGTTTGTGGCCAGACGTGTAAAGTATATTTCGCTTGATACGTTTTAAAAACAATGAAACCGTGCTCCGACGTATGGGCTTGTGTGGGTCTTTGTTGTAGGACAGAGGAGAAACCCGTCTTCCCCACCCCCTATTTCCTCCGCTGTGACGGAAGTAACGCGTCTCGCTGAGGCCTCATCCTCCCAATGGCGACTGAAAACAGGCTGAATAGAAAGCGGGAGCAACTGTGGAGGGGGTCGGAGCTCTGTAGCCGAAATTAAATAAATATTTCATACTCGTTGTTGTAACAAAGTTAGTCTAAATTCTTTCACCTATAAAATCCCGACGGATTCAATGGCCAAAAATCGGAATATTTCGCTCCTTGAGTCGGGTAAGACACGCTGGTAACCTAATTGATCTCTCAATCTGCAAGAATATCATCGGGTTAATTGATATCCAATTGTTCTCACGATGTTCCTTCATTCGTTCCCAGAGCTGTATTTTCTCATTTCTCGTTTTCTAACAACGGGTCCTTGTCGAAGAACGGCCGAGGTGAGCTGGCATGTTTGACTTGCGACCACGTAGTCTCGTACTTGAAATCACTTTACTCGCCTGTGTTATTAATAGATCCATCTCCTCCTAAACCCGTATTCATCTATTACAGATTCTAGCCAGCGAAATACAAGAATATCAGGTGTGTATGCTCTACGCCTGGCTAGTGCCACCGCTGCATGGATCTGCAAGCGATCTCTGGTCGCACCGTCTGGAGCATAAAACTTGTACCGCTGGCGACTTTTAATGTCCCTCTGAACGTCTCACTCGTTTGACATCACACGTTTTACTAACTTAATTTGTCGCAGCCCTTTTTTTCTGCTCTTCGTCAAAGCGTCGCTAACACTATGTTCTTGTTTCACAGCTTTTACCCAGGAGATTAGACTGGGAAGGAAATGAGCACACGAGAACATACGAAGATTTGGTAATGTGTTTAATTGTATTTCAAAGTTGACTATCGGGGTTGTGTTATTGTCTTGTGACAGGGAATCGAGCCCATGCTCCAGCTTGTTTACTGTCTTTGTTCGTTCTTTTTTGGCCGTTTGTTGATATACTGTCTGCAAATGATCTTTGTGGTACAGAACAGACTCATCGAGTGTAAATTTTTAGTTGAACATTGAATGCAGTTACTATTCCAGGGGAGGGGGGATTTTTGGATAGAGCATTTATAAAATTTAGCTTCGGTGTTGTACTGCAGATAGGGTGGATGGCTTTGCTTTGCACTACGTCAAGATGGCTCCGCCAACCAATGGAAAGCCTTCATACGCTGTATCTGCGTTGTATTGCATGTGACCCGTGTTGTGATTGGTCCATACACGGGCTGTGTTTTGCATGATGGGCCCTGCCCTCCAGGAATACTGTATTCTGGTCAATGGGTTCAAACGCAGACGAAGCTATAATAACTACCGTATCGCAGTTCTACTGTTACAATTTCTTGCAGTATGTGGTATAAAATGCAAAAATATTCTCAAATGGCTATTATACAACCATTATCTAAGCAAGATCAGCCCTGTCACAGCATTTCATTTTCCCTTTTGTTTCTCTCAAAAAGGTTGCAGCCCACAGACATATTGCACCAGATCATTTGCTTCAGATATGCAAGCAGCTAGGACCCCTCCTTGACAAAGACGTGCCATCATGTGTCCCTGGTGTGCATTCTCTTCTGGGGTCCGGAAAGCAGTCAATGCTTCGAAAAGCAAAAGGTACAGATTCTTAAAGCTGTCTTAAGTGATTTATTTACCTTTTGCATGCAGTGTACAGTTGTTATCAATCACTATGATTGCTAGGGACAATTAAGTCATCCCTTGAAGTTGGTAGGCACATATTCATGTGCATATACAACATAGTGTCCTTACCCAAACATATACCCATGGTCAAGACGGGTTGTGGAAATTTATTCAATGGTGTTTTGATCACTTGCTAGTTCAAATAAAACTTTCAGTTTTATTTGTTAACATCTGCTGAATTAAATAGTCTGCAATATTCAACCCTTCTCTCTCTCACACTCTCCCTCTCCCTTTCTATCTCTCTCAGACTGCGACAGTGTCTGGCTGAAAGCCTCGTCATATGCAGCCCTTCACAGGGGCAGACCACCGGAGAGGCCTTTAAACTCCAAGAAGCCCCCACACCTAGGTAGGGCCTGCCTTCCCTCTGAACCTCTGATTAGGGCAAGAGTCAGGACTACTGCCCCGTACTCTGTTCAGGCCTGTCGATCTCTCACACCACATGTCAATCACAGGATCACAACCTGGCAAGAATGAATCGTGGCAGTGGGACTTTCGCATCTTCAGGACTATTTTTATAATTAAAAAAAACCATTGATGATTAATAGCATTGCTGGCCGTTTAGTGTTTCTTATGCCTGTTTTACAAAATGAAAAAACAAGTAAGATTTACTAACGGCTTAAAAGGGCTGTCAAGTATGAATCATGTAGGTGGTTAAACAAGTATTTAAAATAGTCTCCCACATCTGAATGTGGTTTTTCGTTTTTTAGTCTTGATTTAAAATGTGCCTCGTCTCGGAATGGTTCCCTCCCTACTTATGTTTTTTGTGAATGCACTGAAAACACCTATTCATTCCATTCCATGCAACTTCCCTCTGCTAAAAGGTTGTTCTTTGTACAAAGAAAAACAAGATTTTTGTCCATCTGCTATTTCTTCTGGGTCCTGTTTGTTTCCCCCCAACTGCTGGCTTTTTCTAATTCATAGGACTAGTTCAATTAGTTGGTTACTTCGTTGTGCCGTAATCATTATACACTCACTTTGCACACGCTATTAACTGCACACCACCATACCATTACGGTACTCCTAATCTCGTGCATCTTTATTCATTGTGGAGATCCTCATGGTGGTGGTGGTTTCTCTTGTTCACATAGTGGAGGTGTGCAGGGGAAGAGAACTAACAGGATGTCAGAGATTCAGCTCCATCAACCCTGTCAGCAACTATCAGCACATGAGGCTGCACAGGCGCATTCTGGGACATCTATCTGCAGTGTACTGTATTGCATTCGACCGTGCCGGCCTCAGGATCTTCACTGTGAGTCTAAAAAATGATTCATGTTTTTGCAATTTGGATATTATGTGAATGGAGTGGTTTAGATGAAGCTGGTTCTCAATGTATACATTGAAGACAAGACACCGTGCTCCTTGGCCATTGTTTTTGGAACGCATAACGCCCACATTGAAATTTCCTCAACTCGCCACTATAAACAACATGAACTGGTTGGTCTTTGTGTCCATACATCAGGGCTCGGACGACTGCCTGGTCAAAATCTGGTCGTCTTTCGACGGGAGTCTGCACTCCACGCTGCGCGGACACTCTGCAGAGATCACAGACCTGGCGGTCAGCTACGAGAACACGCTGATCGCGGCGGGCAGCTGTGACAAGACCATCCGCGTATGGTGCCTTCGTACCTGTGCCCCTGTGGCCGTGCTCCAGGGGCACAGTGGATCAATTACCTCCCTACAGGTGAACAGTCCATCCTGTCGCTCCATGTTGGCATCTAGGGAACAAGTGACACCCCTGCATGTGCTTTATTTACTGTAGGACGGTTTTAGGATTTTCGTCATCTCCTCGGTCAATCACGTCGTCTGGTCACTTGGTAGGCTTCTCTTGCCCAGGGAGATGTCAACAACTCTCGTTGAATCGGTCAATACTTTCTCCAGTATCAAACCACCACGTGGCCGATCCTAGGCAAAAACATAATCATTTGCGTATGTTTTTTTAAAACTATAAATTCCATTCTGGTTAAATGGAATTGGCTGCCTTGATCCGTAAAGCCAGGTTATGATGACTGATGTCAAGACAATGTTTAAAACGGTTCCACAGAGTGTATCGCCCTCACTGTACCTCTTCAATAATGGGCAAAGGGGTTAATGTCTTCTTTTATTTTTCTAGTTCTCACCATATGCCAAGGGCTCAAAACGTTACATGCTTTCTACTGGAACTGATGCTACGGTCTGTTTCTGGCAGTGGGATGTCAATCATTACAACTTTAGGTAAGTGCCTTGAGCATAGTATTCTTCTAATTAGCTGGTGTGTTTGGTTGACTACAGTGCATTACACAATTAAGGTTTTGTAATTAACGTGCATCTTGGTTCCTTTCAAGTGATCGGCCGCACAAGTTTATTGAGAGACCAAGGCCGGGAGTACAGACCGTGTGCTCCTCATTCAGTCCAGGTAATTACTCCAAGTGACCAAGCCTATTGCCTTTCACGTGACATTCATTCCATGACATCCTGCATGTTCCCTGGCAGCAATCTGATTGGTCTTTATATTTGCTGCATTCACCGATAGTTTTTTCCCGCCATGATTTAGACAATAAATGTTCATTTTTAAAAATTGAGACTTGTAACATTTGTTATCATCATTGTGTCGTTTTTACGATAAATATCGGGTCAAGAAAATTGGCAGCCCGTATCGGTTATTGGCAAGGCTAATGAAAAAAAATCGGCATCGGCACTAAAAAGTCCATATCGGTCGATCCCTACTCTTGATGGAAAGACTGCAAAGGATGTGATGAGGTGGGCAATAGAGGAATGTGCAAGCCACTGAAGCAATGACAACTGTGCATCATCTTCCCCTTGAACATCTCTTGGAATCATTCGGTGATGATGTGTAATTCGGGACGTGAGGCAGTATCCTGCTGGAGTCGTCTTTATTAGTCATTGAGGCAGACTCAGAATGAGCGTTTTTAGGATTCACGGCCCGAACACATTGCACACCATCACACACGAATAGGAACCAGAATTCCACCAAGTTCTGGTGCTCCTGGGCACACAAAGTGTTTCATGCTTTGTCATTCTCCACTGACCTCAGCAGCCACTCAGTCACGGGCTGTTGTAGATGAGACGGACTGATAAGTAGAGCAGGCCGAGATGACCTTCTTAACTATACAGCTTTCACTGGCAGTATTCATTATTGTTGGTAAACCTTGAGACACTTGGGTGAAGTACAAGTAGAGGTCTCGCGTCAGCTTTCATTCACCATGGAGGGACTTAATTGAACACTGAGATATACTAGATGCCAAACATGTTTATACATTAGCAGACATAGGGATAGCTTTGGTGAAGGTTTGTTTGAATCTGTTGCCATCGTTGATGGTGTGTTTGGATGTATCGTAAATTGCTGAGATGTCTGCTGAATGTTTTAACCATTTTATAAATTAATCTTCTCCCCATTTAGGCGGTATGTTCCTGGCAACGGGCAGCACAGACGATGTCATCAGAATATACTTTTTGGGATGTGGGAATCCCGAGAAAGTGTCGGAGCTCCATGAGCACACGGTAAGCATTCCAATCACCGCCACCACCGACTTTTTCCATACCACGTTGGATGATGACACAGGGTTTTCATGCACATGTTTCCACCCCTCCCTTAGGACAAAGTGGACAGCATCCAGTTCTGCCACTCAGCAGAAAGGTTTGTCAAATTCCTTCAAACGTCTCAAAACACTTTGCGGCTTGCAGTGGCCTGCTTTAACATGCGGACGCTGGGAGTCTTGACTGTATTATTCATACGCTGCCGGGCCTGTCTCTCAGGTTCGTGAGCGGGAGTCGCGATGGAACGGCGCGGATCTGGAGGCTCCATCACCGGCAGCAGTGGAGATGCATCCTGCTGAACATGTCAGACACTCTGCCAGGGTACGTCCATCGACCTGTAGCGGAGGGGTGGTCCGTGTATCCATCCCGTACTGTATGCTTTCACCAATGTTTATCTTTCTTACTCAACTTGAAAGTGACTGTCAAAGCCAATCGTTTGTACGCAAAGAGCTACGTCGCATCGATTGTAGATGTACACCACCTTTTTCCCTCAATATTTTAGTTTTTTTTTTTTTTACATTGCAATGGACAAAAAGAAGACAACATTTTTGCGATTCCTTGTTGCCGTCCACACCTGGCAGGCGTTGACAATATGCTCCATCTCCCTGCTCCATCAGTGCTGACGCGACCACCGGGGAGGACATGTACTTCAAGCCCAAGGTCACCATGGTGGCGTGGGATCGCCATGACAACACGGTCATCACCGCCGTCAACAACCACCTCCTCAAAGTGTGGAACTCCTACACGGGGCAGCTGCTACACATCTTAAAGGTAATGGGAGGCCAGGGCCATGTTGCGTTTATTCTCATGTGCTTGTATAACAACAGTTGCATAGCGATGCTGCACTGACTCATTCTGTGTATGTGAGGCTGTACTGTGGAGTAGAATCTAGTTTATTTTCCATTCATTCCATTTCCAATCACAGTCTCCAAGCGCTTCACATCGAATACAAGATGTGTCGTCTTATGTTTAGGCCCTCCATGGTGACCATGGTGGAAGCAACATTACCTCACAATATTGGCAGCATATTTAGTACTTCTGTATACCTGCTGTAAGGCAGATGCATACTTTCTCATACCTGAGCAAGTATGCATTCTTAAGAACTTGAAGACTTGTTAGTATTATGAAACAGAATGCGTAATCTTTGTCGGCTGATTTCGTGGTGGACTGACTGGATATCACGCAAAAGCTGCGCAGTACTCTGAGCGCCGCCCGTGGTGGTTTTGTGCTGCAGGGCCACGAGGCGGAGGTGTTTGTCCTGGAGCCCCATCCCTTCGACCCCCGGATCATCCTCTCCGCCGGCCACGATGGCAGTGTCTTCATCTGGGACCTGCAACGGGGGGTCAAGACGCAGCATTACTTCAACATGGTAAAACCGGCCGCATTAAAGCTCACGGAACCACTCTGTTCAGCCAATGGCTCTAATGGCAGGAACTCTATTGATCACACTATGTATGTCCTCGAACCTTGAATCAAGCAAGTAAACCCAGAATTTGGTTGCGCGGCTTGTGTCGTGGCTGCATCGGAGCAGTTCTCCTGGTATATCAACACTCTTCTCCTGCTGGTGTGTGTGCGCTTGCGCCAATGTCGGGGGATATTGATTCTCAAATACAACGTTCAGTCCTTTTCAGGAAGTAAAAAAGGGAAATGTCTCGTGGCTTTCTTTTTTAATTGTAGTTGTGCATTGTGCCCGTTTCTATGTTGACCGTTTCTATGTTGGACTCAATAGGAGAAAATATGATAGTTATCCATCTTTTGTCTCTCTGTTTAGTGTTTGATTGCAAATTCTCTATCAAAGGGATCATATTGGTGAAGGTCTTTCAATGTCGTTTCATTCAAGCGTTTGCCACTCGTTTTACCTGTCTTCCTGTACACCTTGTGTCGTCTCTCACCAACCCGTCCAGATTGAGGGCCAGGGCCATGGAGCCGTGTTCGACTGTAAATTCACCCCCGATGGCCAGCGCTTCGCTTGCACAGACTCCCACGGCCACCTGCTTATCTTCGGCTTTGGCAGTTCCAAGCCCTACGAGAAGGCAAGACGCGTGGAGTCATTTGTACACTCATCGCACATCTGGTTCTGTGCCAAATGCTGTGTTTCTCCTTAAACTGATCATTTGCAAAAAAAAACCATTCCTTAAACCTTTCAGTTGAGGCCTGTGCATTACATTTCACACATGCATGGTCCATAAGACTGCCTACTCATGAATTCCCTTTGAGATATAAGTAACATTGTAGATGTTGACAGATATGTCTGTACCTGCAGTGCTTCATTTGTCCCATTTCCATAATGTCTAACTAAACAGGAATCTCAGCTTGACTGAAATGATGTGTTGCCGTTGAAAGGCGTGTTTGTATTAACATCGCTGACGTAATGTCATCACTGTCGTAATAACATCACTGTCGTAATAACATCACTGTCGTAAT
>JAOPUA010000055.1:16405509-16415575 GCA_027122455.1 Trisopterus luscus
TGTTTAGTGACAATTACATTTGGAAAATGAGAAAACCGTCCCTCAGTAAAGTTCCTCAGTAAAACTAACACAATTCATCTTACTTCAACACATGTTAACAGGGTTAGAGCCGCAGATAACCTGAAAAAAGCTGCATTAGCAATTTCAGTATACGACTAAAATATTCGTTTTGCTGCGATATATCTAGGAATGTAGTCGATTTTGAAGGACGAAGCTGAAGTGCGCAATTGGTTGACTATGAGACTTCTCAACGTGCGTCCAATCGTATTACGAGTTCTAGGACTGCAAGTCCCAGAGTTCATAGCCTCGCGTCGTCCGCCCTACCAGTGAGCTAGAAGCCCCCCTCTCGCTCTCGCAGTGTAGTTCATAGTTACATAGACCGTTGCCTAAAGGGAATTAATACAATAAGGCAATGAAGTCACTGTTTCGCTCAATAACGTGAGCGACCACAATAAAAGCGAGGCTTATCTAATACGCTTGACGTGTAGGAGGACTGTCGTGGTGTGCCGGGTAGGCTATCTGCTGGCATATAGCGGATAACACTCTTAAAGAGGCTGAACAAAACACGAGGAATGAAGCCAAGCGGCGTATTAACGCAGTAGTTATGGCTCGACCGGTACTGCGCTGTAGACACCCCAACGCTTGTTGTTTACCCTTTTTTATTCATTCGCAGGACAGCACCAGCAGTGTTTGAATGAAACGTGACGGCTCTGTGATTCAGCCACAGCGGTTCTCTGGTAGGAGTTGGCCTGCGCTCGGTGCGGGACAAAAGCGGTCCAATGACGCGGTACCCGGGGACATAGAGACGAGTTAAGACATGGCCTGCTGTCCGGACCCCTGGTAAGTCAGGACTTGTGATCCACGGTGACTGAACGGAGGCATCATAAGCAAAGTAAACGCGTAGAACGGTCTAACCGTGAACGGTAAATAGTTTTCCATCCCCATCAGGACACCTGCTGTATGCGGGTAATGCTATTGCAATGTTGCTGCTAGTATGCTAGGTCGTGGAAAAAATAATTAGGTTAAGTAGCCTATATGTCTATAGCATGTCTATAATATGTCTATAGCATGCCAGCGCAACAGTTTTCCTCTTTGCGAACTGTATTCACATTTAGGCCTATACGGTTCTTTGTAGAGCCACACCTACCATGCCCGTGGTGAAGCCTTCTGGGGCGGTGCACTGCCTAAAGTTATACTGTCCCATCTCTCATGGTCTTGATAAAGTGTGTGAGACATAAATAGTGTTCCTGGAAGTAGAAGCAGATACAGCTATTGAAAGAGTTGTTGTTGAGATGTTGGATACTGTGGCAAATTGCAATCAATTGTTGTGTTGGAGGCTTAATTAAAACTTAAAACTACATCCAAACCTAACCCAAAATCTATAATGTAAGCAATACTAGCGATGTACTCAATTTGACTGTTAATTTGTAACAATCAAGGGAAGTATAAGCCATAGTCATTCATTACTATTTGATCTATTTTTTTTTTCTATTTGATCTAGTGCATCATTTTGCAGACTCCTTCATCCCAAGTGACTTGCTGTGATTTGAGATGCAAGCCTTTAAGCTTGCAAGGCATTTGCTCAAGAATCCCTCCACATATGTTATGGACAATGGTGATCGAACCCAGTAGCTTTAGATCCCATTTATCTCAAAATGCAAAAGAGAGGGTTTTGCGTGTGTGTGTTCCCAGGTCGCCAAGGGTGACAGTGCGTCATGACTACATGGGATGCAGGTCCTACTGCCTGTCCCACTCCACATCTGTAAGAGATGTGAAGCAACGCCTCTACGAGGAGACCGACCTGCCCGTCACCGAGCAGCGGCTGGTTCACAACGGAAAAGCGGTAAGTAGTAGGAAGCGGGTGTACTAAAGTGTCATTTAAGTTTAACCCCCTCTTTCAGTTTGAATTCTAACTAGGTAGGATGTGTTATGATTAGGACGCAAACCCTATGATACTTTTGCTTTTTAAGCTAGTACTGTAATTGTGTATGAGCGTTATAATGAGCGATATATGATATGGTGTGGCCTATAAATGCTCCACACCGTTATAGGTGTTATAGGATACACTGAGAAGCTCTCATACAAGGACAACAAAATCCACAGCTCCCCGGACAGAGCTCCACACACCTTGCGACCGGTTTCCCTAGTACGTCGTGACGTCAAAGTGCCTTTTCAGAGACACTTTGCACAAAAAAATTACTTACGTTCAGAGAACAGTACAACATTCACAAACTGGTCGTCAGAAACTGGCAAAAACATTGGAATGATGGTCTTATTTTTGTAACAAAATTGTATATATTACTATGTTGAAGATCGTATAAGACATATTACCCAGTTCAAAACACACACCAAAAAGATTTTGGCTCTCCCCCTTTAAATAAAAACATAACTGACAAGTCAAATTTCCACTTCAATGTCTTTCCCAGAGCCCATTTGCGGGAAAAATAATTATTAGCGTCAGTTTAAGTTCTTGCTTTCCATAGTTTTTGTCTTCTTCTATTATCCTCCATTTTGTGTTCTTTGGTTTATTGCTTGGTCACGTGTATGTATTGGGATAGCTTAACTTGGCTGCACTGACGTCATACCATAGCTCCATTTCCCCACCTCAATATCTAGGTTTTAGCAATCAATAGTGTAGACTGAAAGAATTGTATCCCAAGCTACATGCCACATTATGGGTTGTTGTTTTCATTTTGTGGCAAGGAATTTTAACGTATCTCATGACACGGATTGTTGAATATATTTTAAGTGTCCCATTCCACTTTCTTCATTACGGTTGATTCAATATTGAAGAAAATGTTGCGAACAAGACGCCAGGTTTGACTCTTTATCTGTCTGTGTGTATGTGCTGTCTAAGTCTGCTGCTCGAAATAAGATTTCCACTATATGTTTTACTGTCAAGCTGTTCAGGAAAACAATGTCTGTTTATTGTCACAACTTAATCTGCTGACCAAGACAAAAAACAGACATAAATCATGTTATATTAACTTCACTGAAGTATTAAAGTATTAAAGTATACTTTATCTTCTCTATCTTTATCTTATTGATAATGGTGAACTTCCAAAGAGGAATAATGCTACATGAACGTTATTTGTTGATTAATGAAAAGTGATGTGTTTGGTCTTGTATTTTTGGCTATAACGGCAATACAAGGATTATACAATTAAATCCAGCCTTGACGGTTCTTAAACTTGTTGTGAAGTTTGAAAGAGGAATCATTTCAGCAACCCGCCCCTCCTCTCCGTCAGAGCTTTAGAGTGGATCTCTGGTTGCCTAGGCTGTCTAGTTTGTGGTTGTTTATGTTATGGCCCCGTAGGACATGGACTGGTGTCCCAGTCTCTGGGCCAGGCTGAAGGACAGGAACAGGTGGCCCCTGTGGGCCATAAGCCCTTCGTAACTCATGTTTGTAAAATTAGCAGCACACCACGCCTACACATTGCTTCTGATGATCCTCACGGCTCACAGGGACATAGCAGCAGACCTAGACCCCGGGGAAAAATACCCAATACAACAGCCAGCCTTGTGATTCACTCGTTTTAAAAAGACCAGGACACAAGGACAGCCCAGCACTGTGCTGTCCTTTTTCCGAAATACAGGGTGAGATTTATGAACCACAAACCACTGTGTTGATGGCTGTGCGTTGTGGAAAATCCCATCGAAATGTAATTTAAGGATGAAAGTGCACTTAAAACGCAGGGTGGCACTGTGCCACCATCTGTACTTAGCCCTGCAGTGTGATGCTTCAGGGGACCCTAGACTGCAGTAATGAGCTGATCCTTTCCCCTTGTGTTTCAAACACCTTCCTCACTGTACAGAACAATAGCTGAGTCACAGCACGTTCTTAAGATATTTAAACGGTTCCATGCTTAAAAGCTGAATGGGGAAAAGGTCATTTGGATTCATCACAAATGCGCAACTACATTTGATCACAGACCTAATACAAAACACACACACAATGTAAGTGTCAAATATTTGCACGTGATCTGCATATGTAAATCAGTACTGCAGATAGGCGAATGCAGATCAAGTTCCAATGATTGTTCAACTAATGTTGAATCAGGTCAAATCAAATCAAAAATATTGAATTGGTTTTGCCCAAATGATCGAATGCCATGTGGGCAGCCATTTGAAAAGCATGACAATCATTATGATGATGAGAGAAACTTTTGTGCATGGGCCATTCTGCCAGCCAGCATGTTCACTTGGCAGAAGTGCTGAGTGCAGAGGGTGACAGTGCAGATGAGAGGGTTTCATTTCTGAGAGCCAAAAACAAAAACAACATCAGCAGCAGCAGCAGGGGCTGGTGCAGTCTAATGATGCTACTGTATCGACCCTGTAAGAGAAACATAACGTTATATATCATTGTGTCTAAATGTTATGTTAGTTTGGTTAGTTTTGATTGGTCTGTGTGTGTGTGTGTGTTTGCGTGAATTATGATGTGTTATATTTATTATTTGCAGCAGATGTGATTATTTGCAGCGGATAAGTGACCTTATTGGTCAGTGGGAGGCAGGTACGGCATCTGCTTGCACCATGAATCCACCAGATGTAGCCTCCTTTGGAGTGTGGGCGTGTCATCCATCTCCACCTCTTTGTCCTCCTCAGATTCAATTACCCTTTGAAAGAGTTCAGAGTCCAGTTAGATAAGTTGCTCCTAGTGGTCCGGATTTGTATGGGAGGAGCCATTGGCCCCTATCCCATGTGATGAGGGGATGGAATGGGCTATTTTACTCATTTCCTCAAAGCTTACATCCAGAAAGAAATGTGTTTTCCCAATCTGCTCTCACAATTCAGCTCCTCATCATTATTCTCAGGATTTACTTGCAAGGCAACCATTGGTGTTTACTGCAGAGGCACTGTTTTTGATCCTCTTCTTCAGTGCCCCCTCTTCAGAGTCCAGAAGTGCCTGAAACAGCCACTGAGAGCATTGGCTCCCATATATTCAGGTCTTCCAGGGTTGGTGCCGCATTATCCACAAAACTAGATATATCAGTCGAGTACTTTGAGTGCCGATTCAAACAGCAAGCTTTAACGTGGGTGGAGAGATATCTAGATATTTCATAACATCAGCAAAAGAGTTGCTCCTCTGAAATGTACTGTGTTGGGTACTTGGACATGGACTAATGTTGCAAAACTTTTATGCAAGATTAAAATTTTTATTTATTTATATTTTTGCCAGGTGTATTCAGCCAGGTGTATTCATTTTGTCTGTCACGGTTTATTTATTTTTATTTGAACTGTAGTAATTTTTTGTTTTATATACATAGTCGTGTCCCTAAATCTTGTACTGTACATTGACTGGTGCTGAGTGGGGTTTGTGAGAATTGTATGTGCCTGTTGATCGTGTTTATTTATTTATTGATATCATGGTGCTGCTTACTTGGCCAGGTCATTCCTGTAAAATAGATTTTAATCTCAATGAATGAACCTGGTTGAATAAAGGATCGATTGATTGATTAAAGCACAGATAGGACACTTTTTCCAGTGAAAAAGATTAAGGCAAGCCACCTTCCAGTCCTACCATTCACAAGTTAAGGATTATGGAATGACTGGAAAGGGGAGGGCTCCCCCGTGTGGCATTTTCAAAATTAATCTGGAAATCAGAATAGACTGTATGTTTGCAAGCTTGAATCATAAAACGTACAAACTCTAAGTAACCCATTGTAAATATGATGTGATATAAGTTGCCATTTTTTACATCAGCTGTAAACTAGGTAAATCTCCCTCTACCTCTTCCTCTTACTCTCCTTCTCCCTCTTCTTTGGTCTCATCTCTTGTTATAGTTGGATGATGGTATCCAGATTGGGACCCTTCTGCTACCTGGGAGTCTGGAAGTTTCCGTCACGCTAGAAGGAATGGGACTGAAGGGAGGAGGTCCGTAACACACTCGGAACGTCATCCTACTCAGAAAGATGACCTGCTGCAGAGCGATGCCTAACCTGCTAAGCTTGCTCTCTCTACAGGGAGGTTTGGCCAGACCACACCCCCACTGGTGGAGTTCTTGAAAGACATCCTGCGAAGGTACCCAGAAGGTGGACAGATTCTTAAAGTGAGTATAAAGCAGTAAATACAATCATGTTTCAGTCAATCGTTTGGGAAATTATGTAGATTAACTCATTTGTATATTGTTTTTTTTGCTAAACATTAAGTCAATGGAAACCTTAAATAATCAGCACATGGTGTTGCAGTGTGAACCAGCTGTTGTGGTTGGAATTAATTTCCCTAGAGCAAAGGTCTATTCGTTCACATCTTGCATACAATAGTTTGTTAACAAATATAATTGTAAAAATATCTATCCTCAGTTCACCATAGGCATTCCTGCATCTGAAAGCATGATATGAATTGTCAGGTGTTAAGCTGTTCTTTGAATTCCTAAGGAATTGATTCAGAATGCAGAGGATGCTGGAGCAACAGAGGTCAAGTTTATGTTTGATGAGACAGAGTATGGAGTGGAATCACTGTGGTCACCTGATATGGCTCAATATCAAGGTAGGCTGTCTGTGTCATTTCATTACCAATGCACTTTTAAAAATTATATATGGTTAACTTTTTCTATTGATTGCAGGCCCAGCTTTGTATGTGTACAACGATGCAGTGTTTACGGGAGAAGATTGGAACGGAATTCAGGAGATTGCCAGAAGCAGGAAGAGAGAAGATCCATTGAAAGTAGGCAGATTTGGAATTGGCTTCAATTCTGTCTACCATATTACAGGTGAGAGTTGTACAGCCATGTAAATTAGCATTTTTTGTGATCAGATGTTCATTCATATTCCTTCTTGTGAGTTAGTTTACTATATCAACCTGTAGCTACTAAAGGTTAATCAATGTCATACCTATTTCTATTCATTCAAGATTATGGCATTTTAAACAGTAATTTGATTAATGGACAATAATTCAGATAGGACTGTACTATGGTGTTGTTTTATGTCTTCTCTAAATCTTTTCAGATGTTCCCAGTATCTTCAGTAGCGAACAGATCGGCATGCTGGACCCCCACCAGACCCTGTTCGGAGTGCATGAGTCAGGCCAGTGCTGGAATTTAAAGACCGACATTAAAGAGGTGACTGAACTCGCTGATCAGTTCGCGCCTTACTTTGGAATATTTGGGAGCTCTGAGAAAGCCATCAAGGACGGCAGCTTTCCCGGAACACTGTTCCGCTTCCCGCTTCGCATGAAACCCTCGCAGCTCAGCAGTAACATCTACAACAAAGAGAAGATCCTGGAGCTCTTTGAGTCCTTCAAAGCCGACGCGGACACTGTGCTGCTCTTCCTCAAGAGTGTCCAGAAGGTCTCCCTGCACATCCGCGAGTCAGACGGCACGGAGCGAATGCTCTTTCAGGTCACCGCCATGGAGAATGTGGACGATAAGTCGGAGAAGCCAAACTCCCTGAAGACACTGAGCCAGGCCATAGACTGCTACAGCAACGGGGTGCCCAGCTCTAACATCACGTGTGCCACGTACCAGCTGAACATTGAAACACAGGACGAGATGGTCAAGGAGACCCAGAGGACCACCTGGCTGGTCTGTAATGGGGTCGGGGGTCGAGGGATGTCCACAGAGCTGGACTCTCTGGCAGAAGACTTGAAGTTCATCCCTGCCGTTGGCATCGCACTGCCTCTCACCTCCATCAAGGAAGAGGAAGGGGCCGCCTCTGGTTTCGAAGGACGAGCCTTCTGCTTCCTCCCTCTGCCACCCGGAGAGGAGAGCGGGACCGGCCTGCCAGTGCACGTCAGTGGCTTCTTCGGCCTCACAGACAACCGCCGGAGCATCAAGTGGCGCGAGGTGGATCAGTGGAGGGATCCGGCAGCCCTGTGGAACGAGCTGCTCATCGTGAACATCATTCCCAGGGCTTACTACACGCTCATCATGGAAGTCATCAGAAGGGTCCAGATAAAGAAAGACCAAGACTTTCCCCTCTCCCCCAAAGAGACGTACCTAGCCTGGCCGGATCCCCATCGAGTCAAGGCCCGCTGGAAGCCCATCCTCCAGCCTTTGCTCCAAGAGCTGCTACAGCAGCAGGTCATCTACTCCCTGAGTCAGAGCTGGATCCGGGCGGACGAGGCTGTCTTCTCAGAGCTGGACTCAGGAAACAACGTCTCAGACACAGTGATCAGCTACCTTCAGAGCACGGGAATGCAGGTGGCCGCGGTGCCTGCTGCCATCGATGCAGTTTTGGCTACACACATGTCTCGGCCCAGCGAGGTGAGGAAGGTGAGCCCTCATTTGGTGAGGCAGGTGATCCGGAAGTCAAAACACAAAGGCCCCGCCCAGGAGAAGCTACTGCTTCTGCAGTTTGTGCTGAGTGACAGTTGCTACGGGGACCTCATTGGGCTTGAGCTACTTCCACTACAAGATGAGACGTTTGTGATGTTTTCCTCCTCCATCAGTGAAAAGGATGCAGTTTATGTTGCATCTGATGACTACCCCAGGTACACAAGTTATTACATTTTGTCAATGAATAATGTCAAATAAATAAATAATAATAAAATATTATCTACATTTAGGGATACATTGATGGTTAATATATTCAGTACCTGAATGAATTGATGTAATTTATACAAAAGAAAAAATCGCCTCAAATAAAATGAAATGGTCAAGCAAAACAAACAGATCCTATCTGTTCTTGATATCATCTGATAGGACTAAAACTGTATTTTGAGAATAGCATTGTTTGAGGAATGATATTGTTTGGATGTTAGGAACATAACATTATGTGTTTGGTTATTTAATTTATATAATAATATAATTTATTAATAGATATATAATTATTGCATATGTTTTTTGTTCTTTATTTTCAGAGCTCTGTTTCCAGGACTGGACAACCGATTCATCTTGGCAAGCATTAATCCCTTAGTAATGGACAGTCTGAAGAACGCAGCCAAAAGTAGAGGTAATGTTAAATATATCACATCTCTATCATAATAACATAAGTCTCCTCGATAATGTGGATCCAAAGGGACTTCAGACCAAACAAAAAAATTTATAAATCCTCTAGAACATGTTGTTTTTAAAACCACGCTCCATACTTGACACTCCTGCAGTGAGCCAAAACACGTTAAATCTCTGTTTGAGTAAATGAGTGAGATGAACATGCAGGCACACGGTAGATCTCACTCTTTGACTCACATTTCAATCTCAGCTGGTAATTCATGGACCCATTCTGGCCCACACTCATCAGTAAGAATGCCAAAGAGGCTATAATGCCAGAGCCAAAGGGACAAAATATGCGGAAATAAAACATCAATCTGGAGGTTTTGAGCTGCACCTAGTGTGTAGGAGTTGGAATCATACGCCTTTTTGTTATGCCATCAACTGACTTAATAATATAAAGATGGAACATTAATAGTATACTCTGTTAGTTAAAAGTATACTCGATCAATTAACTGATAGTATACGTAAATCATTACCAAATCTTAAATCAGATAATTTAAGTTGTTAATTTATAGTTATATTATCATTATTAATAAAGTGCCAAAATACTAAAATAATGTTATTTGAATTACAGTGTCACAATATCTTTGGGGGTGTACTGGTAGGTATTGCAAGGTGTAAAGTGTCTAACCAAAACCAATGCAGTGTTTTAAAAATGGACACAATGGCAATCGCATAATGAACAAAAAAACTGATTGGAGAAGCAATGAAAATCTATTCTTAAATGTTAAATTGTTCTTCCAACAGTAGTTTGACATGAAGGCACTCACCATTCTTACCTCATTTTGATTTGCAAATTCAATGAAGCAAGGCAACTGCATTGGTTTTATTGGTCAAAATGTCCTGTTTTCATGTTTGTTTTCAAACGTAAAGGAAAACCTTGGATTTTCAAACCTGGACCCTATTTTCTGATCATTTTGGGTTGAAGGGACTAATGAGGACCACCTTTTTTAAGATTGGTCCAGTATTGAGCGTGGATGCTGCAACCTTAATCTGCGAAAATGGGCAGCAATGTCGTCCTATTGGGCAATAGTGCTTGTCAATGTTCATCCTCTAAAATCAATTGTTTTTGCCACTCACATACTCAGATTATATTCTATCATTATATTATGGAAAGGATCACAACAAAGAAAT
>JAOPUA010000055.1:16415675-16430360 GCA_027122455.1 Trisopterus luscus
AATCAATTGTTTTTGCCACTCACATACTCAGATTATATTCTATCATTATATTATGGAAAGGATCACAACAAAGAAATAAAATGTATTCCTTTACCCTTTGCTTGATCACGGTCTGTTTGTTATTGGGTCCCACCATGTCTTACAAATTGAGTTGTTGCAGTACGGAAAGCATGGTTTAGTTTTTTCTAAAAGATTTGGGTGAAGGAGGGTTTAAATTGTATTGACAATGGAGAATTACCCTGCAACAACAAGGTTTCAGAGTGAGACTAATTGAACAAGCCTTGTTTGGGCACAATAAGACACAGAGTGGGTCCGAGCAAAAGTTAAAGAGAAATGTAATTTCTCTATAGGGATCCTTTACATAATGATATATTATAATTTGAGTCTGTCAAAAGCAAAAGCATGAAGCAAGCACTTTTAGAAGACATACATAAATATTTCAAGGCAGACAGTTTTTGAGTAATACGCCTGCAGTGTTGTTACTCAGACAGATCTTAAAAAAGTCCCAAAATGATCGGAAAATAGGTTCCAGGTTTAAAAATCGAAAGCTTTCATTTGACGCTCTTTAATAGCATTAGCATTATAATGTACACTAACTATTCAATGAATCTTTGAGTCAAACCAGTGTTGTTCTCAATGTCAAAGCATCCAAGCTAACCCCATGTTTTCTCTAACATCCAGGCAATCTTCTAACATAGGTCTTCACCAAATAGATGTAGTGTTAACAGCCCCAGTGTGACTATATTAACAACAAGGCTAACAGCATTGGTATTGGATGTGTATAATACTTGTTTTTTGTGTGCACTAGAGTTAAGAAACTTGCTGAGTGAGATTGTGTTATTAAAAAACAACAACTGTTTTGTTTTTTAACAGGAAGGGCCTGCACTCAGGTAGCAGTGCTGACTCCTGAAAGATCGGCTCGACTACTTAAGGAGATCCTGTCCAGAACCTGGCCGACCAGAGACTTTGCGGTTAACTGGGAACCAACTAACCCAGAGAAGAAGCATCCTTCGTTTTCTTGGCTTAAACTGGTTTGGAAGCATCTGTACATTCATTTTTCTGAGGATCTTAGCATGTTTGAAGACATGCCTTTGATTCCAAATGTGCCGCTGGCAGAAAGCAATGATAATGTGGAGCTCCTGCGACTGAAAATCCCATCCCCCATTATCCTCACAGGTGAGGAGGGGGCCCTGCATTCTGAAAGCCTTCTTGAAATCATGAAAAAACTTGGGGCAGTTGTGGTGAAAAAGATGGACCCTTGCTTGCAACACCCCCTCCTAAAGAATTACATCCATCCATCAAAACCCAGTTACCTGCTTCAAATTATGGATAGATCTTCAATGAAGCGAGTGGCAAACCAAGTTTCTTCCTTCTCAGTCAAGGAAAAGGTTGCGCTTAGAGAATTTCTGGCAGGGCTTACTGACATCACTGAGAAGGAAAGGTGCATGCTGATGGAACTGAGCATTTTTGAGAAGGTTGGGCCCTGCTCAGATAAAGGCAGCCCAACATTTACATCACTGAGAGGAGCCAGGGCTTTGCACCACACCGCCAAGTACCCACCAGATGTGAAGCTATCTCTTAATGTTGTGAACTGCAACGATGAGGCGTCCATGCGCCTTGTCAAGATGGCCAAAATAGAGCAAGTGAAAACAAGTGATTTCTTCCGACTTGTTATTCAAGATATCGAGAAGGGAGTCTACTCCAAGGATGAAATTACTAAAATCATGCTCTGGGCACTTAAACATCTTTCCTTTCTTAAAAATGAAAACCCCTCTGTGATTGGATGGCTCTCAAATCTAAAATTCATGCATTCTTCTCTCGGAAAACCTATCTCTGCCACAGACCTCTTTGATCCTGAATTAGAGATTCTACAGAATCTGTTCTACATGGAGGAAAAAAACAGGTTTCCCACAAGTACCTTCACTACTTCACCTGATATCCTCCATTCACTCAGACAACTGGGGCTGAAAAATGAAGTACAGCTTACTGAAAAAGATGTTGTCCAAGTGGCAAAGAAGATAGAGGAGTTACAGGGAGGCAAAGAACCTGAGTGGGACTCTGTTGTGAAAAAAGCCCAAACACTTCTGCAAATACTTAATAGACAAACTAAGTTAGTTAAGTCTACAGAAGCACAGACTACATTGCTGAAGCTAAAATGGGTTCCGGTCTGCAAAGAAAGACCACTGAATTACCCCAAATCTCTTGCTTGGATGGGAGACAAAAGTCATATTGGACGTCTATCTGAAATGTGTGACATATCACATGCAGTTCTTGTGGGATCTTCAGTAGCACATGTTGAGCGCACATCTGCGGGTATGAAGAAAGCACTTAAGCTATGCATAGAACCTCAGGTCGACCAAGTCCTACAACATCTACAAGCTGTGAATGACTGGCATCAATCGCAAGCGTTCACAACAGAGGATTGGTATCAATTCCAACAGATCCTTTTTGAGATCTACGGCTTCATGCAAGCTCACCTTGAGGATGCGAGAGAAGCAATGAAATCGTTGCCTTTTGATTGGGTGTGGACAGGAAAAACCTTCTCATCACCTGGCCATACAGTCCTAAAGCCAATCCCTGACCTGGATTTGCAGCCTTACCTGTACTCATTACCAAAGACCATAAGAAAGTTTCACAAACTCTTCAAGTTCTGTGGCTCAGTTGAAGAGGTTGTGCCAAGCAATGTGTTTGAGGTCATCCGCACGGTCCAACAAAGGTGTCAAGAAGAGATGACCAAAGGAGAAAGCAAACATGATCTCTTGCTTTTAATTAATATTTTGAGGTGGCTGTACAGCAATCAGATACCAGTCAGCATCGACATGCATGTGCCAATTCTTTGTTACAAGGACCCAAGCAAATTGGCCATGAAGCCCATTCATGAATGCACCTACTGTGACATCAAAGTGGATGACTTGAATGACTTACTTGAAGATGCGTCAGAGCCTATCATCTTAGTGCATGATGACATTCCCATGAAGACGGCGGAGTGGTTAAAAGTACCATGTCTGAGCACAAGGTTGATCAATCCAGAGAACCTCGGCTTTGAGCAATCAGGTCAGCGTGAACCCCTTACAGTGCGAATAAAAAACATACTTGAGGAATACCCGTCTGTAGCAGACATTTTCAAAGAACTTCTCCAGAATGCTGATGACGCAAATGCAACAGAATGCAGTTTCCTGATTGACATGCGAAAGAACACTGACATCCGAGAGAACCTGCTGGACCCGGGAATGATGGCTTGCCATGGGCCCTCTTTGTGGTCCTTCAACAACTCTGTGTTCTCTGACACTGATTTCCTCAACATAACGAGGTTGGGTGGCTCAATGAAAAGGTGTGAAGCAGATAAAGTGGGCAAGTTTGGGTTGGGGTTCAATTCAGTGTATCATATAACTGATATCCCCATCATCATGAGCAGAGAATTCATGATCATGTTTGATCCAAATATCAACCACATCAGCAAGCACATCACAGATAAGTCAAATCCTGGGATCAAAATCAATTGGAGTAAACAACAGAAAAGGTTGAGAAAATTCCCAAACCAATTCAAGCCTTTCATCAATGTATTCAACTGCCAACTTCCACTAGCGCAGGAATCTCCATACAAATACGAAGGGACACTCTTTAGGCTCCCATTCAGGACAGAGCAGGAAGCTTCAGGAAGTGAAATCAGCACCATGTACTACAACACCACAGACATCTATTCACTTGTCGATGAGTTCAGCATTTGCGGCCACCGTCTCATTTTGTTCACTCAGCATGTTGGAACAATGGTATTGAAATACCTGAAATACGAAGAGCCAAACCCTGCTTTGGCCCAAGATGTGGTCTGCATCAACAAAAGTGTGTGGTCATGCAAGGCCTCATATGGACCTCTGAGCATCTTGAAATCTGCTGCAAAGGTGATGAAGAAGGTAGCAGCCACCAACAGGGTCCCTGCTGATGTTCCAAAATCTGGGTGCATCATACGCATCATTGTGGAGGAGTTTCACAATGTGTTCAAGCGCATTGTAGATCTCCAGTCCCCGCTCTTCAGAGGCTCTGAGGAAGATCCAAACCAGTACTTTGAGATGGCTGCCAAAGGAATCCAAACCAGAAGACTCACAGATGAAATGCCCCAAAAGGCAGTGGACGTCACCAACTGGCTCATTTGTTCCTGTATGGATTCAACTGAAGCACTCAAGTTCTCCCTGGGAGAAAGTGGGAAAAGGCTCGGACTCGTTCCTTGTGGAGGGGTGGCTGTGCTACTTTCCGAAGAGGAGAATCGGAAATGGAAAGTCAAGATTCACACAAACCCTGTTGGGGAGGTGTTTTGTTACCTACCCCTGAGGATCAAGACTGGCCTACCAGTCCACATCAATGGTTGCTTTGCTGTGACTTCTAACCGCAAAGAGATCTGGAAGACAGACACCAAAGGCCATTGGAATGCTGTGTTCATGAGACATGTGATTGTTCAGGCATACTTAGCATCACTCAGTATGCTACGGTCGATGTCAGAAAGTGGGGACCTGCTTGACTACAACTACTACGCAGCGTGGCCTGATCCAAGTCTCGTGCATGATGACTTCACACTAGTCAGTCAGGGGGTCTACCAGGAAATCGCCAAAGGAGGTGAGAGTGATCTTGCAAGGATGTTTTCAGATGGAAAGAACTGGGTGTCAATTCAATACGTCAGGTTCCTTGAGGACACCTTACTTTGCAGACCAGAAATTGGACCGGCTGCATTCAAGATCTTTTTCAAATACCTCAAGATGAGTGGCTCCCAAGACCTCTGTGCGGTCGAATTGCCCGATTGGGTGAAGGAGGGTTTTGATGATGCTGGGTGTAAAGGAAAGTTGATGGAAAACACCCTCACAGAGAAGCAGTTCTTCCCTGAGGTATTTTTCCCCAATATCCAAGACATTGAAAAGGAGCTCAGAGATCCACTAATGCAATATGTACTGAATGAAAAACTGGATGAGTTTGCAGCCATTCTGAAAGTCACTCCATGCATTCCGTGCTCTGATGCCACTGAAAAGTTAGTTTTGCCTTCAAGGCTCATCCACCCAGAGGGAAGGGTTGCTAAACTTTACAATAAAAGTGATGGGAGGTTTCCTGGAGGAACTGCAAATGACTACCTAAACCCAGTGTGTTTGGTTAAGCTGCTGCAACTGGGCATGGTGAAGGACGATCTCTCATGGGAAGACTTGATTGAACGTGCAGAGTCAGTGACTGATCTGAACGAAAATGACCATGTTGCTGCATGCTTCCGAAGCAGTATTCTCCTGAGTCTCATAGATGAGAAGATGAAGATGAAAGACCCAAGAGCGGCTGAACTTTCGGAAAAGCTTCAGGGCATAACATTCCTTCCATTCCTTTCAAGACCTGCAGGCTTTTCACTACCATGGCATGGGAACAACTTCTCCTCAACAACTATGTTCTGTGCTAGAGATCTCTTCACTACTGAACATCAGGATACAGTATGTCTCATGAAGCCAATCCTTAATGAGAGCTCGCCATCTTTCAAAGGCTGTGGACCAATCTCATTGGCTGTGAAAGACTGTCTTGGATTGATCAGGAAGCCCACCGTGGCACTAGTTGTCAGTCAACTAAAAGAACTATCAAAGTCATTTGATGGTGTCACTCTGTATCAGGAAAACATAACCAATGCCTGTTACAAGTACCTACACGAGGAGATGCTACAGGAGGAAAATGCAAAGGAACAAATAGTGGAGGATCTCAAAACATTCAACTCCATTCTGGTAGAGAACACATATGTGAATCCTTCCAAAGTTGCCTTCTCTCTGAATTTTGATGCAGCTCCATATCTGTATCAGCTTCCAAACAAGTACAGGAACAGCTGTCGTGAACTCTTTGAAAATGTTGGTGTTCATTCCAACTTCACAGTCGAGGACTTCTCTGCCGTCCTTGAACTAGTAAGGCAAGAGTGTGGGCGAAGGGCACTCAGTGAAGAAAACTTTCAGCTCTCTCGCAGAATCATTAGTGAAGGAATTTGGAGTTGGATCCGTGACAAAAGCCAAGAATTCTGCCAAACAAATTACAGCCAGATTCTTCTACCTGACTCTAATCTGACACTACAAACGTCAAAATCCCTGTGCTATAATGACTGTCCATGGATTAAAGTCAGGGACACCACTGTAAAGTACTGTCATGGAGATATTCCAAGAGAAGTCGCTGTGAAATTAGGAGCAGTTCCCAAACGCCACAAGGCGTTGGAGAGGTATGCCTCTAATGTTTGTTTCACTGCACTTGGGAGTGAGTTTGGACAAAAAGAGAAGCTTACAACCAGGATCAAAAGTATACTCAATGCCTATCCATCAGAGAAGGAAATGCTCAAAGAACTTTTGCAAAATGCAGATGATGCAAAAGCTACTGAGATTTACTTCATATTTGACCCAAGAACCCACCCAACGGACAGAATCTTTGATGACAAGTGGGTGCCAATGCAAGGCCCATCACTCTGTGTATTCAACAATCAACCTTTCACAGAGGATGATGTCAGAGGTATACAGAACCTCGGAAGAGGAACAAAAGAGGCCAACCCAGGTAAAACTGGACAATATGGAATTGGATTCAACTCTGTCTATCACATCACAGACTGCCCCTCCTTCATCTCAAACAATGATATTCTCTGTATCTTTGATCCACATGCACAATTTGCACCTGGAGCAACATCTGCAAGTCCTGGAAGAATGTTCAGGGATTTGGACTCTGACTTCAGATCTCAATTTTCAGACGTCCTTGGTCTTTACCTCGGAGACCATTTTAAGTTGGAACGCAGTACAATGTTCAGATTCCCCATACGCTCAAAAGAGATGGCAAAGTCATCTGAGATCAGCTCTGTGCCTGCATCTGACAGAATGGTGCAAAATCTTTTGGACAAGCTGAAAAGCGATGGTGCCGAGCTTCTGATGTTTCTCAACCACATGGAGAAAATATCGATCTGTGAAATCCAAAATTCAACGGGTGACCTCAAAGTGCTATATTCAGTGGCAGCTAAAATAACAGACGGCGATCGCCTAAAACGCAAACAATTTCATGCCTCTGTCGTTGACAGTGTGACAAAAAAGAAGCCCCTTCCTGCTATTCCAGTACAACAGATCACCTACACAATGGAAATAGAGGACACTGAAGGGAATTTGACCACATGGATGATCTGCAATCGCTCTGGGTTCCCAAACATGGACAAGGTCTCAAAAAGTGTCATCTCAGCCCACAAAAATGAAGACGTAACACTTTTTCCTCGGGGAGGTGTAGCTGCATGTGTGAGCCACAACTACAAGAAACCCCACAGAGCCTTCTGCTTTTTACCGCTCTCACTAGAGACTGGATTACCATTTCATGTCAATGGCCATTTTGCGTTAGATTCTGCAAGAAGAAACCTATGGAGAGATGACAATGGAGTTGGAGTAAGAAGTGATTGGAACTACAACCTGATGACATCCCTGATTGCACCTGCCTATGTGGAACTGTTGGTCCAGCTAAAGCGAAGATACTTCCCAGGTCCTGACCCCACAATGACTGTCATTCAAGCAACACCAATTCATGTTGTGAAAGAAACATTGCGCAAATTTATGTACTTCTTTCCCGTCAACAGAATAGATATACAGCCAGATTGGTATTGTTTGGTCAAAGCACTCTACAACTGCATTCATTCTGACCTGAAACGTCTGCTTCCTGTGGTCAGAACCCCACATATGGACAATTCTGATATGCACTCAGTGATTTACATCTCATGGGTAAACATGTCCATTGCAAACAAAGGCAGAGCCTATTTTGACAACTTGCTCCAAGATGAGCTTCACCACATGAAAACTACAGAGTACAACATCTCTACAAGGAAATCTGTGGCTGAAAATGTGTATCGACTGAAGACGTTACTCCTAGACATTGGATTTCACCTGGTCCACAGTTGTGATGAGACTTCAGATCTTTACCTTTGTTTGGAAGATGCAGGAATTCCAGTGAGTTATGTGACTCCAGAGGATGTTCGGAAGTTTCTCCACACATTCACATCGCCAGACTCCTCCTGCCAAATTGGGAAACTCCCATGTCGACTCCAGCAGTCAAACTACAAGCTTTTCCACAGTTTAAAACTTCTTGTGGACTACTGCTTCAAAGAGATTGAGGTGGAAGGAATCCAAATCCAGGGATTGCCTCTTTTGTTAACCATGGACAACATGCTTCAGGTGTTTGACTCCAAGAGACCAAAGTTCTTGACAGCACATCATGAGCTGATTTCATCAAGGAAAGAAATGTTCATGAACACATTGTACATTAAGTATAGTGACCTCTTGTTGAAAGCAGGTGTGGCAAAGCCCTTTGATATCAGCAGTTTGTGTGACCTTCTCTGCTCTGTACTTCCAAGAGAGTATCGCACACGGATCCCTGTGAAGTGGAGAGATGGCTTTGCAAGTGAATCTTGGCTAAAAAGTGCATGGCATTTCATTAGCGAAAACATTGCTGTTAAGGAGGAACAGGCTGATAGCAAACCTAGTTTCGACACAGTTCTTGAAATACTCAAAGACTGGGCACTGTTGCCTGGCATCAAATTCATGGCAAGAGACAAACTTGTCATTCCAGAGCATGATGTGCTGTTGCCCCTGAGTTTGATAAATATCGCCATCTTTCCACATGGCCAAAATGACAAAGCCTTTCATACATTAATGAAAGGAGGATGCATTCAGCTTGCAGTGAACAAAATCGGTGTCAAAGAGAACCCACTGATGCCTTTTCTGGCAAAGCACACAGCAAGCATTGATAACCCACCAAGCATTCTAAAAGCTGTAGAATACATGATTCAGACGTCAGCATTCAAACCGGCCAACCTGAATGACAAGGACTTTGAGGCTCTTCTGTTGTATTTTAATTGCAACCTGGCTAACCTCACAACGGAGGATGTACAAAGCCTTAAACTCCTTCCATGTTTCAAATCAGTCAGTGGGAGACACATAAGCATCGCAAACTATGGGTCTTGCTATGTTTTAGGAAAAAACATACCAACCGCAGACATGGACAAATGGGCTCACACAACAGCATGCACCTTTCTTGCAGACAATCCACAGTTGAAGGAGCTGTACAGTTTCCTTGGATGTACCCCAATTGATGATTTGGAGGTGTACCTCAAACATCTTCTGCCGAAGTTTGAAAGTCTTTCATATGAGGCAAAAATCGAACACATTGTTTATTTGAAGGAGAGACTCATGTCAATGGAGGAATCATGTGGAATCAAAGACCAGCTTTATGATAAGCTGGAGGGACTTGCTTTCATTTATGACTACACAAACAGGCTCAAGGCCACCAAAACATTTTATGACAAGACAATCGACGTGTTTGAAGTAATGCTCCCTACCAAGTCGTTCATCCCTATCGAGTTCTTCAAGAAGGTTGAGCAAATAACAAAGCCCAAAAATGGGACAACATTTGTCACATCATGGATCACGTTTCTCAGAAACATAGGGCTCAAGCATGTTGTTTCTCAGCAACAAGTGCTCCAGTTTGCAAAAGAAGTCAGCATCAAAGCACAAACAGAAAATTGGACCAAAGAGAAGGTGCAAGTCATTGTCGATGCTCTCCTGAATCACATTTTCAACGACAGGACAGATCTGTTTGCTGGTTCTTTCCTCAAAGAGCTGTCGATGATTCAGTTTTTGTGTTCTGAAAGAGCTCCTGCAGAACTTATTTTTCTTCATTCACAATACCAAGACATGAGTGGCATGCTTCCTCTGATTCGATTCAGTGGATCTCAATTGAACCCCAAATTCAAACAAACGGATGTTATCCATTTGCTCTGGACATCTTGTCCAATTCTACCAGAAAAGGCCACACCATCAAGCATAAAGGACCAGGATGGCAGCACACTCACTGGACAAGAACAACTTGACCAAGTGCTTACCATGTTAAATGTGAACTTGGAACCACCATTGGACAAGGTCATATGCAACTGCAAGAACATCTGCAACATTTCCAATCCAGATGATGACATGGTGAAAACAAGGAACAAAGTTTTACGGTCCACCTACGAATTTCTAAGCGGTGACAAGCGAGACTTCCGATACCAGCTCCGTGGGGTGTCGTTTGTTATGGTTGAAGATGGTTGGAAACTACTGAAACCTGAAGAGGTTGTCATCAATCTGGACAATGAATCTGACTTCAAGCCGTACTTATACAAACTACCATTAGAGCTTGGTACCTTTCATCAGCTGTTCAAGCTCCTGGGCACAGAAGATATTGTATCAACCAAACAGTACGTTGAAGTATTGTGCCGCATTCATAGAAATTCTGAGGGCAAGCAGCTCGATCCCAATGAAATGAGAACTGTGAAAAGGGCTGTCTCTGGACTGTTCAAAACTCTCCAAAATGATCCAGTGGAAATTCGCAAGGACCTAGACAGTCTCAAAGACATTACTTTTTATTTGCCAAGCCATGACGGCAGACTAGCAAAATCAAATAGTTTAGTATTTGATGATGCTCCACACTACAAGAGCAGAATCCAGGGTAATGTTGGTGTTCAGATGCTTGTAGATATGAGCCAGTGCTATCTAGGCAAAGATCATTCTTTCCATACAAAGCTGATCATGCTACTCCCACAGAAGTTGAGGCCTAGACTTCTAAGTAGCATCCTTGAAGAGCAATTAGACGAAGATTCTCCTAAAATGTGCCAGTTTGGAGCCCTCTGTTCTCTACAAGGTCGCCTACAGCTATTACTGTCCTCAGAGCAGTTCATCACAGGACTCATCAGAATCATGAAACATGAAAATGACAATACATTCCTTGTGAATGAGGAAAAAGCCATACGCCTCTGCAAAGCACTTTGCGAGGGACTGAAGGTCTCATGTTTTGAGAAACTCCAAACAACATTACGAGTCAAAGGGTGCAGCCCCATTCCACACAGCCGCAGTGAAACGCTCGCATTTCTGAAGAGATACGGGACATCTGTCATCCACCTCTATATCCAACACTCAGACAGCAAGGACATCAATTTTCTCTTAGCATTGGCCATGACACTGAAATCAGCCACAGACAATTTGATATCCGACACTTCTTATCTGATTGCCATGCTAGGTTGCAATGACATTTATAGAATCACAGAGAAGTTGGATAACCTTGGTGTAAAGTATGATTCAACAGAACCCTCCAAACTTGAGCTGCCCCTTCCTGGAACACCCATACCAGCTGAGATACATCACATACTCCTGATGGACCCCATGAATGTGTTTTATCCGGGGGAATATGTGGGGTACTTGGTTGACTCCGAGGGGGGAGACATCTATGGGTCCTACCAGCCAACATACACATATGCCATCATTGTTCAAGAAGTGGAAAAGGGTGAAGATGATAGCTCCAAATGTTTCCAGATTGACATTGGCTATAGCGAGTACAAAGTTGTGAGTTCCCTCGACTTGTACAAATTCTCCAGACACGATGACAGTTCTCAGGTAAAAGACAGCGGTGCTCCATCAACTCCAACAAGCCCAAGTCGTTCAGCAAGTCCCAGAATGATGCCACCTCTGTTTCCTGGAAAGGAAAATCAGAGACCCACTGCGCAAAAGCATTCCCCTAAAAAGATCAAGATTCACACGTTGCCTGAAATTCTGAAAGAAGTGACCTTAGTAGTAGAGCAAGCTTGGAAGCTCCCGGAGACGGAAAGGAAGAAAATGATCAGACGATTGTATCTCAAGTGGCATCCGGACAAAAACGCAGAGAATCTTGACATCGCCACCGAGGTCTTCAAGCACTTACAGAGCGAGATCACCAGGATGGAGAAGCAATCTTTAAGTGATCAGCAAAACACTGAAAGAACCTCCCGGAGGCCCTTCTCTACCTCGTCTACACGCTTCCAGTCCGAAAAGTTCTCGTTCCAAAGGTTCTACACCTCATGGAACCAGGAGGCAGGCAGCCATAAGTCAGAGAGGCAACAATTCAGAGAACATTATCCCACCAGCTTTGCAGGTTCCTCGCATTCAAATCGTTTCTTTGTGCCCCCAACATTCAAGTCGGTCGGAAACCCTGTAGAAGCTCGCAGGTGGCTGAGACAAGCAAGGGCAAACTTTTCCGCAGCCAGGAATGACCTTCATAAGAACGCCAATGAGTGGGTGTGCTTCAAATGCTACCTGGCTACAAAGCTAGCACTAATAGCGGCTGACTATGCGGTTAGAGGAAAGTCAGACAAAGACGTGAAACCAACCTCTCTGGCACAGAAGGTGGAGGAGTACAACCCCAACTTAACCGGGCTTTCCAACGATGTTCAAATCCTTGAGGGATACGGTGTAGACAGTCTCAGAACCCGCTATCCCGACCTGCTGCCTTTCCCGCAGATTCCCAACGACAGATTCACCTCAGAGGTAGCAATGAGAGTGATGGAGTGCACTGCACGGATTATCATAAAACTTGAAACTTTCGTCCAGCAAAAAATATAATGTGGGCGCTATACTGCTGTTAAAAATACAGGAATGGAAAGATATGGAGGAAATATGCATTTAACCTCTCGTAAAGGGTATATCAGAGATTGTGTAAAATTCAGAGTACCTTTATTTTGAGGCAAATTCAAGTATCCCAGCTGGCAGCTTAAGATACATATGCAGTGGCTCAACGGCGCTAATGTTGGGGCCTATGCACAATGTATAAATGTATGGCTGCTGAAATCATATGAAGAAGCCGTCTCATGATATGTGTTGCTGTAGTCTGTGAATTTATATACCTGCAATCTGCGAATGCTGTACATATACCTGTGCTGAGCAATATATTTGTTTACCAAAGTCCCCATGTCGGATATCTTTGATCTCAGTTTGAGGGCATTTTGCTGCTTTTTTTGTACTTTCGTTTTTATAAAAGTATATTTTTCCTCCCAGATGACCCTTGACTCTACTTACGGTTGTAAAAAGAAAATACAACAAAGTTATTGCTTCTCTATAAATATAAAGAATTGCCACTATAAGGGTAAGGATTGTGTAAATGTCAAAACACTTGTTTGTATATTTACATTTTAATTATTTAATATTTTGATGGTTTATTTCCTATCACCACTGTAAACATTGTAAATGTTTTCTGTAACATAGCCTACTGCTTGTTAATTGACAAAGCACTTTTACTAGCCCTGTTAGCATTTGTATCACCCTGGCAACCAGCGAGAATTCAACTGTAAAAAGTTGTGTCGTTGCCCTTTCATCAAGTCCAAATTGTTGGTTATGTTGGTGAATCATAAATTGAGCTGTATTTATAACACATGTATCATTTCATCAGTGGTCGGAGAACAGTTCTCCCCCAAGGATGCCATTGTGTTATTCTTTTATTTCCCGTAGTTGAAAGAAGTCTGAAATTTTATTGGTGACCCCCAGTAAATACCAATTGTGTGGCCAGATACAAACCATAGAATAGCTGTACAATAGCTGAATATTACGATACATGCACGTAAGATTGAAAATTCCACTGATGTAATGAATTTCAGGTACATTCAAGGGGATAGTTTTGCCAACACAGAATCATTTTCTCGTATATTTCTGTTGTCGGGCCTTTAATGACTTCAATCCTTGATGAAATTGTAAAATTAAATTTTTACTGTTTTACTATTGATGTTTTTCAAGGCTACAAAAAACTGTGGCAACTCAAATCACTTCTGAAAATGCTGTGCTTGTGGTCGCAATAAATACAACTACTCTGATGTGAATGAACTCCCAAGGAAGTATCCTTGAAGACCATTAACCTAACATAAGCAATGGAAAACATTGTATGTCATTTGCTGATTTACACTGTGCCATAGTTAATAAATCCTCCTTCATTCAACTGTGTCATTGATCTTTCTGGGTGAGAAAAAATGAGAAAAGTTACCTTTACACATGTCTTAAAAAGAGTTTCAAAGGGGGAGCTTGTGATTCTTGAAACAAAACCGCCATTCATTTATTAAGATTTTTTTCCCCCAGGGAACTAGTTAATGCCATAACACAACATCTGCGATCTGCAATGGAATAATGAGGCCATTATTGTAACGAAGTATTTATGAGTAGGCCTACGCTAATCCGAATTCTCTGGATTTAAATGGAGGGGCACGGTTAAATAGTTCCACATGGTGTCGTCGACGTGTTACACTTTAGTGAGCTTATTCTCAGGTATGTAGTTGAAATGCAATTATGTTTCCATTTAATGTATTAAATATATATGTATATATATGTTAACGTAAAATATATAGGCCAATGTACCAAAAGTTCCCTTTCATGTAAAATGTTATGTTACACGAGTTACACACATTTGGAACAAAACCAAGCTATGTAAAAATATTCAACCGTTACATGTAGGTAAGGTTTCTCGTGTCATGTTGACTTTTATTATTCTACTTCGTTTAAGAGTGCTTGATTCTGATTGGCTGGGATTAGGTCATTAACCCGGTGGGTTGCCCGCTGGCAGTCGGTGGTACCTGCTGCTGACTGAGCACAGCGTCATCAAATAGTAGATCAATACGCCGCTTGGCTTGTATTTTTTTTCTACCAGAAATTTCAATTATGAGGTCCATTGTAAAAACACTGTGTTTAAAAAAGTTTCTAAAATGTGTCGGAAATCTATCGGAGGGTCAGTCAATACATAGTTTCGCAAGCGAGATACATTGCAGCAACTAGGTTATTAAAGGGATAGTTCACCCATTTAGAACCGGCGTTCTATCATTATAAAATCGCTATTGTAATGTAAATTAATATA
>JAOPUA010000055.1:16671234-16686708 GCA_027122455.1 Trisopterus luscus
GTGTAGGTCTCACGTAATTTTAACACATTACGTGAAAGGAGCACGGAATCGGGTACTAGTGTTCGTGGTCATTTCACACATTTCTGTGAGATCAGGTTGATTAAAATATACTAACAGCAATTACCACTGACTATTCAAAAATACTAACATAAATGACCACTATGACCATTCAAAAATCAACAGTGATTACCACTATGGCCATTCAAAAATACTAACATCAATTACCACTATAGGACCACTCAAAAATCAACAGTAATTACCACTATGGCCATTCAAAAATACTAACAGCAATGAACGCTATGACCATTAAAAAAACAAACAGCAATTTAGTTTGAATCAATGTCAAAATTAATGGCAAAGAATGTTTATTTCTTCTGCTACAAAAACCCTGAGCGCTGCAGGCGAAAACAACCAGGTAAACGACTATCCCCACTGTTACCAGCACGCCTGAAACATGGAAACACAGCTCAATGTATATGTAGGACTTAATTAACTGCCTATTACAGTCTGCATCTGAGGCTGCTTCCCACTCTGTTGCTTTCCTATACGGAGAAAGTAACAACTCTTATTGAGCTGCTAGTTCTGTGTGTGTATGATCAAACATCACTAAATGAATGAGTTGATCAATATTGACACACTATTCAAAATACTACCAACCACCATTATTGCTTTTACTACAAGAAAGCAATAATATTACTACAAAAAAGAAACACATAAATAACAACATAATACTATGACAAAGATGAAGAAAATACCATGTGTACTTAAATGACTACAACTGCTTTCCAATGTTGCCACCACACACACTCTTAGCCCTCTTGAAAACTATAACAACAGCAGCTGCCTAAGCGCGACCTAGTGACACGTACACCTGTGTTTGAAGTGTGCTCATTTACCTTGAAACACACTAAACCAGAGGTACTTTGTTACTGTACTTAAGTACAGATTTCAGGTATCTGTATTTTACCTTAATTAATTTTAATTAATTCATTTTTCTGACCACTTTTGACTTTTACTCCCTTTTACAAAAAATAATTATCTGTACTTTCTACTCCTTGCATGTTCAAAACAGGCCTGTTATTTTAGTTTTAATGGATTTGAGGGGAATTATCGAAAAACATTGGACCTTGCATCATTAGGAGGCTTCCCAACATCAAGACCGAGTTCAACCTGAACGGACGGGAGAATAACCCAAAGAAAAGACGATCCATCAGTTCACACACAACGAGACCGAAATGACCTAAAAGACGGAGACAAGGGGGGGGACTTCACCTCAGAGAAATGGTGTCTATGGGAGAACTAGAAGTGGAGCGAGCGAGAATGGATGAAAGGGAAACTGCTGATGGAGAGGAAGCAGAAGACGTTCCCCATCCACAGCCTTATTTAAGAAAGACAGAATTAAAACATTCGTGGCAAATGTTGTTGTCTACCTACAAAGATTTTGGTAGCGCCATAGAGACAAGGGAATTTCTAACAAAAGAGTTTAACTCTAAATTAGTCCCGAAGTGTGTTCTCATTTTGATCATAAGGTTTCAAGTTCTGTGGCTGACAATGAGAAGTGAGTTGCACATTTCCGCAAGGTGAACGTTCATTATTTTCTTTATTTTTTTGGTTTAACTTAAAAAGTCTTTGAATTATATGAATACAAAGTTGGCTTTGCACAAAAGCATTTTTTTTACTTTGATACTTTTAACACATTTCAGAGCCTTTACCATTCCACAAAAGTATTTGTACTTCTACTCGAGTAAAGAATGCGATGACCTTTGGCACCACTGCACTTATCTAACAGAGCAGAACTGCAGCCCCAAAGTGCAGAAGAGCATCGTGGTCTACTCCCTACATTATTACTTCTCTGACTATACTCCAGCTGCCAACTGGGACTTTAATATCGCCAGCCTGACAACGACATGACAACCGTGAACACTACCACATGTATTCAAGTAATTAACAAATCAGAAACAACATGGGACCGAGGAACAAAGACAGCTAGGGGACGTGTTGTATGTCAAAGGGTCTACTGCTCTGAGTGTGTGTTTAGGGTGAGTGCTTTTTCCATTGCCGCAGTATACCGGTATTGCTGCGGTTCCTTTACTATCTACATCACGTTCTGGAAATGAGGGCGATTCAGTGGAAATAAAGAATACAAATAGACCGGCATACTATGACAAAGCTTTGCAAACATTTTCCCTCTAACTCCCATTCTGTGCGGTATATGAACACTATCCAAGTGGTTTTTATCTGGAGCTTATTACAGATAATCTGAAACCAACACATTGCACTGACTAAATCCAGGTTCATACTGCGGTGTAGAATTACCACGGGACATTATGCTGGAGCAGCTACTCTGTTTGTCATTTGGCAGTAGGTGCACACAGCAGCCAGAGACACACAGTACACACAGCTGGGGTACTGAGGAATACATTATAGCAATACAACTATATTTAGGTGGAGGTGTGGAGATTCAAGCGTGGAGAGCAAAGCATTCTAACAAAGCCATCAACTGTTTTAAATTACACATTGTCTAAAAAGGCTGGTGTAGGGAGAACAATAAAGGATGAAAACAATGTACTTTTGTGATTCCTGCACAAAAGTGTGACGAATCACACACACACACGCATGCACACAAAAATACACACACGTCTTCATGCCTTTGCGTAAAACTGTACTGAAAACAAGGGTTCTCTGTTTCAGATTAACCCACACTTGCAAACCACATCCTATTGACATTATTAGTCATGACTCAGCAAGCACATGTAGTGGCCAGCCTTTTAATCCTTCTGATTAAAGAGATTTTAGGGACCCACAATCCTCTACTTCACTCATAGGTTGTGTGTGTGTGTGCGTGTGCGTGTGCGTGTGCATGTACATGTGTGTGTATGCATGTGTGTGTGTGTGTATGTGTGTGTGTGTGTGTGTATGTATGTGTGTGTGTGTGTGTGTGTGTGTGTTTAAGTGTGAATGTCTGCGTATCTGTGTGTCTGTGTGTCTCAGTGTGTGAGCATGTGCCAACAGTGAAGATCATACCGGTGTGAATATACTGTATGTGTTTGTGAAGTGAATCATGTCCTCCACATCATCCGTAAGTAAAGGTTAACCAAGGTTCACAGGCACACTGCATTATCCAGCTGTGTGCTGCTAGAATAGCATTCACACAGTCACAGTGAGGAACTCTGAACACAATGCCTCGTGCTAGCTGCTTTGCCTGGATGTGCAGGGCAGGCACACATCATTAATGTATTTTTTGTAAATCATTTTCGGTGTCGGTAGCTCAACAACATCCTTGTCCTAATTATCTCTGACATATAAGAGTCATTATTATAGCGCTTCAGGACTCTGCGCTTCATTAAAGGAAACCACAGATTGTTTTTTAAAATCAGCCTTCCCAGGAAGGAAGTGTTGTTACTGTGCTAAAGAATAACATCCTCCCCGATATAAACGCATTAAAAAAAAAAGAATGCATCAGAGCATACATGTTTGGAAAAGGGTTTGTGCGAAAGGCCTTAAGCAGAGGGGTTTGAAGGTAGGCACAAAAGAGAGGTGTAACTCCTAAGTTAAGTATGAGCTTGTATAGGCATGCGACTGCCCGTAATTAACATCAAGAAATGATGGGCATTTTGCATATTTAAAATGATTGGGCAGAAATATGACCGCCAAAAGACAAGATAATGAGTCGTTTATCAAGGGGATGAAACCTACTTATTACACCGCTGGACCGCAATAACAGTGATGTACCACTGATAGAACACATTCTCCCAGCATGCAACACTCACAGCCCCACCAGAATAATATGTGGCATTCTCTTCTACACTATAATTGCTACATCGCTGTTTATTCACCCATTGTTTATGTGCTCCGACATCCTCTGAATTGTCGCTCTATTGAATTTCTGACGTTATAAACATGGCACTGAGAGGGCTTTGTTTTGTGTTTTGTTAAAGTTGTCAGGTCATGATGATTAAATATGAACCATTTCAACACAGTGCGTCTTATCACCCCTCGACCCACAATGAATAAAAATTACACCAAAAGACTAATGTTTTACAGAATTATATAAATCTGTCACAGAGGATAGTATCCTAGCAGAAAACAGGGCATGGCTAATTGAACAGAGATAGTACATTTAATTAACATGGGCCTATTGAATATGTAGAAGCCAACAATAATATTAGTCTCAAACAAATAAATGGACAGTGTAATCCCAGATATTCCCACATAGTGGCAGGGACTGCATGAAATGCGTAAATATAATTTCTTGTTATTACCTGTCGATGTCAATCTTTAGTTTCATTGATTTTAAGATGAGGTCTGCTTATCGTATTGATCCGATAGGAAAAAATTTATCCAGCAACATTCTAGGAGTAGACTACGACCAAGTCAGTACAGAATATGAAATATAAATTCATGCCTTCAGTAGTAGAACTCCAATAAAATATTCTCACACATTGTGCTTTTAACATTTATATTTATTATTATTATGTTTTGGTTATCCTTTACCTGACACTCTTGTGTGTGTTCAAGTTCAAATAATAACAATAAAAAGGTGTAATTGAAGAGGATTCTGAAGCTAATGCTTTGTTTCCCCTCTGTGAGTGGTTATTAAATTGACTGTGATGGGTCGTTTACCCAATGCAGAGAGACCTGAAATTGGAAAAATGTTTGGATTTGTAAAACTTCACCCAATTCTGAGGCATAAATTCACATGGAAAATGTCCAAATACATCCGGACCTTTTCCTACCTCTTTCGTGGCGACTAAATCAAAGGGTAAAGCAAGATTTTATCCATCACCATTACAAGGCGTTCCCATCGGTTGGTGAGACACTATTTCCCTCAGTATCCAATCCCTGCGTTATCTCAATCAGCTCTGTGTGTGGACAGTGAGTGGCCCTCACTGCACTGTCTGTGTTGCGCTGGCCTCCGACAGACAGGCTTCATTAAGCAGCTGGACAGCATCCGGATCCACCCCGGGGTGCGGGGACGGACGACTCGCAAGGACGATTGACACGAGCGCCCACCCGTGCCGGATAAAACGACGCTCGCTCCAATCCAGGCAAGATAACAAAAAAAAAGACACAAGAAGAAATGCCCTGGAAGGTGAGGGGCGACGGTGAGGCCTGCGGTTCTGTGAGCCGAGGGCCGCGGCACCGCCACCCAGACACAACCTCACCAGATAACGGCGCCTCACTGGAAGCCTGGGAGATCACATGATAGCATCAATGTGGAATATAATGGTGTTCTGTCGCCATATATTATCTACAATATAGGAAGTACACTTGTTGTTGAAAAGGACCGGTTTCTCTCTGATTAATATTGTTTTGAGGATCGAACATTCTTATTTATTATTATATATCATTCTTCTTCTTATTATTATTAATAATTATTTATTATTATTTGTATGTGATCACTGAAATGTAAAGGGTATTTTATTTTTTAGTGTATGTGCGTGTGTGCGCGTGCGTGCGTGCCGAGAGTGAGAGGCAGACATTACGCAGCTGGACAGCTTCCATCAGGGATGATGGACACCAAGGCCATGGACGAGAGCTAAAAACAACGTGTGTGTCATCAGACACCCCTAGTCTCCAGTTACACACAGTATGACAGTCTTACTGTGGCATTTCCTATTTCTTCCTCCAGCTTCATCACGCCCCCCTACCTCCCTGATCTCTCTCTCCTATCTATCAGCTGTAGGCTCACTAGCAGTCTTCTACCCTTATCTCTCTCTTCCCTCTCTCTCCTCCATCTCATCTGTAGGCTCACTAGCAGTCTTTTACCCTGATCTCCATCTCCTCTCTATCAGCTGTAAGCTCACCATCAGTGGAGCCTACAGATGAGAGAGTCCTCCCTCTCTGTCCTCTCTCTAATCTGTAGCTTCATTAGCAGTCTTCTACCCATATCACTCTCTACTCTCCATCCTCTGTAGGCTCACTACTGCCAGTCTTCTCTGAAGGCTCTGTGGATGACTGCCAGGCACCAGGAGCAGATACATCATTCAGCTGGGTGTGAGGTCAGATCCCTCAGGGAGTCCTCAAGTCTTCCACAGTGAGAATGTGAACATGCACATGTGTTGGCTGTAGTTGCATGATCAGTCACTCTTCTGCTGCTCACTGAGAGAAAATATCAGACAGCAAAACCAGTCATGCTCAGTAGAGTACACACCCTTTACAACGGAAATGTAGTGTCTTTTAACCGATCTCAGCCCAACTGAACCTTAGCTGTGAAACATCCTTTATTACAACTAACATGTACATGCTACAACATTATTTGCTCTTCTCTTCAACTAGCACTGAGATGCTAACCATTGCAGAGGCAAGACTAGACTATTCAAACACCTTCCCTCCCAGGCAAACATATTATATGGTTTTCAACTAATTTGCTACAGCAAACTAAGTCAGTTATTTCCATGCAAATTCTTTCTTTCAGAATTATACCGTAAAATCAATTGCATTGATCAGTGTATGGATTCTTGGGAAGTCACACCAGATAATGATGTGATAAGACGTCATAAAGTAGGTAGTCTAACCCAGTAATAGGACTATCTGTTGCTTGGTCATTGTGAAAGGCCCTATTGTGGTAGAGAGATAATAGCAGATGGATGGAAGAGGAATACAGAAAGCCTGAGAGGTGTTCAGAATAGCTCTATTATGGGGTGGTTCTTCCAAAGACCTTAATGGAAAAGACAAATCAATTTGGACCTGGCCAAGTAATAATGGTCATTCCATCAGCTTCGAAGGCCTGGGGTTGTGCTCAAACTTTTTTTTTAAGTGAAAAGGGAGATAATAATATAAATACAATTTTACTGCATGGCAGTTTAAGCAAACTGATAAAACACTTTATCCAAATAAGGCGTAAGTGTGATTCACCTGTGTTTTACCTGTGTTTTCAGATCCAGAGAGGACGGTCCAGGATGGATCAGAAATTGGCGAGGAACCGTAAAGCACTAATTGAACCCCAAACCAACAGGGACATTATGTTGTACATCTTCTCCACAACAACCCACCACTACGAACTGTATTCAAACAACAGCTTAGGAGACGCATTATCATCAATAGATACTTTTACACGCAAGTAGAGAAGAGAAGAGTAAATACCACTGAGAGTTTTGGACTGATGTTGGACCGAGAGTAGCACTGGGTATTCACAGGAAACCCATTATGTCCACCAACCACACTTTGTTACAATAATGGAGGGCTAGGAGAGCTTTTGTGGGTTCATTTTGACTGTGTCATGTTCAGTGTGATATTTTCGCTCTCTGTTTGGTTCCAGCCTCCTGCCACTGGATCATATTGCTGGAAGTTACTCATCCAATTCCTGCTGGTGGGAGGCGTACATCTCCATGTTAAAACAAACAGTTTGAAGAGCCCAACCCTCATGTCAACATGTTTTTATTTTCTCTCAGTCAAACCATCACACTCAAAACAGAAAAAAAACAGTTCCATTTGGAGATTTAAGAGGGACGCTTCATGGAATGAGATGCAAGGCTATGCCACATTGTCAAATCTGTCTGCTATCTGTGAAACAGCTGCTCGAAAGCTGTGACTTGAACAACAAAGGACTCATACAGGCAACATTATCCATTCCCCTGTGAAATCTAAATCATTAATGGACAGAAGGACACACGGCGGACAAGACGACGAGAAGAGAAATGTAATTCACCGCACTGTGACAAATCTAACTGTATCCATCTGGCCTGTGTGTGGCATCCATTGTGCTTTTCGTGTGTTAAACAATAGTGTCGGAACTGTTGCTGTTGATTGTGTCACAGATGTGAAAGCAACAGGCAATCTTCAAATTGAATTGCAGCCTGTGTGTGTGTGTGTGTGTGTGTGTGTGTGTGTGTGTGTGTTTCACTTTCTCACTGTGACAGAATGACATCAACGCACTCCTGTTGCTGCCATATATAATAATCATTCCTACTGAAGAAGAGCTGATCTCACAAGACACATCAGTCATGTTCAATGCCTGAAGAAGTGTTAAACTAATGCTCTCTATACGTCTTGGTCTCTCTCTCTCTCCCGCTCTCTCTGCTCCCAACTTCACTCTCTCACACAAATGCTGAGCCTTGATCATTGTTGTTTGCGACGTGTAGAAACAAGCAAGATGTATGAGGCCTCACATTAGCCTGACCGATGATTAAAGTGCTCTAATGAGATGTGTGCAATTCATTTGCCAGGTAAGAAGATCAATTGACTCATGGCGTGGAGACAGGAGATGCAAAAACACAGAATCTCACATCATTTTATCCAATGTCTGTGAAAATTGCCTCTTAAGTATCCATTTAACAGTTTGTATTTCCCCTTTCACGCAACAAGACAGCCACTACACTAAAACACATACTGATACGTTTATCAATTTTTAACCTTGACGTAAAGCGTGACGTTTGGGTTGAAAGCGTGTGTTGGCATCTTACTGTAAGACATGGTTAATGCATTTTCATGTTAAAAGTGATTGAAATGGTTAGTTAAGCACACATTGAATAGTCATTAGCCTTCCTCCGTGGAGCTCTGGATGCCTTGGTGCAGAAAATATCGTCTGAAAGTTGACGGCTCTGCGTGTCGCTCACACATGAGGACATTCTACTGCAAGACATGGAGTCCTTCACAGAAACTCTTTGATTCTGCAGTCAAAAACTCTCTCTCTCACTTTCTTTTATGAAACCTGTATGCCTTTTTGAAAGCGACAAAGGCAACGCCGTGGAGATTGGAAGGCGAGAATAAGGCACAGCGTCTTGTTTCTCTGCTTAACCCTGCCTCTGAGGGCTGGCAGATGGGCCAGGAGACACTTCAGAGGGTTTCAGCGGCATGGCACTCAGCCTTGGACACATAAACGGAGGTCAGGACTGGAAACAAGCCTGACGTCTGAGATGGACCAATCTGCTTGTGGGTCCCTCACTCATCAATAATTACATATCAATAACAGAGAGTTATAATTTCCAAAAATTAAATGGATGGGATCCGTGACCAGCATTAGAACTCAAAGGCCCCAGCAGTACGATTGGTCAAAAGATGAAATATGTGAAAGAAGGAATGTGATCTGTTTACACACATGCCGGCACCCTTCCCATTAGACTTTGATTCGTTCATCAGCTTACTAGCTGAGGGTGGGAAAGTCAGCCCCATCAGTGCATTATGGTAGCATGCCCCGTCCTCACAGCTACTTTATGGGTTGGCCATTATCATAGAGAATCATGATCCTCATCTTGGTCATATTTCGGCACACATTAGGAAGGGCCATGAACCGTGACGAGAGGAAGGTTGGAAGCAGAACACCCCACGTTACATGCTGCAGTGGGTCCAGAGCTTGGAGCCAACAGCCCCTTTTCACTCACTCACTTTTAGAGCAGGTCGATAAATCACATTTTGATCACGATTACAATCTGGGATTCCCACTATCATGGATGCCAGAAGATTGACGCAAAACAATTACAGTAGAACTCTGTAAGGAAATGTTCCGACTTAACTACACACAGAGCAGGGTTGAGTTAACTTTGGCTTACTCTTAAAACCATTAAACTATTAGTTATATTTCATATATATCTATATTAAATATGTTATATATATTATGTATTTAAATTTGTATTGAACTGTTTCAGAGATGCTGAATCATTCTGTGCAAAAATCATTATTTTCCCATATTGTCAATGAATCATTTTCTTTCTAATAATGATCTCAATCTTGACCCAAATAATCGTGATTAATGGTTTTGCCAAGATCTACAAGCTCTGCTCAAGGCAGTTTTCCACTGTACTTCATTGAACAAACTAACTGATTTGACCCCCAGCAATGTGTCAGCAGCTCTAGATATATTTCAGTACACATTAAAGCAGCTGTCTTCTGACAAATATCAGTAACTATTCTGGCATGTCTAAAATACAGGTTGTTAATGAAGATGCTTTCATATCTCCATTAAAAATATATTTGGCAGCCGTCAAATAAATTTCCTTGGCAGCCAAAGAAAATTCCTGCATCACCAAAAATAGAATAATTATGAAAACTTCAAATAAGATCTGAATGTTTTTCGGAAATAACATATGCTCCATCCAACCAGTTAATTTCAAAGATACAAAAATACAAACTAGTAGCCTATACAGAATAAACACAATGTTCTGCATATTTTGCAGCAATGCTCTACAACAGTTATGGCAGTAATATTGCCACCTCAAGGTATGATGCCACAAATCAGATACGTTTAAAGGTATTCATTTACTTTTTACTTTTCACTTCTCCTTCATCAGTCTTCAATGACAAGATGCATTAACATATGTCTACAATGTGTATGGTCAGGTCCCAAGGACGTTGGGTCTCTCTTCTATAACCTGCAATCACCTGGAAACATCTGAGGGAAGTTCAGCTTTCACGTTGTTTCACAGGGTAGTCAATTGCGAGTTGAGGGGATTTAATTAAACAGTTAAAATGAAATGGGCCGGTAATGATTCACCATTCTTTCAATAATTTATAATACACAGAGTGGATTGAATAATGATAATAATCCTGTTAGAATTAAACTGTTCTATTTAATCATCCCTCCGTAGAGACCAACGGGCATAATTGTCACCATGGAAACAGGTCAAGTATGTGTGCATTCATTTGGTTTAAAGTGAAATACAGCTCCCACCGCCCTACTCCCGTCAAGTAGGTGCTACCCTCTTGGGAACTGGCTATTTGATGCTGGCAGAAACAGAAATTCAACGTAAACGACTCAAATTGGAGACATTCAGTTCCTTCCCAATGATCTTTGTTGGAGATAAACGGTGATCAACACACTGATGAAGATATTTGATTACACTTAATCAGAAACAGTGTCTCGCTGTGCCCCTCAGTGGACCCTTGCAAAAACATGTTGAATTAAATAAAAGAGAACCCCTCAAACCTGCCAGAGTTTTCGCCATTTCCTTAATTTGAGTGTTTATTATGCATAAGGCGGGAATAATGAGGAGGCATTGTTATTATTTTATTCTCTCATCTGTGCTTCTTCAGTCATTAAGAGAACTTTAAAAGCCCCCCCAGAGTTACTATTCCCTTCTTGTGTATATATAATTGATAGACATATATATATACTGTATATACTATAATTACCACTAAAACTGCCTTACAATGATTTACCATTTGTGTATTGTATGTATTATTTATATTTTTATTTACTAATGTCCGCTGTGCTTTGTTCATAGCGGAACACTCAAGTGATAAAGACATTGTAAAATAATTTTGAAACTTCCATGAAAACATTAAGTGTAAAAAGAACCCCCCCCCCCCAAGAGTTAAGGTGGTTGTTCAATCCCTCTTGTGGGCCATCAAACACATCAGGCAGCCAGTTAAAGTCCTCCTTAGAGATGTGTTTATTCCAGTAACAAAGGGGAAAGACCATTACTCTGGCCCATCAAATAGAAACGAGCTCACATGATGCAGAATAGCGAGAGATTCTGTCAACGTATGGCAATGAATATAGACGGGATTTGCAACCGGGAATTCATTTTCTGACAAAAGATGGATAGATGCAGAGATGAATACGATAGAAGGGATAGTGGTTCTGTAAGGGAATACAACTCCAGGGCTGGCCGGCTATAAACTGTGCTACTTCAGGTCTTCTTGTCTTACAGCCCATCTGTCTGTTTCATCCTCTCCACACTGGGTCCGGGATGTAGCAGAGGGTTACTGGAAGGTCAGAAATTCCTGGTCGAACAGTAATTACTCCCAGCAGTGACAAACAGACCAGCCGGACTCACTTTCAAAAAAATCACTTTCCACTCGGAATACGAAATAAACGAAAGCCTCACGCTGTGTTTTATTTTCATTTATTTTCATTTTTGGTTGTTTTGCTCGAGCTAGAGAGACGGCCATTACTACTGTGGGCCAACTGTATAGGAAATGGCAGTGGAAAACAGACCTCATACCAGCTCTAGGGCACCATATGCTATCAGCGCAATGTGTCGTTTATGCAAATAACGACAATCTCCCCAAGAACAAGCTGTGAATTCCCATTGCACACAACGACGTGAATTACCATAGAAAAATAAATATTTGCCTTCCGACACGTTGTAGGCTGCAGGTCGCAGAGACGCAAAATGGTACTGCAACATATTTGTGATTATAATTGAAATATTAAACTGCAAAGGTCATAGCATATGACCTTCCAGGGTGTCTATACTTCCAGCGGCCCCTCGTTGACGGTGACATTGTCATCGTGGAAGAGACTACTCCCGTCAGGAGAGACATGATTCATTGGTTGAACATGATCTCTTAGAATACCCTCCTCCCCCCCCAAGCCGAGACCTCAAACACTCGGGTCTGTACCGTTCTCTTGGTATTTGCCACAAATGCACTCAGCCTCATTTGGAGAATGTGGTGAAGGATGACTTTGTTCCACATCTCTGTAGACCAGTGGCTCAGTTTTAGTACCACTGAACTCTCCAATGTGCATTAGTCTTTGTAGCAAGGGGCTTACACACCGCAGCCCTGCTAGAGTATCCCTCTCTGAATAATTCTCTGGCCGACAGAGCCTTGTCATGTACCGCAATGACATTGTATCATAACCTGGGAAAAAGGTTTCTCTTCATATATAATAATTGTTTTTGTTTAACGTTATTTAATATACTGAGACTCATTTAGATTAAGCTCTATTTTTCAAGAGCAACCTGGCCAAGAGAGCAGCATAAACTAGGTTACATGCAATAAACACAGGGTTATATATGGGTTAATTAAAGGCATTAAAAGAGGAACATCTGTTTGACTATGAATCTTTTTATGTGAACAGTTGTAACACAGTAACACAGACACTAGTACTAGTACCGCACTAGTACTGTTCAGTTCCTAGTCCTTCCGTTTCTGCAGAGACTCCTATGGGTAGAGAAGCATACGTTTCCTTATCGCCTATCCGGACTCAAGTAAAGGACCTTAACAGTTAGTTCTGAGCCTGTAGCCTCTAGTGGCCTTAAGTTCCAGGTTAGAGCGAAGGTAATGAGGAGCCGGTTTATATAAATTGGGTCAATCTATTTTAGGCAACGATATGCAAAGGTGAAGGCTTTATTTTGGATATTTTGCATTTTGATATCTTGCTTCAAAACAAAGCAAAATTCGTACCAACAAAAAGATAAAATGTACTCATAAGATGTCGGGAAAAGGCAGATTTTTGTCTCGCTGGCCGAGCGGGCCAATGAGACGTGTGATCAGCTGGCCCAGAGTGATCCAGGAGGAAGACCGGGCCAGTGATAGTGCCGACCCCTGGCTGTGTCCAATCACTGGGGGTGATATTTTATTTTGTGAGTCATCTATTCACATTATGCCGGGTCATTTAGCAGTGAGTCAGACTTCACCGTTAGATTATTGTGGACAGTTGCTGTCAGTATCTGTCAGGGGTAGGGGGGAGGCTCTCTTGGTTGATTGCACATACACACACACACACACACACACACACACACACACACACCTACACCAATGGACAGGTGAGTGTCAGGTTTTGGACTGACAAGTATATTTCAGACCTGTCTATAAAGAGACCAGAGAGAGCGAGATGTATGACAGTCAGAGTGAGTCAGTTGGTGAACGTATGCTTATCTTGCATGATAATCCTCTTTATGACCATTTTCTCTTCCAATTTCTGAATTGTTGTTGTGGACAATATATTAGCACAAACCCTGATAAGGCTAAAATATGGGTTTCTCCTAATCAGCAGTGTTGCAGAATTGAATGGACAATTACAGGTCTGGGTGAATAAACATCATAACTGTCTCTTCTGGCTTCAACAAAACATCCGTTACCAATATCAATATTATTGCAAATCAATATATCATAAAAGAGCAGGTTGTGATAACACGCCTGCCACAAATGTAAACCATAGTAATATAGCACTTAGTAATATAGAGAACCATAGTAATATAGAGAAACTCATTCGTAAGCAATGTGCATTGATTCCAATACCATCACCATTCTTAAAGTTTGTGGTAGGCAAATTCAAGTTCAAATCCCAAGTTAAGAATAAAAACTGCTGTTATTACTATTTTTTGACAAATTATACCGTTTTATTACATTGAGTTCCTGAAATCCACCCTGAATCCACTCTTTTTTGATGGATCAGGATAATCAAATTTTTTCGATCCAAGACTAGGTTGATCTAATATGATTTCAGTATCCTTTCTTGCTTTCGACCACCCAGTTTCAAGAATTGCTCCAAACTGATAGCCAATTTATCAGATTACATCTGAACAACTGGGCCCAGTTACTTAAATTCATATTTAAAGACCAAATAAGGAAATATAACGAAATTACTACGAACACAAGATGTTGTGTGTGTGTGTGTGTGTGTGTGTGTGTGTGTGTGTGTGTGTGGGGGGCTCTCGGTTGATCTAATGATCTAATGCCGTCCAGTGTGCAAGTGTTTATCAATACTGATGATTGAGTTGGTGCAGAGTTGTATTTGCCCCTTTATTGGTGTATGAACAGCATGTTTGAAACAATATTAGCACAGCCACAGTAAGTATCTCCCATAAAGCACGTCACAATCACTGCTCTACATATACAGCACATTGGGAACTGACACATATTGGTTTATCCTTATACCATTCATTATTTGTCTAAATACATTTACATTATTTTACATTGAGCAGACGCTTTGATCCGAAAGCAACTGAAAAGGTTCACACAGCGATGGCAGAGAAAACCATGCAAGGTGACAGCCGGCCGAAGCTTTGAAACATATTTTTTACTTCGTAACATCTTTGTTACTTTGCAGCATCTTTGTGAGTCAGACAAAGGTTTGTCCATGAAAAGACAGTCTCTAGCAGCAGGCCTTCTGCTGTATGACTAATGCAATCAGCTTTTATAATCAGTGCCACAGTGACCACGCAGCACAGAGATATCCACTGACCATCTTACTCATGTTTATAGGGCTTGCACATCAGAATGCATAATGGGGTGGCGATACTCGGCCATTTTGTGATGAATCAAGAAAGTTCTAGTGCCGTACAATTCTAAAGAAATGGAAATATACCCTGACCCCTAAGCTAATGGAACCTTTTTTTTTGCCATGTCTCACACGCTGTGGCGGTTTCAAAGCCAACAATGTCGCCTCGTAATCATAAATAATTTCACTACTCGTGACTAAATAAGGACCAAAACACTTGGACAACAAACACATTTCCTATGCTCGTATACTTCTGAAATTAACGTGGTCGTTGCCATGTGATGTCTCAAGCCCTACTAGCATAAGGGTTGATTGATGTTTCTCAACAGAACATCTCGTCAGGTCGGTCAAACAAAAAAAGGGAGAACATGTGGTGGTTAGAATAACCAATCATTTTGAGTGGTTCACTTTTAGAAACCACCAACATGTCAGCATCAATGGATCTGGACATATGTGAGTTTTGTCTGTGTGTGCATGCACCTGTTTGTGTTTACATGTGTGGGTGCATGTGTGTGTGTGTGTGTGTGTGTGTGTGTGTGTGTGTGTGTGTGTGTGTGTGTGTGTGTGAGTGAGTGAGTGAGTGA
>JAOPUA010000055.1:16704849-16717340 GCA_027122455.1 Trisopterus luscus
AGCCCTCAAAAGGCGCTCAAAAGGCGCTGAAGGCGGCGCTTTTTTCTTAAAAAAGAAGTCTAGTGTGAACGCGGCCTTAGGCACCTTATTTGGCGGGATACCTACTTACTGCGGCCGAGTGGAGAGTAAAAAGGCTGGATGGCACAAAGCGGAAATCTCAGTTGCCCTGGTAACGGCGAACATTTCAGGTATTAAGGAAAACAAAGGGAATAAAATTAAAAATAAAATAATAACATCTGCACTTCCAGGATAATACACGGATACTGATCCAGGAAAAAAAAAAAAAGAGATACTGATCCAGGAAGTGTAATTTCTTTTTTATATATTTAATTTTTCGTCTTTTTTTTCTTCCGGTTTTTTTTTTCTTTCTTGATGCTTATCCTGGAAGTGCAGATCTTTTTATTTTATTTTAAATTTTATTCCCTTTGTTTTTGGGAATACTGGAGCAATCACCCTCCTTGGGTGCTACGTGACGCCTTACCGATGTTTCGAATCTGCAGCTGATTGCCATCGCGCTGCCACTGCCCAGCCGACGTCTACTCTACATACACAAATGGAACGCGATGTAGTAGCGACGTTCCTCTGTAACGCCGACGTCGCTGTGACGGAGGGTGCTGTGTGTGTGTGAATTGTTCAAAAAGAAAAGCTGTTAGCAATTTACTTTTTTAGCAATTTAATTGCTAACAGCTTTTCTTTTTGAACAATTCATTTATATTTTGTAACCACGGCATTTATTTTTGTTTATTTATTTTTCGACACACACACACGCACCAACATTTTTTCGGTACGGGTCTAACGGCCCGTTTCATTTCAGTACGCACCTAAAAAAGGAAAAAAAAAAAATATATATATACATTGATTATCACACACTCTGGGACTGTCTTGTCTTGGAAGTTTTGTGTTGAGGACCACAATGGAAATAAGTCCTGGACTTTATTGTGGTTTTATCGTCAATTGTATTTAATGTCTTTTCTTCGACACGGACCAGCATTTCGCTGTTTGTGTCGCTCCTTTCCTGAGGCTAGACTTAAAAACTGAGGTACGTCCCGAATTTTGTGTATCGTTACACCGTTAACATACATGCATAGTACATACATAGGCCTACATACATGTAAGAGATCATATATAGAATGCCGGTCGGGAAAATAAGCCCAGACAAGATGACCGGACACCGACGCGAAGGAGTCTTGCTTCGCCCTGAAGGGGCTTATTTTCGATAATGACCGGCAACTTTATCCCACTTATTACACGGCTACTTGCCAAAATGAAAAATAACTTCACACAATGTGTCTTTTTACAATTTATTTGTTACCAGCATTTGTAGCGTTCAGCAGAGAAATAGTCCACCAAAGACATTGATGTCGCTTAGCAACCAAATCCGCTGGGGTTGATAGGTTACCGGACAAGGCCCATGAAAGTGAACGGAGCGTTCCACAGCATTGAGAAGAGCCGTGTAATATATATACTGTACTGTTTACATTTGAAATAGCAAAAGCAATTATTTCCAAGAATCTAGAAATGCAAATACTCAAAGTAAGAATTATTCTATTTTGACACAAGGGGACAATATTGAAGCATCGTATAATAGTCTATGTTCAAATGAAGGTTAATTTCAGATTTTCTGATGTCATGGAAATCACAATGATCATGATCAATGTGAATACATTATAGTCATGATCGCACAAACAAAATTATTTTTCTATTTGCATATTAAAGGATCCATCAAACAAGGCAATTCCTCCTTTCTTTTATGTCTGTTCCACAGCAGTTCATGAGGTATTATGTCCTCAGTATAGTCAGGAAAGAGGGAGGGGGTTATATGAAAGCTAGTTATTCAGGGAATAGCAGAGGGAGTTTATCGTTATTAGTTTTTGGAAGTCAGCAATTGTCATACCTGCTCTCATTTCCTCTACACCTCATGAAAGGCTTAGGGTTAGCCCCTCTATCGCAGAACAATGGTACAAACCAACACTACTAGTGTAAGGAAACCTCATCGGTGGAAAGTGAAGCTAGTCCTTTTACCAAAGTTGCAGACGCGACCCTAAAACCATTAAGTTGAACACAACAGGAACTGCATTTACACCACTTACTACACATTAAAAAATGGAGGTCACTTTGTCCCGTTGTTCGGGTCAACAAACCTTTCTGTTAGCATTAAGTGCAGCAATGAAAAGAGGGAAAAAGGCCACAATCATCCTGAACCCTGTCTCTGAGGGCAGGAGTCACTCCAGAGGGCTCCTATCGTATGCCTCCTTGGACATCTAAACTGATGTCAGGCCTGGCAGCAAAGCCTGACGTCTGAGATACAGAGAGAAAATAAGCAGAAACGTATGTGAATGGTAATCTGCAAGAATGGTATATTATTAAATATCTGGCCTACTCCAGCTGGAGTGTGTATATTCACATTGCATGCCACGTTTATCAGACTATGTAATTATTATACAGCGCTATCACAGTTAATGACTGTGTGCGTTTAAATTACCATGATTTATCCACATACAATAATTAGCTCCCTGTACAGCAACATTTATACAACCTGCCCCTCGTCACCATGGAACCTGCTTGTGGAAACCCTGGAATTAGCAGCACAATGAAACATAAAACAATACTCCAACATGAATATGGACGTATTTCCTCTGTTGGTGTGACTAAATATTTGATGTGTTTGCAAGTTTGAAGGCCTAATTTCCCTCTTGTGTTATTAAAGTGTAAAACATGTAAGCCTAATCCGGAGTCCCCAAGGCGACATCGGGCAAATCATGGAAATAGTACAAACTGAAATGATATAAACACTTCTTGAGATACTGATGCCTGGAGATATTTGGAGACGAATGGAAACAAGTATTATTTCAGCACTCATTAAAAAAGGTTTCATCTCAAACTAATAAGAAAAAAGGATTAAATGTAATTGAGCATTAACATTGGATCAACATTTTACTTATTACTTTAGTTAATTTATTTAAAATGATAATTTTGTCTTTAATATAACTGTAAAAAGACCCTGAGGTAGAAAGTGTAGGGGAGTTAATTGTTCTGTGAAAACAAGAATCTCTCTGGCTGGTCTTCAATACTTGCACCGAGTTAACCCCTCTCGTATCCGCAGATGATCAGAAGAGTGTGTTTGAGTTAGTGAGGCAAGAAGGGCAATGTGAGACTGCACCACGGTGCATGATAATTCAAACTGAAACATAGCTGTGCTACTCTGGCTTGCGAATAGAATAGTCACATAGAATTCTTGTTTACATGATAGACATCGGGGAAAACATCAACCAATTTGTTTCCTTGAACTGTAAGTCACAGGCCCTGGGGAATATCTGAGGGTTACGATGGTTGCTTGCTATGGAACCTGACTGTTTCATGTTGCAGTCTCATTCATTCAATTTATTTTAGAATAACAACACATAATGTCCTCAAACTACCCCGAGATGCAGCAGAACCAACATCACCAGGCAGTTTTGTTAGAGTCTCTTCAAACATGTCTCTGCATTACTGTCGTCTCCCCCCCCCTTTCCTCCCCAATAGCCATTAGAGAACCGATTGATTTCCCACTTGACTAAATGCATCGTGACAATTGGTAGATATAGTTGATTTAAAGACAGGGCTCGAAACAAATGGTTTTAGTAGTAGTGTTTTTTTACTGGTTTTGGGTCAGTTGTTACTAGTGAACATGGACTGTTGTACGACTGGGTATACACATTAAAGGTTAACTTAGTGAGCAAGAATGACTGAATATACTTGTCTAATGAACACAATTATAACAAAGTGCCACCTTTATCAAAGCAGAAAGACATGGGTAGTATAGCTTATATATTCACCTTTGCAATCTGCACCAGTACGCACTCAATATTTAGAGAACAATTAAAGCTGCACGTGGCATGCTGGTCGTTAGAAATGTTTTAATTGCCTGAAGAGACAGTGGGCCATTTGGGGACCTCATTGACCAGCTGCTTGGTTTGCTCCAGCTAGAAACCCACCACTATTCAGCATTCTCATTAATGATTCATACTGTATAACTTAAACGTTTTAGCCTGCATCTGCATATTTTCCATCTGAAATACCATGAAAAGAGCCTATAGAAAATGGCTGCTTCACCAGAACTCGAAAAAATTTATTAAAAGCAAAGCTCACTCAATTCTTCAAGGATAAAGCCTGCAGCCATCTGAGAAATAAAAATATATGTAATCTTAGATCTCCAAAAAGGCCCGTGTTTACTGTTCTGGCCAACTGCTTTCACCGCCATAGATGTTTTTCTGAACATTAGCAAACATAAGTGATTTCAATTTCCTTTGCACAAAAATAAGCACTCTTCATAAACAACATAGTCTAAACCACTGTGTTTTTTCCTATCAGTGGCTCCCAATACTCATTTTCCAGACAAATAATGAAAGTAGCTATTCTTGGGGTGTTTAGGGGCTGTCATCGTTGCATAAGACATATTGTGAACTGGCCTTTCAAACATAACCACAATAAACTTCTTTGATGTCAACCCCTGGGGTTGCTACATGAAGGTGTGGTTATATTTTATATTTTTGTGCTCACACCTACATCAGCACTGCTACATTAAATTAAAACTAAATTCACTATTTTAAAAATTGGTTGATGGGTTATAAGAGACAAACAATTTTAAACCAAAATCTTTGCCAAAATCAGAGCATCTGACATACCATAATCATAACCATGTCTATGTCACTTCCAATAAGAGAATCAACTAAGTACAATATGATTGTGATGATCAAAGTAAGCCTAAATCCGCTTAGACTTTCAGTAACTCTCAGATTCAGGAGCCTCTCAATCATACCATCCCCTTGAAGAGGAAAAGAGAGACTTGTGAAATGTTTGATTCCTACTAAAACTAAATGGCCTCTTTTGTGGAGCCCTCCCCCAGAGAGATTGCAGCCTGACCATTGAACCCTCCTGGAATAATGGGAGAGGATGCTGTTGTGATCATTCAATCTGCTGCCGCCATGGCCATGCAGATTATTCACAAACACACGAGTGCTCTACTGACAACCAACACCACCTTTGCTCCATTACGTACAGTATACACTTCAAGCGTAAACACTCCAGACACTCAAGTGCTAAATTATGACTCAGTCCATTTACAGCATGCTGCATCGTATTACGGCCGGACACATAATTGAAATATTACTCTCTGGACTAATGTTTATTGCAATGAAAGTCAATCATGTCACGCACACGCAAACACACCCACGCACACGCATAGTTAATAATAACAATGATGTCCTGTCAGATGAGGGGCAGAGGGTGGAGTGAATAGAGAGACAGTTCATTTCACTCGTACTGATACTCATGATTTACAAGGGCCTGTTAAGGCGACAGAGACAGCTCCCCGAGCTGGAAGCTGTACATCACTGAAGTGTCTCTCTTCTGCGTCATCTTCCTTTATCGATCAGAGCGGGTTTGAGGTTTCATCTGAATCCATACAGGGCTGCTTAACCCTGACCTCTTAAACCGGTCCTGAGGGAATGGGATAGGGCGCATGAAGTCATCTTGTTCTCACTTACAAAATGGCCAGCACATACCGTTGCATCCAAGTGTCATGGCAGATCCAACGGAACACTTTTAGCTGAATCTAATAATGATGATAATGTTAATAACAACAATAGATGTGGTTTGTGTAGCGGCTTTCATCACAAGGTTACAAGACGTTTGTATAATTAAAAATGAAGTCAAAACCACAACAACATAATGCCGATACAACAACGATAGTGGTTATAGTACCAAAATAATAAGAGAGACAAAAAAGCAACAAACATAGGAGATCCAACATATATTGTAAATACAAGTGCACCAAGGTGCTGCAATTCAAATGTTGTCACTGAGCTAGCCTGCCTAGAGCTAGGCAGGCTATTCGAGTCTGAGGAGTAAAATATAGAACTTACTCATGCCGACTAATGACCAAAGCAAATATGGAAGTCAATTGCATTTAAAGTAAGGAATCAAGTGTGTCTGGAGACGTTGTTAAAGTCAGTTTGGCTTATATTTTTCTTGATAGGCTTATAAAGTAACTGAAGGCGTTAGTGAATTAAGCAATATGTCATGAGAGGCCTTCATTTACAGAGATAGTGGGCGTTGATAGGCCTGACGCGAGCCTAAAACCCCCCTGGCTGCTTTTAGAAAACGGTTTCTACTATACCTAATAAGATCTCATAAACAAACAGCAACATAAACTGCAATCATTCTAAAAACCAATCAGCCTTCTCCCACCAAGCAACATCGTTCCTCAAGACAACAAAATGGTTGCCAAGCAACACAGACTAGCATACTTTGTGATTAATGGCGCAATAATACCAAAAATGAATTGTCATGCGGTGTGTGTTAGCTTCCAGCCAATCAGAATCAAGGACCACATCTAACAGATTTAAAACTTATTCTTTCTAACCCATCATCATGAGTGAGAAATTGGGTTTTAGCCCGTACTTGGTGAACAATCAGAGGAAAGGCATACAAGTAACGGGCCAAATTAAGATGGTAGCGACAATTAAGCAATATCACGCAAGAGGGAGTGCTGTGATCCGGTCGTAGGTACGAGGCCATAGGCCGACTGCCGAAGATAATCACAGCCGCTTTTATACAACAGTTCTACAAGCACCATTTATTAGTTAACAGTAATAAGCAACAACATATAATTAGTCTGTTTATTTAATGATTTATTTGGCTCGGCCACCACAAATAGATCCGCAACTGGACATATGAGCACACCTGGAGGTTTGCGCTGAAGTATAGAGGCTTCTTTCCTTCCCTCTGTCTCTTCTGACGACTATTCATAATTCAACCGTATTTTATATCTGGAAACATGTTCATCTTTGCGGTGCAAAGTTTGTTGCAATCTAAGCTACATAAAGACCAGTAATAACAATAATGGTTATGAGAACACCTGTAAAGCGGAGTGATACTTGTATAGTCCCAGTGCTGTTATACTCTAGATCAGCACTCATGGAATGCCTCTTGTCCAATCAAATTGCTTGGTCGGAACTAACTGTTGTATAACATAGACTAACACACACAGGAACGGATGTATACTCTCTGTGAGACTAACAGATACCAGCGAAAAACAAATAGCGGTTGTTTGGTGGCTGCTTTTTATAAGCAGATCAAAAGTTGAAAAAAGGTGCAACTTTTTTTGTTGTTTGTTTTAACCAATTCTGGATGTTCAGCTGCCCTGCAGAGTCCACAAAAGGTTAAGCTACCATTTTATCAAACGAGAGAACATACCCAATTTTGGGAGTCCACGGCAGGGTGAATCTGCAATCATCCCAGCATTTAGTTTATACAGGGCTTCCTCCTCAGCCTCAAGGCCAAAATAAACTGAGGAAGTACGTTAGTAGACCTCAAACTGTCACGTTACTGTCTGCCCAGGGGCCAGAATGGGGTTTTTAAGGTGAACCCATATACAGGCTTGCCTATACACTGCCTTCCAAACCACGGCTCCTTCGTGAACACACCAGTGTGTGTTCATGTGAGATTTTCATGTGTGTGTTTGGCAGTTAACAGGAACAGAGCATGGCCATGAAATCAGGAGGGTGTCATGAGGCTATACAGTCGGTCTCCATTTTCGTCACGAATGAAACTCGACCTTCTCGATCTGAAAACTGTTATCTCGAGCAACGTGATTTCAAATTACAAGGGACATCTGGAATCTGTGTAATCTGTCTATTTTTCCTGGTAATTCATTTAATTTGAATAGCCCACATTGACATTGTCTTGCAACATTTGACCTAGACTATCAGAGTAAAATATGTTGATAATAATGAGAATAATAGATGGAACAAATTCCAACTTAGAACTCAACCACTACCACTACTAAATTATGCAAACATATTTAGAAAATGCACATACAACAATTCCAGTCCCTACCTTGAAATGCAGCAAAAAACGCAAATCCCGTCATCAACATCGTATTTATCCATGACATTTTCATTTAAAATCTTTCAATGAACTCTTTTCTTTACTGCTCCTCGACAAACGGCGCTGTCAAGCGGCGAATCTGGAAACTTGAAGAAAGCACTTGCCCCCCTGGAAGTGATGGATGAAAGCACTGTTGAAGAACTGTGTCTGGTGAGTAGGCTTCAGAGTGAGCCCTACCGTGGGGCACAACCTCAAACCGCAGTAGGCTATCTCAATTTCACGTGCGAGTGGTTATGATTCCTCTATTTGGCTCAACACTGCCATCTCCAGGATGTCAAAAATGGAAACTCGAAATAAGATGGATGTGTTAACTGTAAATACTGTGATTATCAATAAGATGTGTTATGAGAAGGATGATAAAATAACACGGACAATGCCTTGGGGTTTTTGAACCAGCAAAGATAATCCAAGATATGACGAACGGACAACTGGTTACATTTAACATGAATGACTTATTCATCACACACACACACACACACACACACATCCATGCACTCACACCCGCACGCACATGCACACGCACACATAAATAAATAATAATGAACACAATTCATTTGATAAATATTGACTAATACATTTCATCAAACCATCCATTGTTGCATAGTGATACATTCACTATATTTATCCTTTAGATCCTTAAATACGACTGTGCTTGTTGGACTAGGGTTTCTATTTAGGAGACAGCTTGGGGTTTATTAATGGTTTAAACTATAAAACCATATTTCTCAGGGACCAATTATTCCACCTGTGTGGATTAGAATATAAATACACACATTCTTGTCCACGCGCACGCACGCGCAAACAGACACTCAAACAGACACACAAACTCATGCACGCATGCAAGCATTCACAATGAGGAAATAGTAAGGTGGAAGACTGAGCAATGAGAGCTTCCAGGTCAAACTTGTTCAGTCTTGCATTTATAATTAACTTCATTTTCATTAGAGGGTTGCACTTTACTGTAATTTACCAGGGTTTGGTTTAAATATTTCCAACCTTTTGTGTTCAGAGAAATGTGGATGGCTTGAACTTCAATGTCAATTTACAAAATGGACAACCTTCTCACGGTCCAAAACCCAAAAGACACACAGTGTGGTCTCCCCTCTGTGCTGCGGAGGGTGAAACGGCGTCGTGTCCAGTCCAGTCTCAGAGACTCTGCAGTCGTCCTACTGTGCTGCTAATGACTCTTGGAGCTCCAGTTTCCCCTGCTGTTGCTCCATGTCCTGAATACAGCCTGCTCTGTCTATTTCTAGTGACGCCGCCCCAACGGCTTCCATCACACACACCCAGGTTGATTACCTGAGACTCTGCCGAGGCCCTCTGATTAATTACTATTTTCTACTTGTCATACTTTAATTGTGTTCTGCTCCCCCGAAACAGGAGCTTTCAGTCAACCAACCCATGGACGGTCTTCTATATTTCCTTCTGAGGACTAAAACAATAGCTGACAGAATGCCTAAAAATACGCTATTGAGAAATTATTGTTGCGTTGTGTCATTGTTGATGTGTTGTGAATGTAAACAAAGGGAACACTAATATGTATTCATAAGGCTGAAGTTGATAGGTAGGCAGTTATAATATTGATATTATCAGGACACTGTCAAAGCTACTAGGCACTGTGTTCATCTGAACTGTTGTTTGAAGAGCAAAACTAAAAGTAAAACAAACTAAATTGTTTATTTTTGAGGTTGCCTTGTATGCACTTTTCCTTCATGCATTGTTTAACATATTTGACAAATAACCTTTGGGGGGAAAAGAGAAAGAAATAGCTTGAGGTGCTGACATTGAGAGAAAAATAGAGTCTTCTTTCAGCTCTGGCCCTGCTGACAGCTTTGTGAAGTTAGATGTGGATATTAATGGCCGTGTGGGTGTTATATAGAGGAGTTCAGAACTAAACCGCTACTCCAAATTTCACACTTCAATATAAGCATTTCACACACTCATAAAGATACGCACGTGTGCGCACACGCACGTACACACAGACAGACACACAACCTACACACACAATTCACACACTCTCGTTACACACAGACATATAATTCACATGGACATGCTTTACCTGTGTGTCCAGGTGCATGGTTGGAGTTCCAACGTGGAGCAAAAATCCAACAGAGAAAGAGAAAGAGACATTGAGCATTCAGACATGGAGAGAAAATAGTTGTCGGTCAATGCTTAAATAAAATATGTACAAGCAGTATGGAGAAGAAACCTATGTGTGAGTGTTGGAGGAGGTTTATCTATTTATCTGTTTATCTAAACACTTTTTAAGCTCTGGTTAGTCAAACAATCAACAGCCGACGGGGAAGAGCTGAAGCATGCCTCCCCTTCCGAGAGTATCCCTCCAAAAGCCTTTTCCCCATCTGGGGTTTGAGTGTGGCAGAGGGGCGTAAATGTGGACTGAATGGTGTGCAAAGGCACTTCACACCCATCGCTGGTGGCCAATCAGGCTTCCCACACTTGTTGTGTAACAGCTACTTCACCCTGAGCCAACAAAGGAAATGCGGCATTGTTAAGCTTCCATTAAAACATCATACTGTTCATTTCCCTTGGTGTTGTTTGCTGTGCAGCAGATGGTAAAAGAACAGCTATAGGCAACCCTGCTTGAGATCCGTCGGACGGCTAAGTGTGTACACCGCAACGATACTTCACATGTCTTTTGGGCAAGCAAACCACTTGTTAATTGTACGTAATATTCTGAGACATGCGTATTCATCTGGGACTGGTCCTCCTAAGAAGTATCGGTAATAGAATTAGTTATCGACCGATTAGATTGTTAATCTCAGGGAGGCTCAGCGTGGCGGTAAAGTAGTTCTTATAACTATCTTCTGAATTATTAAGCAGACTTTAATAATGCAGGCAAAGTGGTTCTATCACGGGAATGTTCAAATTCGTCTTTCTTCTGTCAAATGAAAGTGATCAATTGTTGGATATTGTGTGGAATGAGAGTATTAGAAAATGGACGTGTCACCAAGGGATAAATAAATCAAGAGAATATTGAGGCCTGGAAATCATCTTTCTGAATGACATCACGTCATTAATTGTTATAGGATTCCAAAAACCAGTAAAAGAAGCTCTAGCTATTAATCCGTTTCTAATCCACTTTGTGACTTAATTGACTGCCATTAATTAACTCTAGTTCATTTCATTTTGAGGGCGGGTTATGGCAGTGAAATAGCTCCGCAGTACTGTTTGACTTATCTCCTATCTCCACACATTGCACCGATCCTGCCGACGTTAGAGCTTCCAAATAGTCTGCAGGGAGAGATCGGCGCTACTTTAGTGACGGGTCTGTGCTGTCCACCAAATGGTCTACCCAGAGGTAATAGCCTAGAGGACTATCAGGAGAGAAACAGAAACACTCTCACCATACAATACTCATCCTTTGTCCAAAATATTTATTAGTCACAACAATGAGCCCTCAAGTGAGTCCCTCACGTCACTTTAAAAACATGGTAGCCCTCACTTTGTTAGCCCGCAGGGGAATACGGGAATACGTAATACCGTACATGAATATGTATTTACATAAAAGTAACACATTCACGTTGACCCATAAGCTTTAAAATAACTAGTGATTGGACAGTAAACACTGTTCACAAATTGAGTTGTAGAGGAAGTAACATTTAAATACACCTGGAAATGAAATGACTGTTGACTTGGGAAATGAGCACTTTTTAAGTGTCCTTTCTTTGATTGAATGCATCAAACATCAAATGTTATTAGATATAACAAACTAGTTCTACTGTGAAGGTAATGAAGCTCTGCTTGAACACATTGAGGCAAATATATCATCCTTAAACACATCATACCTCGTATGTGTATGTGTGTACGTAATATACGCATATATTGCCAAGAGAAATGGAATTCTCCAAAGATGAATTGTCTGACCGATATGAATTAGAGAGTGTCCATTCAAATCACAATTGATATATGATCATAGAAGGGAGGAGGAACTCTCTCAGTGTTATTGATGTATTATAGATCTAAGAGAGAGATGATAAGGTTTAGCTGGGAGTTATACACATTTATTCTACTTGATCCATTTTGAAAACTATCTCATTATGGAGACAGGCTAAATAATTAAAAAGCATCGAGCCTGCATTAGCAGTCGAGTGGCCATTGGTCCAGCATTATCGTGTGGTTAGGGTTAGGGTTAGGGTTAGTGTTTTGATGTGTCACAGAAAAATAATATCTATCCATCTATATGCATCCATCCATCCATCCATCCATCCATCCACTAAATATCTATGACATCCAAATTAAAACAAATCGGTCCATCAGCATTTTTTAGCAATTGTCTTTCTACTCTTCTCCATCTTGTTGCTGAGACTCCTCTCTCCTCAGCTTCTTGGAGAAGAGGGGAGAGAGGGAAGAGCTACCGGAGGTTAGTCTTGATTTAATAATTAGAGGCTAGTCAACCTGTTGCTCTGGGTCCTCGCTGATAGGGCTTCAGTCAATGAACCGCATTGCTGGGGGATACAGAAATGTGTTCTGTTTGTGTGTGTGTGTGTGTGTGTGTGTGTGTGTGTGTGTGTGTGTGTGTGTGTGTGTGTGTGTGTGTGTGT
>JAOPUA010000055.1:16861262-16872769 GCA_027122455.1 Trisopterus luscus
CCTGTCATAGAGTAAAGAGGAGCAGGGCGATGGGTTACTGATGACGACCAGGGTGTCTCTATCATAGAGGGGCCTCTCAGTCGCTGAGGAGTTCTTCACAGCCAAAGTCACCGTCAACGCTGCTGGGGGTCTAATCTCTGACGCATGCACGTACGCACGCACTGCAAGCACACACACACACACACACACACACAGTCATGTGAAGGCGCCCCTTAGGCTGGTCAAAAAAATGGACAATGCCTCCTCTATATCACAAACCCAAAAGAGATCCAGAGACACTATGTTTTTGTGTGTTTCTTTTGTGTTAATTCCAAATTTGCCAAAGCTCTTTCTGCTTCTTGCAGCTGCTTAAACATGGCACATAAACACTCCCAAGGAGTGTTGGACGCCACTGCCACAGTGGGTATTTGTCCCCAGTCTCAGATCGAAGGTTTCACTCAATCCTCCATCCAGGTCCATGGATATCACCCCCCGTTATCACTGATATTAGATCCATTGGAAGTGAATGACGGCTTGTTACTGCAAATCCTTACCATATGCTGAAAGCAACACAAATCTACTATATGAAGCATGGAAACAATGCTGTTGTCAGGGAGGCAGTATTGTTGATGTCAAATGACACCATTGGCAAGAACAACAGTTTGGTTTGGTTTGATTGACATTATCAGTTTTATTGGTTTTAGTTTTATTAGTATGAAAATGTATCGTCTCTGTCTCCTACACTCACTTACACACAAACACGCACACACAAACACACTTTTGCTTTGTAGGCTTAATATTTAAATATATATATATCTTAAATGTATGAAGCCAGCAGGGTTTCTTACCCCCGCCTGCACGCGTTCGTCTTAATTAATGTTTTTATATTTTCTGAATACATAAAAGTCAATTCAAAATGTATGTATATAGCTATGCGTGTTATTTTAGCTTGTGCGTGCCGATCATTGTTGGAGTATTTGTGAAGGTTGAAACGCTTTCAAGCGGTTTTTGGTCGGAAGGTTGCAAATAACTGACTGTTACATGCTGCCCCCTTGTGGGAAAAACAGTAACAACATTAAAAAAAACATCATGTTTTTGTTCGTCATTTTGAGCTGCAGAGTCATTAATGGTGGTGCAGTGTTTCCACTGAGGTACACATTCTCACGCACCATTCAATGTCACTTTTAAAGCCTGTCGTCGACGTTGCTGCATTCTTGTCTTGTGTGCCGTAAGATTAGTCATGTTCAACCAGAGTGCGTCATCTTCTTTGTGACCACTGCTGCTGTTGTGTGGGCCTGCGACGTGTATGTGGGGGCGTTGTCAGTGTAATTAGTAATTAGTAATTAGCAACATCTAATTAGTAACTAGATGTATAACTTTAAAAACAATAGGTGTAATTGTTGGTTGTGGCATTAGTTGCAACCAATTCTGATTCATTCTTTATTCCCAGAGGAATCCTGAAAAACAGGACACACTAGCACAACATCAAGGGTCTTTGTTGCTGAGGGAACTGTGGATCGGGAGGGAGGGGAGGGAGCTGGGATTATGGCCAGTGAATGAGGTGGGGTATGTACTGTAGTTGTGCTCGGACCGGTGCGATTAACAGGGAGCGGTTTTAACCTTTGAAAGGCTTGCACTGCATGCTGTCCATGCTGCTAAATCCTGTTCTAATGTTTCCTCATGTGGAGTATGGGGTTCTGGGGTATCTGGTTCCATTTTATCCATTGTATCTGGTTATAATTATTTAATTATAAATAATTAAAGTCACAATCGAGGATGATGATGAATAGGGTTAGGCCAGACTCCTGACCTATTCAACTCCTGCTTCTATTCATCATGCCGAGAATGAGGAAGAGTCAGATTTTTAAGGGCGTGAACAGAGGAAGTGGAGAAAGCAGATTTGCTAGTTTAAGAGGGAGAGGCAGGGAGGTGGTTATACCTGAGGCCACACCAAGAATTCCTGTCAGGTGTGTTTTTTCCCTCCATTAAACAAGCACTGTTTACAACTTCAACATGACCTTGTTGATGAGGGGCAAAATGTATGCTTGAAAGTTTGAAATAATTGCAGGGATACATCTGATGCCAAGGCCAATACAACATGAGTCAAGCTGGACCTTGTGACCAGTTATGAATGTTATTATACAGTAAATAATGTTTGTGATTGTAATTGCTCATGTGTTCCTACAAAACCATGACCCAATAGAATGCATAACCGTGTAAAACCAATGTCTATCCGGGCCAGAAAACTAAACAAACATGTCATGATGCACCATTTAATAGTTTACATTGTAGTAAGAACACATAATTTGTCATCAGCCCAGTTAAGAAACAACAGACTTATAGTTCACAGGCAGACAGCATACATACAGCAGCAGCAAATGTTACAGGTACTCAAAAAACTGTTGTTCCTCATCCTTGCATCATATATTCAGTCCTGTAACAAAACAAAAATAGGTGTGTTAGTCTAGAAAATTAAAACACATTTTCAAAGAATACTTTTCAAGAACCAGCACCTGCGATGCCACAAGCAGAGCAGCCATTTCAATGACACTTTGGTCTGACTACCATTTGTGTACTGGTTATCACCGTTTCCATGGATACAATCTTTTTTTACAACTTATATCTGATCTGTTGCTCTCCCACGCCCAGGGTGTGTACTTTTTGAAGCATTACAGTAGCGTTTAGGAATACTGTTGTATAATCAGACACCCGCACAGCACTGTCATCGACATGTAGATCAGTACAAAAGTTAAAAGTAAGTTCACTACAACTAGGCCTGAATGATATGCAGCAGTAGATTATGGCCCAAGAGTCGATAGTCACAACCAGATTAGTAGGGCAGGGCACCTCAGTGTTGTTAATCATAAGCCTGGAATGCCGTAGATATGTCCTAAAATGTATCACAATGCAAAAGGTTTGAAACATTTCAACTTGAAAGTGAATTTGAAGTGCAGCTGTGATCCAATAACACACCTTAAATGAATATTGAAGGGTAGATTAATTTTAAACAGAGATATTTGCCCTGACAATCGTGACAATAAAAGCAATCACTCTATATCGTCGAGTTGGAGACGAGGAGCTTGTTTCAGCGTCAAGGGATTCTTAAAATAGCTGCTCACAAAACCTGTTCTGGTAAGGGACGTTGTTTTGAGCCTTTAATTGTATAATCAAGGAGGAAACCTTTGACACAAGGCGTGTCAGGTATGTTACCTGTAGTGCTGCATTAAATCATCTTGGTCAGCGTCAGCTCACACCATGATAATAATACACAGTGCTCACTCAAATGATAGTCATAGTTTGATAATAGATTGGGACTTTTAGTTTGGCATATATATACTGTATATCGGTAAAATAATAACATTGGGCAGATATCACGTGTTACAATTAAAATTACATTTTGGCACAACCAGTGTGACCTTGTATGACCTACCGAGTCACTACTAGAGGATGATGAGGATGATGAAGAGGAGCCACTTCCGTGCTCCTTTTTCTTGTGCGACTTGTCTTTCTTATGCTTCTTCTCTCCTCCGTGCTCCTTGTCCTTCTTCTTGTGCTCCTTGCCGTCTCCCTTGTGCTCCTTATGTTTCTTGCCTTCCTTGCTCTTGTCGTGGGACTTTGACTTGTCCTTGCAGTCAGACTGTGATGGAGCCCAAAAAAAAACAAGAATCATGTGTATTTTATTTGCAACTATAAAAAGAGGCATCACCTAGGATCATATCGGCTACTGGTAGGCAGATCATGTTTAGCTAGCTGTGTTGATTGGATAGTTTATTCAAATATGTTAGCAACAACAGAACATGACAAACTCGGTAGAACAGACACTGTAGAGAAAAACTCCTTTGAATAGAATTTGGTTAAGCTGAAATATAGAATAAAACATAAAATTAAGAAATATAGGCCTCATATGCAAGGGCACACTTGTATCAGATGATCTGTATGTCAAAGGATCTGCTGTAACAGAAACAGCCATTAATAGTAGTTGCCTTAAAATACATATTATTGAATCACTTCTAGACATCACTATACTATCCGCTGGGATCTGCGACCAGGCTCATATTCAATTTCATACCTTGTCCTTTTTGTCCTTTTTGCCGAAAAATGAAAACTCCGTGCTATTTGCATCATCCTTCTTCACTTCGTTATCGCAGGCTAGATGATACCGGACAGACAGACATCAGTCACAAAATCGCATTGTCGCCTCTATGGTCTAGATGTGATCCATTTTCTAATATGGTTCAAGAGCCCAAAGTGGTCTCGGGTCATGCAACCGCAATGTGTAATGTAGCCTACAGTTGAGCATGAAAGCAAACATTCAGCATTGCAGATAATGGAAGAGAATGCCGCAACCAAGAAAATATTATTCCAAAAACCACTCGATCGGTCTATCGCCTCCACCTGTCAACTTAGCTGCGCTGTCTTATACCCTACACAACTTTATCCAACAACAAAAAGTAAGCTACTACTAAACGACACATTTCAGGAAACATTTCAAGAACACAACACGCATATTCCACATTGAATGAATTTTGAAACGGTAAAGGATCAAGTTTACCTGATGCCAAGTCGAAATCCATGATTGTTTATGTGCTGCGAGGCTGTGTCGTCGGGACAGTGACGTGAACTTGGCACGACGCTCTTCTTTTATGGATACAGGAAAACCGGTCTGGCGATTCGTGGGACCACGCCCCCACGCCCCGGCACACGGGCTGCGGCTGGACAGGTCCTCTTGCTTAGGGGTTGCTTCTGAGGGCTCCGAGAGCCTTTCAGAGAAAAATTAAGTAAACAGCTCTGAAGGACCTCCCTCTCTTGATAGCTCTGAAGATTCCTTACCGAGTGAAAGGATCCGTATCCAAAGGAATGGTCCCTGCGATCGTGGAGGATGAAGGAACAGCTGGACCAGGCCCAAACCACCTTGACGTTGCTACACAGACCCTTGATTTCTCAAGTGTTGTGGCGCTTGAAATTGAGAATGATATGCTCAGAAAAGAAAATGAACATCTGAAACGAGAATTGGAGAAACAAAAACAAACATTTTCTTTCAGTCAAATCCTCTCCTACCCTGAAAAAGTCAATTACTACACTGGCTTGACAGATGCTGTCACTGACCTCTTTTTGGTAGCCCTTCTCTCCAAATTTGATCTCCAGTATCACTTTGGAATGTCCAAATTATGCCCCTTATCGATCAGCTACTCCAGACTTTGATGATGCTCCAACTGAATTGTGGCATCCTAGAGCCTGCAAAAAGGTTTAATTGCTGCCAGTCACCAACATCTTCACCACCATCAGCAGTGCACTGTATGACATTTTGTATGTCGGCATGATGGAAAACAACATCCCCTCCTGAGTCAAGAACCAAACATCCCTGCCAGATCGCGTCCAGCCATTTCCCAACTGTCGGATTGTGTTTGACTGCACTGAAGTGGCCGTCTCCAACACAGAAAGATTGGACACCCAGCGTCATCTGTACAGTCATTACAAAGGGCGCACAACACTTAAAACTCTCATCAGTGTGGCTCCCAATGGAGTTATTCCAACAGCTAGAACCAGGTGACATGGTGACATTTTGCCTGAGGGAGTTTCACTAAACATCCCAACGTTCCTTGTCAATGGACAGTTCACAGTGCAGGAAGTTAACCACAACAGACTCGTTGCAAGTGCAAGGATTCATGTGGAGCGTTCCATACAACGTCTGAAAACGTTTGACATTTTGACCTACATCCCATACCAGTATAAGAAGCATGCCAACAAGATCCTAAAAGTCTGTATTTGTCTTATGAATTTACAGAAGTCCATTGTCCATGAAATAGCATGAATTGTCTGTCACAACATTCTTCAAGTGTAAATCATTAGAACAATGGATAAATAAATATCATTGTTTTACTCATGTCTTACTCATGTCTATATTTTTGTCTGTCACATCAAAATCATTCAGTTTAAGCCACCATCAGTTGGATGAATAATTGAGGGAACTATTTGGACAAACACTTTGACAGGCTAGGTGCAAAACAAGCTGCACTAGCAGACAAAAATCTTCACACAGTTGCTCCCACTCCCAGTCAGTTTATTGTTAACTGAATACAAACATTTCCATTTGATTCCTCTTGATACCGCAATCACCTGGCAAGCGCAACAAAATATGGAAGACCACACAGTAGAAAAATATAAATGGTGATTTGATAAAATGATATCATGAATGATAATAAAATGAGGCCTTACCCTTAGATAGACTAGGGGTATCAGTGTAAATGGAATCTGACTATGTGTAGTGTGTTACGTACTGTGTGATGAGAATGTGCAACAAAACAAAGAAGAAATACCTTGGTGGCCCGGCAAGCGGCAGCAGAATGAAATCTATGAAATCTGCTCTAGAACAGGTCATGCAGGGTCAATACACTAACCATTTTGCATTTCTGACAGAATGTGAGGAAGGAAGCAATCCCTATAAAATGTTTCTAGAGTGTTAATGTTGCTAGCCCATGCTGGCTGTCTTTATGGATGGGCAGGATTACATGGTCAAGAGGAGTCCACACACCACAAGATCACAACTGTTGGCTCCTGTCAGGTGCAGATTGCCCTGAATCTGATGCCAGTGGTTGTGGGTTTGCTTGAGCTTCAGGAGTCAGTGACCTTATCCAGTTCTAGAAAAAAGTCCTTTCTCTCCACTGCCTGCCGGATTTTCTCTTTTCTGGCTGAATAGGGACATTTCACCTCAATGATGACGTCATCGGCCACCGTCCCATCTGGAGAGCCACCGAGCAGGCCGCTGTCAGAAAGGAACACTCCCCTCTCCTGGATGGGTTAGGGTTATGGTACACCAGTGTGCGCTGTGTATTTCTGTTTTGCCTTTGGCTCATTGTCGATTCCCCAATTACAAGGGGGCAGGGAAGGAATAAGGTGTAATCTTGAAGAATGTCCCTGCGTTCCGTATCGCATACGTCCATACTAAACGACACAAAAGTGGTGGCTTTGCATAGGCAGACTAAAAAATTTGACTGGATGTAGTATGCATTCCTATACTCTAGGCATAACATTGACATAGTAGTGTTATTCATTATTTATATATTCATGTTTTTATTTAGTCTTTTCAAATACATACAATTATATGTATAGTATGGAGGTATGCTTCAATGAAAATCACTTAGTGCCCATCACTTACAGGAGGTCCTTTTGAGGTTGAGGTCTGTTTGAGGTTGTATTGGCCAAGCAGGGTTTTGAATGAGGAAGGAGGGTAAGAGTTCCGCTTCACTGCTGCCAACACCAAACCAAAGTTGCTGGCTGTGACTATTTTCTGGCGATATGCCGTCCTGTTAAAAGAAAACCATAACAGTTAACCTCATGCCACTTGCAACACAGGTGCATTTTGTCCATGTAGCACACAGGGTTCTGGCACTGATGGGGATAAAGCTAGTCAATACTGTACACCTGAAATCAATAGGCTATCTTTGTATGTATCATTACCATAAGGCATTCTCAGTTTGCCAAACAGTGGCTCTCTCAATGGCTTCTTTCTCTTGTGGGCTGACAGCAAGCGATGAAAGCACATACAGAGCCTTGTCCTCTGCATTGCCATAACCTGGGCTAGTCACTACCCCTTCAAAGGTCTTGATGGGGACAGTCTAAATTAAATTAAACAGTCTAAAACAGACAAATATCATGAAATTAGAGAAAATGTTGGTCAATGATGTTCAGTAAGACATGGACCACATATGTTGTTATATTCATACAATCACACGAATTGGGATCTGTGTCCATTTATATCAGTGGACAAGAGTGTGAGCATGAGTCGTCATTATCAATTTGGCAACAATTTCGTTTCTCGTTGTGACAGTTTTTTCTATCATTTAAAATGTATGCATTAATTGTTCGCGCTTTGTCCATGTTTATATAGCCTACATGAAACAGCACGGTTTAAACACAGGGGAAAACTAGTTTTATTTCTAGTAGTTGCTTTTAGTAGTCCATCTCGGAACACACGTTTCATCCATAGGTGACCCCCCGTCCCATAATGACGTGCCTAGTCCATCTTTCCTCGACCTCATGACGTTTTCAATCGAGGTCAAGGAAAATAAGTTAGAAAAGCACAAAAGACGTAATTATTTTGACTATCCGACAACGTTACCTGGGATTAATTTAGGCCTACCCAGCGCAACACGTTTAAAAACAAAAACACATAAACGGTGACTCCATTAATCGTTTGGTAGGTGGTTTATTTGCACAGAAAAATAATGTCATTCATTTTCGGTAAATGTCTGATAGGCCTATTACATAAATTCCGCGGATCACTTGAATAATAAACACCCCAGCTATAATATGTGCATACAGGCGGAGCTGTGGAGGCGGGAAAGATGCAGCTGATTGGACCACCCACAGCTGCTACCAATTAGTGTTGGACGCGGTACACCTGTCATCATTCATACTCGAGTGAACTTACAGGAATCTCCACGTTGACGTTGTACCATGTTGCGTCACACAAATTAGAGAACAGTGCTTCAGGGAACAAACAGTCACACATTGTTTTTCCATATTATGATAAAGTTAATGATTAGTATGTATGATTTTAATTTTGATTTCAGGAAGCAGCATCAAAATGTGGATTGTGTCATTCTTTCTTAAAACGGCACTGAGGCCAAGAGAAGATGAAATGATGGCAATGAAAGGCCAGCTGAAAACTACCTCTGTCTCGTGGCTTTGAGGTCATCCCTGAACAATGCAGATAGCAATTCAGTATAATCAGGCAACATTTCTTTTTTGCAACATGCATACTCATAAATCACTGACACAATCATCTTTGACTTTCCCCACAATATCATTATAATCTTCCCATCCCATTCTGAATACGATTGGATCAGTAGGACATTTTCAGGAGCTTGGTGCCAGGTCATCAGTGACGATACGACCTTTGGCCTCTTAGCAAATCACTGGAGGTGAGGTAGCTGGTGGTAGTGGTGGTGGTGGTGGAGGGGGTGGTGGTGGTGGCGGCGGGGACACTCCCAGCGCCCGTGCTCCTCCTGGGGTTCCCCAACAGCGCCTCCATGGGGCTGGGGGGCCTGCGGATGGGGACCCTCTCTACAGCACTCTGCGAGTGGCTCACATAGCCCCTGGGCGTGTCGAAGCGAGAGACGGGCCTCGGATCGGCGACGCCCACCTCCACCTCCTTCGGCTCCAGTTTAACCACGGGTTTGGATGGGAGCACTGGGGCGGCGGTGCCGCCACCGCCACCACCACCGACAGCGACATCACCGCCACAGCCGACACCGCTGCTGAGCCCGGCGTTGCTGACACTGATGCTGGGGGCGCTGATACTGAGGGCGCTGACGGTGCCGCAGCCGCGGACGGGGACGGGCTCCCTCTCCGCGGGGAGCGAAGACTTCAGCGTTGCGGTGCTGCCACTGCCGCCGCCGCCGCCGCCGCTGCCAGCACCGGGGACAGGCTCCCTCTCGGCGGGGAGCGAACACTTCGGCGTCGCGGTGCTGCCACCGCCGCCGCCACCACCGCGGACGGGCTCCCTCTCGGTGGGGAGCGAACACTTCGGCGTCGCGGTGCTGCTGCCGCCACCAACGCCGCCGCCACCGCCGCCGCCACCGCCGCCACCACCGCCACGGACGGGCTCACTCTCGGCGGGGAGCGAAGAACCCTTCAGCGTTACCGCACAGCCTCCCGCCGCTAGCTTTCCGCTTTGACCGTCATCTTTGGCGTCCTGGGGTGTCGGATTACATGACATTTGGAGAGATTGAAACCACTTGATTCAGCAGAGGGGGGGGGGGTTTCATGGGTTTCATCGTCGGCTGAGCACACTAAAGCCCCGTGTCCGTGACGGGCGTTCATGGGCATGGGTCTGGTGTTGGAGGCTGTCTATGGGCTAAAGGCCGGGCTGAACGCCGCCGTTCGCCAAATAGTGCTAACCTGAAGCAGTCTCATGGCAATTAGGTCATGTTTTTTTTAAACCGAGACTCTTTTTACTTCTTGCTTTTTGTAGGCTTTACTTTTTTTCTTATAGATGTCTGCCAGTATAGTAGCATACCTTTTCTTAATTGTGGATTGCAATGTGTTTGGTAAGAACCTAGCGTATCCAAAAGGTTAGTCTGGAAGTTGAACATACAAAATTCAGCCCCTTCCCGCTTGGCGTCAAGTTCAGTTTAGCATGGGTCAGAGCCGTGGTTCTTGTTCCATAAGGGAATGCATTGTAACGCTGACACTGGGCTCTTTTTGAGCTCTTCATGGACCTGGGGATTCACTTATTTTGAAGGTCAACAGAAGGTCATGCAACATCTCACTTGATGAGCGACACATCACAAATTACAAACACCCACCTGCTTCTTGTTCTCCTTGTCAGTGTCACTCCCTGATGAGCCCTGAGTGACAAGCAGAGAGCCAATCAAATGCTGTTCTGGAAATGTTATATTTCTATGTTTTTTATCAACCTGGTGGTCCGTTCACTCACCTTCTTCTTATCCTTCTTCTCATCGTTGCCACCTTCACTATCACATGAGCTTGGTGGACCTTTGTCCTGTAATAATGAAGATGTTTGTTTACCCCACAATAGGTTGCATCACCTCGATTGGTTTGCTTTTCTTGAAGACTGAGTTACTTACCTTCTTCTTCTTCTTTTTCTTGTCCTTCTTTTTCTTTTTTTTATCTTTGCCACTGTCACTCTCAGACGAACTTGAACTGGAGTCCTGGTGAACACATGAAACATTGCAGCACCAGTCTTCTAAAAACAACACCTAAAGCCATGATGCATTGATCTGATTAGAATAGATTACCTTCTTCTGCTTCTTCTTCTTCTTCTTCTTCTTCTTCTTCTTTTTCTTCTTCTTCTTCTTCTTCTCATCATCACTGCTTGAAGAATCAGAGTCCTGAAGACCAAAAAAATAATACAAATGGCGACTTTTCCATCCTGCGGCTCTTTCACCCTGAAAGTTGACGGAGAGCCGTCCCTCTTACCTGTGACTTTTCCTTCTTCTTTTTCTTCTTCTTATCCTTCTTCTTCTTCTTTTTCTTTTTCTTCTCATCACAAGAAGAATCAGAGTCGGATGAGGAAGCCTGAACACGGGGAAACCAACAGAAAAACAACACAAAGGGGGACGTCAAGTTCTGACCCCTCAGGCGCCTGTGAAGGCCAGCCTTGATATTCCACAACCATACGCACATCCTTTTTCTTGTCCTTCTTCTTCTTCTTTTTCTTCTTGTCATCCTCACTGTCAGATGAATCCTGTAAGAAAATTGGGAAATAAATCAAATAGAATTGAATATTGATTATAAAAAAACAACGCTTTTACATAAAGGCACGTGTAAACCACGTGGATCATTGTGGCTGCAGGAAGCAGCGTAGCCTATCCATCCGACACTGAAGAAACACACCTTCTGCTTCTTCTTCTTCTTCTTCTTCTTCTTCTTGTCATCATCACTGTCTGAGTCTGAGCTGTCGTCCTGAGAGACACATCAACAACAGTTACACCACCAGGCCTCTGTTCAGGAGGACCGTTACACCACCAGGCCTCTGTTCAGGAGGACCGTTACACCACCAG
>JAOPUA010000055.1:16915902-16925905 GCA_027122455.1 Trisopterus luscus
GCCCAAAAAAACAGTTTAGGTTGATTAAATCATCGCGTTTCGTTTTTGTTATGATACTGTTTTTAAAACAATATTCACCGCCTTTAAAGATTATTCTGTTTTTAAGATTACACTTTTAAAAACATGAATTAGTTAAGGTATCGTTTTGCACAAATATGCATAGTTCCTAGTATACCAACTTGTTTCTTTTAACCATTGTAGCATACGATTTAAGTCAAGTTACATAAATGAATAGGTTGATACACATGTATTAACTATATTAAATGACTTAAATCAAGCAGTCAGTCTATTAATTTAGATTTTGTGCAATAGGGCTATTTATAATAATAATTTCGCAGTTGGCATGGCTTTTATTTCCGTGTTTCTGGATGGACATTTGGAAGCAAAGCGTTATAATGTTAACCAACTGCTGGTCCGCGATTGGCTGAGTGCGTGTGTTTCGTGGCGGGCTGTCATCCCAGACTCACAGCAGCGCGTTTCAGTCAGTCACCGTTGTGAGGGGAGGAGAGGGCAGATGCTGGTGGCATAGCTGATCGGGATAGGTGGTTCAAAGGAGGAAGATATAGGGTGGCAAGAGGTGGAGGTAGTGAGGAGATATGGTGCAGTTATGTGGCATTCAGTAATGGGGATCGTCTCTCCGTGCAGTGACTAACTGACGCGAGGCTATATCTACGCCTTTGGTATCACGCAGGATCAAGGATGGTTATGTTATAGCGTTAAGCTTGACAACAAAGTACCCTGTACATCGGCCGTGGATACTGAAAGTAAAGAGACAAGGGAAGGCAAACTATGTTCGCAAGATGATTTCTGCCAAGAAAACTCCGGAGAAGAGTCGTTATCCTATCCACTATTTAGTGTGGCACAGCAAGCATCGGCAGCTGGAGAAAGAGCTTGCAGCGAATGAGCAGGTGAGCGAGAAAAAAAATGAAGAATACAATATCACCACTGGTCTATGTCCTAATTATTGATGTTTAAAGGGTGTGGGACGTGCTTTATGCTCTGTGATTAGTGGTATTGGGTGGTATTAATGTACTAATATCACTTCCTAAAACAAAGGGCCAATAAAAGAGACTTCCCAGTTCCCAAAAATGGAGAAACAAAGGTATGTTTAAGCCTACAAGCATACTATTGTATTAAATAATAGGCTGTTATTTTCAGTAATCAGTTGACAACCTCTTGAGCCCCAGTTCTATACCTATTCATTTTGCAGTGGGGTTAAATAAAACTGCCTACCTCTACTTTGATATTAAAAAAGGATCATAGTTAATTTGTGCAGCCATCTTCAGAAGCGGTGTAGCCTGGAATATATTCTGAACAACATATGTTTGTGTGATGTGTATTGTTCAGTGAGTGTGTATATTGGAGTGAGCGGTGCGCCTTGTATGCAGCCTCAATGCATCCTCCTTTCCTTCCCCACCGGCACCTAAACCTTTAGTGAGTGGGTGAGACAATGCAGATACTGTAGCATGTGGGCGAAACACTTGGCTACAAACCCAGTCACCACAGTTATCAAGTCATCAAGGTCTTGTTCTGGGGGAGCTCTCACGCAAGCCACTTGTCATATCCAAGAGGTATGGTCAGATATTCTCACACACTGGTGAGAATGGGAGGACTGGGCTCTCGAGCCTGTGTGTGATGATGCGAGGGTGAGGTTCCAAATGACAGAGCTCCATCGCGATGACGACACAAGGGCGATCGGCACAATGCTGGGTCCTAACGTGCTCCTGAACGTGCCGCCGTGTGTGTGTTATTTTATGTGGAACCAGGCATCTTTTTGTCAGTGCAAAGATGGTGCAATTAGATTGAGACAACCGCCTCAAGCAGAGGTGTTCATGGAACTATGTCATGCAAGAATCACACTCTTACACACGGCACACACATTTTGCGCAAGAATGACACACACACACACACACACACACACACACACACACACACACACACACACACACACACAAACATGCAAACACACACAAACATGCAAACATACACACACACAACTTTCTCAATATTGAGAGTTAGGATGCAAATTGACTAATTCAATGCTATCTCAAGGTGTTTTAAAGCGGATGAGTTGGTATGATTTCAAAGGGGGAATGTGTTGTTGGTAGAATGTCACAAAGCAGGGGTGACATATTTTTGAAGCAACATGGCCGACCCATTCCTGCCCTGCTTTCACTCTGCAGTAGCCAGACTCTTCATTTGTAAAGGCACTCACTGCTGGTTGCTTCTGCTGTTCCTTCCTTGACCCAAAAATACCCTCACTGGCATGGCGGATTCACAGTGAAATAACCTGCCTTGCTATTTGGGCAGCATGTAGTTACCCACAAGTATCGATGAAAGCTAACACCCAGCAGAAGCCCAGGATGGCAATGTTTACAAGGGATTGTAACCAAACCCTGTTGTGCATTTTCTGTAGATCGGAATAGCATTTATAGTATTGTGTGAACTACTATGTTAAAGGCGTATTTTCGAAGTTAAGATTACTTTGAGCAGTTAGGGTTTTCATCGGAATCCAGCATATCAGGAATGATGGGAATATAATTTATTCATGGTGTGTTCATTTTTATGTTCACATTATCATGTTGCATGATTTATACAATAAGAATTAGGATTTTTAGTCCAAGGGGGCTCGGTGCAATAAAAACAAAGTTGGCCAAAAAACTCCAAGGTTTTATAATTTTCAATATGTTTCTTGTATCGAAAAAATTGATTTAGCATTGTTATATTCATGGCTCTTGTGTTACAAGCGGTCTTGTTTCGTACTTTGAAAGATAAGACACAGTGTCTAGAATCAATTATACATAATTTTCTTTATCTAAATTCCTCTCATTCTTTAATAATGATTTGGAAAGGGATAGCGAAAAGGCGAGGGAGATTATAAGAGACATCAGATAGGGAAAGAGAGGGAGATTGAAGGTGAGCAGGAGAGAGAGCAGGGACATTTTCAATCCCTCCCCAGGGACATTTTTCCACCTGCTTGTTATGCTCGCTAGCCCCACATAAACTCTCACCCTCTATGTCCAAATACACGTCACACGTCAACTGGTTTGATGGCAGAGGAAATTAAGTCCTAAGGAGGCAGGTAGTAAACTCCAGGAGAGGAACAACTGATCCACTTCACTTCTTCTTTTTATTATGGTCTCAGATCGCTCAGAGCTGATTGATTATGTTCTGTTCTGATTCACTTTTATACCGTTCTTTTTCATTGCCATACTTTATACAGACAAACACACATGCACACAAATACACACACACACACACGCACACACACACACACACACATACACACACACACACACACACGTACACGTCGATACACACACTAAAACACACATCCATGCGCAATCACACACACACACACACTGGCACACACATGCATTTTTAATCACACACACACACGCACACATCCACGTGCAATTACACACAAAACAACTCTCACATGCATGCAGATGAAAACACACACACACGGACACACCTACACGTACAAATACACATAGATAGATAGATAGATCCTTTATTTATCCCGAGGGAAATTCAGGATATGTGTGACATACAGACACACACACTCTTTTTGCATTTAGTGACATACATGATTGTACAATTGGATGGATTGGCATCTATGTAATTACATTGTAGCATGTATCACAAGCTGAAATGTTCTATATTTATTTCCAGGAGCCCATACCCTTCAAATATTGGAGTTGTCATCATGGCCATATCAGATCTTGAATCTCATTGGACGTGGAATGGTATATTTCATGCAGCAAACTGTGTGCCCTCTGGCTAAGATGAGCTATCGACTTGCTAACCTGTGACAGCACATCACACCCTTTTCATCACTCATTTATCCAGGGCTTTCAGCCCGTCCTGTAGCCACATGTGTACACACCTACACACCTACACACACACACACACACACACACACACACAAACACACTTAAACAGACTTAAACACACTCAAACATACACACCACGAATATGCACACAAAAGCGGAAAGATCATACACACACACACACAGATAATTTCCTAGTGATATGGATATATTTGTCATCTTGCTTCTGTTGTATGCTTTACAATGTTTGCACAAAAAGGAGACAACAAATCTTGGCCTTGGGAGAAAGTTGCATACGATTATCTTCTTTATGCAGGAGTGTGAGGACTGCAGGATTGATTTGCAGGCATTGGGGAAGACAGGGTATAGCGCAGGGGAGTGTTGTGGGGGGGGGAAGACGGGGTGCTATGGGGGGGTGAGGGTGGAGCAAGCTGGATAATACGCTTTCAAGCCTGATCCTGTTGATCAATGCTATTTAATGTTTTAACAGTTGATAGATGGAGGAAATAACCTGCTGTCACTTGACTGGCAGGCACGCACACACGCACTTACGCCCACACACACACACAAACACACACACACACACACACACACACAGACATGCACACACATGCACACTTAAACACACACACAATTGGGAATGAGTTCATACCCTTATTCCCAGAAAACAAAATGAAATGGAGAGACACCCTTTATGGACCATGATCGAGTATGGGAAGGAGAGAGAATATGCTCAATGATAATGTCACGTAAAAGTAATGTGGCTCAAATGTAGTAGTGGCGTGGCTACTGGCTCCAGTCTTCTCCAGTCTTCATCCTCTGCAAAAGGAGATCCCGACAGAAACTCACTACCCTACTGCCAGATCACATGAGCATTATGCATCCCATGCACGATTGGTCTATTGATCAGTTCATCCCTGGCACTGTCGGGATGTGGAGCAATAGCTGTTATGTTAGGTTATGTCCTTGCCTCGAAAAACACAGGTCTATTACTATTTTTATATAGCGTGCTACTGCTGCCCATGTGTAGCTGTGAGAACAGGAGCCAGGTTCCTGTTTGCAAGGCTGGCATCCATTCCACCTGGGACCCAGAGGGACCTGAGAACACTGAGTCCTAAGGGAATCCCATTTTCCACAGGCAGCACGTCTTTGAGCTACACATGTGATCAATACTTTGCAAGTAGGATTGAGTATGTGTGTGTGGGTGTGGGTCAGTGGTGTGTTGTGTGTGTGTGTGTGTGGCGGGGGGGGGGGTGTCTTATGATTCCATTCCCTAAAGGTTGTGCCAGGTCAAGCAAGGTTCTAACATCTACTGTATGCTATCTCAGTGGGTTTTAACCAACCCACATATTGATGATTCATTTCCCGGCACTGAACCTCACACTCAAACTTACATCACACTTCCAATCGTACTCACACTCACACATCTGGCCCACACAGGAGACAACCCCCCCCCCATTATCTCACACACATTTTAACACCTTGAATCAATTACATATACAGTTACACTGCTCAAGAGGGGGTGTTTTTGTCAGATTCTCGTGCATCAGACACTGAGTGTATATGAATGAATGCATCCACCCACAGCACGCATGCAGCGGTGAGCTGGCGTAACGAGTGAGTGTTGTTTTCTTTCCTGTCCAGCTTGTCTGGCCACGTGGCAGAGCGTGACCTTGATGAAGGGCAGCACGCTGACCCTGAGCTGTCCCCTTGTCAACGGCAGCAGTGCAGAGTGGCAGAGCCCCCATGGCATCATGTTCTACAATGACCACAAAGGTATGGTAAAGCAATATTTAGATTTATTGAGGGGAATTGATAAAGATAGAGGGAGTTTGTTTATAGACTGTTGAGATTTTGGGTGTTTTAAAGTATTTGCTTATTTTGCTTTTTTATTTATGGAGGTGTAGGTATAAAGGACAGGCGCTTCAGCATAGAAAAGCTGTCCGCCACAACGTTTGAAATCAGCGTGTCTGACATCACCTTCAAAGACGGCGGCGACTACAAATGCACTCAGTATGGCAATGTGGTCACGGAGAAGGTTTTTAGCGTGACAGTGATCGGTGAGTCATTGCAATAAGCAAATGATCTTTTGTTGGGATTATAATGTTGGTCAATTTATTTATTTATAACTAAATAATAACTAAATAAATAACTAACAAATAGAAATATAAATGAGTAGCAATTGTATACAGTAATGAGGTATAATCTAGGATAATCAAGAACAATTTTGTTTTCTTCCATTTAATCCAAAGGCAAACAAGGCCCATGAAACTAAACACATACATCTTTTTAAATTTGTTTTCTCTTTTTTTAATTTGTGCTTCTGAAGGTCAAGTGGAGATTTTTAAGATCAACAGGAAAAGTGCTAAATGCAGCGTGGGGGCAAACCCTCATCCTCCGCAAATCTCCTGGCAAATAGGTGATGGGATCATAGTTTATGGTAAGTTTTGGAAAATTCTATGGTCAATATTGTGAAGGGTATGGTTGATTTTATCAACACTCTATGAGCTGTAAGAAACAAGTGTAATAATAAGACTTGTTGATTCTGTCACCTTTTCAGAGTGCTTGAGCCTTTGTATTAATATTATATTAATTATAATTTATTTTATCCCTCCCATGCTCTCCGTATCACAGCACAGCCACACTACACATATGCAAACCATACAGGGAAATACAACTCTGAAAGCACGTTGAGTTTCCAGGCCCTCAAGAGAGACACATTGTGTTGCATTGTGCAGCACCAGCATCTAAAGACCTATGTACCTGTGAGGAACTGTGTCAAAGTCGGACCAACTTGTGAGTAAACATATTTTGTTTTCCTTGAAACAGCTTTTCTACATTAGACAATTTGGTTTAAAAATGTATAATGTTTTTGGTAATATAAAATGATCAAGTAATGAAAGTCCCCATCGCATTTGCAAACTGTCTTTCCCCAAAATCATGGTGTAAACAATATCACCCTCTCACTCACTTTTGACTTGAGGTTTTAATGTTGTTGCTCTGGGATCACATGGTTCGTTTTGGCCTCATACCAAATTTGGTATGAGGCAAAATGTCAAACTCGTTTTCATTTCCTCTTTATTCATGTTGGAATTTTAAGTGAATCCTAGTCCAAATTTCTCATGTGGTGTGAAATTTACACCATTTAAAATATCTAAATAAATAGTAATAGTGAAAATATCATAATATAAATAGTTAATAAATAGAAAAATGCCTGTGATCACTATGCTGCTTAAGAACATTAAATATACATTTGTGATGAATAATCAGAACACCTTTCTATCCCAGCCAAAATAAATCGTCCAAAAACAACAACCTGGTCACCTAAAGAACCTCAAGGATCAACAGACTTGCCGAGTATGACAACTTGGCCTGAAAAGGACCAGAGCACTTCACCTGAGGCCACAACTCTTGAGGCCACTGCTAGCAACACTGTGTCTATGAGTAAGTCATTGTGCTTAAAGATTACAATTAGAGGAAGAAACCCAACCTTCAGACATACCATTGAAATATAAGAAAAACGTGCATGTACATGTACTGAAAAAGGGCACATGGGTAGAGGTTGCTTTATTACACATCGTTTGGAATGTTGATCAGCCTAACTTTGAGTAAATGCTTCATATTGTGATTCGTTGATCTTGGAATTTAAGGGGATTTTCTTTCTACTGTAGACCAATCCCAAGAGCCGACAGACTCTTGGAGAGGAACAATTCCAGAGACAGTGGTGTCAACTGGAATGACTTCCAGCACAGGTGAGTCCAATTGATTAAGTTTGTGTTATTACATTATAAATTATATCACAAGACACACAATAATGACTTTAGTAAGTAAATCATAGCATTAACCGTATGTAGTTATGAATTAAAAAAAACATAAAAGCCAAAACCCAAGATGTAAAAAACAAAACATAATATGTTTACACATCGTTTTAGTTTTTTTACATCTTGGATTTTAGCTTTTATGTGATCTGCGGCTTATGAACTATGTTTGGTTGCCTAGCAACTACACTTGGGTTTCCTGCCACACATCTGAACTGGAATCCTAAAGTTGTGTTTTTTGAACATACTCTTGAAACAAGCTTGTCAGAAAACATTGGGCAGTTAAACAGTATCTCAATAAAAGTCCCCATATTACATAAGCTGTTTTTTTTTTTTGTATCTGTTATCAAGTATCCCTTTGTCTCAGATTAGTCTGATCAAAGTATTTGTAAATTTTTACCTTCTTACAATCGGTTGGTGGTGGTTCTAACACCTTTCTTTTGGATTTCTCATAGATGTTGCACATGTATCTGTCACTGAGTCAGCAGATATGAACATTACTGAAGACACATACCATAATAGTAAGGAGGGCAACAGAACCGAAAGTAAGTGTGCTTACATTATTCCAGCCAATCCTTCAAACATGCACTAGCAAGCCGACAACACCAATGATAACATGTTCTGGCCCAAACTAAATCCAGCAAAAATGTGTTATGTTGCCAGGTAACTTGGAAGAGATGGAAAAACAAAGTGGAGAAAAAATTCATGGATCATTGCTCATATTCCTGGTCACATGCCTGATAGTCGCTCTTTCCGTGGTTGTTCTCTTTCTGGCCATCAAACTCAGAAGAGCTCACATTCACTGGAAGCGAGGTAAGCATTGGGGAAATACCATCTACGTATACACTCCATTCCTGGAACATAGAGGCCTTTCATTCAAAATGACCAAATGGATTCACAAAAGATTACAGATTGCTTTTGTAAGATCTTATCTTACAAAAGATAAGATCAGCTCTGACACAAACATCTAAGGCAAACATAAAGTTTGTATTAAAGAAAATGCCTTTGGAGTTTTCATTGTTGATTGTTTTTGATCAGAAAACGAAGACTCGGATCAGTCAATTGAGAGCAACAAATCAAAATCAAGTGATGAGGAGAGATGGTGGATGGGTCAAAAGTGCCGAGGTATTTCAACGATTTTACCAAAATAAAATTTGAATCAGACATGAATGAGTTACAAAGCAGCCCTTTACCTTTGCTCTAACAGAACTGTGTTTTTTTTCAGGGATTTTCAATATTGCCTTCACAAAGTATGCAACTGAGGAGCCCACGGGAGTGTCCGTAACAACCCCCGTTGCAATGCCAACCAAAGTTAATCTGCAACCAGTGGAGGCTTCTCCAAGTCATTTTAGCCCACATGATGATGCACCGGCCCCTGTTAAGGAGACAGAGCTTTAGTTTATCACTTCATTGTTTCCTTTTTAAATACTTTTTTCATTGTTATTGTTTCTATGATTGCTTGATGTTTTTTTTACTCAAATTCATTCAATTCATTCATTCAAAAGATTTGTACATCATATATTTTTGGTCAATGTATGTTCATATGTAAATAAAATATTTGTTCTTTTAATCCTTTTCCTGAAATGAGTTATATCAGTGTGCTATCATTTTGATCTTGACAATTTTTTGCTACTTATTATATATTCTATACTACACGCCGATAATACTATAAATAAATTAATATTTATCATGTATATATATTTACATTAATATTTATATATATATATATATACATATCCCTTCATATACATACATATAACAGGAATATGGAGGACACAATCTCCACACACTCCACCCTCTCCCACCTAGACCCCAGTAAGTTCTACAAGAGAATGCCTTTCATTGACTTCAGCTCAGCATCATCCACTCCAAAGTGGGGAGTCCAAACTCGGTGACCTCCCTCAGGAAATAAAATTTGGGTAAAAAAAACTGTGTTGCTACGTACGCTTCTAGCTCAACTTTCCCGCGCATGATTTCACTACTTTAAACGTCACGAATCTACGGAAGCTTATGGATCCATGGTTATATGCAATCTTAATAATATTTACTACGAAACAATAACTCGAAATATGCAAATTAGGCATTGACTAACTATGGCTCTTGCACTGGCCAATAACGCTAACTCTCAAATAGTCTTTCCTGTGCATGCGGTCTGCTGAGGACGTCCAAGCCCCAGACTATTTGAACGCCTCCCCTCTGGTAGGCGCTGCAGCAAGAGTCGCCGTTCTCGGAGTAGCCGGTACAGGAACAGCTTGTTCTTCTTGGCTGTCACTCTGCTGCCTCTGCACCCCGGCGGTGGGGGGGGGGGGGGGGGGGGGGGGGGGGGGGGGGCGCGGGGGCCCCGGCCCCGGG
>JAOPUA010000055.1:17029594-17041609 GCA_027122455.1 Trisopterus luscus
CCCCCCCCCCCCCCCCCCCCCCCCCCCCCCCCCCCCCCCCCCCCCCCCCCCCCCCCCCCCCCCCCGCGCCCCGGGGGGAGGTTGTCATGATGTCTACGCTAGTGGCTTTGCCTCACAGTTGGGAAATGGAGATACACTGATAAGAGATCAATGGCATCCATTTACAGAGGACAATTACTGTTGCAGTCAAGGTGATGCCTGCTATGCAAGAATGCCACAACGGAGGAAGGAGGGAAGGGTAAACAACTACAAAGAATCCCAGAGCCGATACATCATCCCTCTTGTTCGTGTGTTCCACAGGTAGTCTGCGTTAAGTATGGAAGGGGAAATAAGTGACAAAAGCACCTGTCTGACAATCACGCACTGTCCAAATAATCAATCGACGTAAACCCGGACACCTTGTCCTGACTGGGCAGCCTCTCCGACTCTGTCAATCCGACCCGAATGTATTACATGTTTGATCATGGGGAAAGGTGTGCATGCGCGTGTGTGTGTGTGTGTGTGTGTGTGTGTGTGTGTGTGTGTGTGCGTGTGTGTGTGTGTGTTTGGGCAGGTATATCCGTAAGCCTTTCTCCTTAAATCCCTTATGCTGTCACAAGCAGAGGTGTGTGTGTGTGTGTGTGTGTGTGTGAGTGGGCACATGTGTCCATAAGCTTTTCTCCTTTAATCCCTTATGCCATCACAAGCAGAGGAGTGTGTGTGCGTGTGCAACGCGTGTGCGTGTGTGTGTGTGTGTGTGTGTGTGTGTGTGTTTATTTGGGACCTGTGTGGTGAGAAATAGGAGCTGAGAAGTTGTGATTGAAGAAGTGGTGTGTGAATTGCGGTGACTGAGGTGTTTACACGGCAGAAGGAAAAAGGAGCACCTGACTCCAGTCAAGTGGAGAGCGAGAGCTAGAAAATAAAGCAACATAAGAAAATAGGTCCGCTCGGAAGAGTGTAATTAGGCCGGCGTGGCGGTTCAATTGAGCAGGGCAATTGGCCTTCTAATTACCAGGTAGATGCACATGAGGCGAGGGGGGGGGGGGGGAAAGGAGGAGGAGAAGAGAGCAGTGAGAAAAGACGAGAGAAGATAACCGTTAGAAACGTAAGACACTCACAATGAACGCACGACATACAAAGGTGGATACCAGTGGCCGGACTGTTGAGGGGAAGAGAAAAAAACGACGCAGTTGCTTAAGACCACAAATGACGCATGACCAAATGATTTTATTTGGTCTCGGAGTCACACCAGCCTGTTATTGGCTGGGCCCCCGTGCGACCAACGCGACCGCAAAACAATTAACACGGGAAGCACAGAGCTCCTTCTTAGAAGTCTTGTGTTCCATCTGTCTCTGTCTCTCTCTCTCTCTCTCTCTCACTCTCTCTCTCTCTCCCACTCTCTATTTCTGTCTCTTGTCTTTCCCACTGCCCAACCATTCTCGTCCGTGTAATACCTCTCGGAGGAAAACATGGCAGTAGTGTTGGTCCCCTAAGATCTCCATGTTGTGAGTGAGGAAGTGTACCAGTGGCTCTCGGGGATGTGGCGGGCTAAGCCCCCTTGATGTCCTGCCACCTCAGCACCTTTGCTTTACTATGTGGGGCCTCCGTGACGTTCTTACAAGTCAATCGCCGTTCTTCTTCTGACTTTTGTTTGATCGGAATCCCAAGATATATATTGTGCCTCCATTCCATTACCCATTGAATCCCATGGTGTGTGTCGTTTTGTGTTGAGTTGGCTCATACTGACCAGAGCCAACTGAAAAGCCAATATCATTAGTACATCTATCCACCCCCCCACCACGCAGCTGAATCCTTTCCAATAAAGAGTCCAACAGCATTGGGGACTGACAAATGGCCACCATCGGTCGAGGGGAAAGAGATTGACACGGGGGTAATGATTTCTAATGGGCTGCTCTTGAAACACAGCCAATCCGTGGAACGCTTGCTCTCTGATTACTGACATTAACCAAAGAGCTAGGTTTCCTCCGGTGGCCCCTTGGCATGACAATATCTTTCCTCCTCTTTCCTTCCTTGTCTTGCTTTTCCCCCTCCATTCATCTTTGCGCCGTCCATCGATCCACCCACCCATTCAGGTCTTATTTTTAAATACATTGTGTATGGTTGATTGAGGTGGAGAGGAGAGAGGGATGGAGAGAGGGATGGAGTTACATCTTCAACCTAGTGTTTAGAATAAAACGATTCTAAAGTGAAGGCTCACTTTCAGGGGAGGTCCATCAATTCCGTGTCTACCAAAACCCATTAGGAGGGGTCTGATCGAAGCCCCTCATAAGAACAGCTAGCAGTGGGGACTAGCTTCCTCCAAGACTCCTTGTTCTCCAATTCCCTGTTCATTTGGTGAGAATGAGCATATTACTATGCTAAGCTGTGAGCAACAGCATACGAGACAAGGCTTCAGTGTTAACCACCACACTGGCAGAAGAAACACCCATTAGCTCTTAACACAAAGATCCAAATGAGTTTATCGTAATCCCCCCGTTACCATGACCTTAATCAGTGACCTGAATAGCTAAGACACTGTGTCATTGTGTATTTCATAATTATATTTATACTCACCACACACACGATTCACACACGCCAACATGTGTTAATTCAAGCATGCACGAGGCTCACTTCGATAGAGGCCCCCTGTGTGATTTCGATTGCTCTTGGGAGGTCACCAAGGACTTGGCAGGCAGGATCTCCGTCCGTGAGTGTTGTGAGCGCGTTGTGGACAGGCACCGAGTGCTGCACAAGGCAGGATGTTCTGTGTCGCCCCCACTGCACACACACAACGCCTTTGCCCTCAGAACAGCAGGGAACACAGGGCTGAAGACACCATTAACGCTTACACTGTAGTGTGGCACTGTATTTAATTCAAATGAACACTGTTGGCAACTTGGGACGAGCTACGAGCTACGGCGAGCTACGGAGTGTGTACGGATGACGGCCTCGCCTCGGGATCAGATGGCCGACCACTCTTCTAAGTGGTTTGATTTTTCTACTAGGGTGGCAGAGCAGGAGCCATATATCAGCAGAGGACTTCACATTAAGAGCGCGTGCCAAGCCGTGCGCTGCTTGGAAGCCGTTTCCTCTGCGCCACTTCCCCGCTCCCCGTGTCTCTCGCTTTGATGGACCGTTCTTGAAAGGCAGTGTTTATGTAAACAATACATCCTCTTTGCCTTTTAAGAGAACAAAAAACACGCATCACGACACACACCGCACCGTGCTCATAAGTGTGTTTCTTTCGGGATTGGATTCATTGTGTATTTGCAGTGGGGGAAAGAAATTACTTGCAGACACTTTGTGACATTACCTTCAGCGAGAGCAGTGATTTGTGAGAGAGGACACACGTCTGAGCAATGTTTTTTCTCAGAACACACAATGGTGGGGGGGAGGCGGTTGGGGGGGCGGGGAAGCAATGACGGGTGCAGACGCTAGGACAGATGCGTTAGGTCCCAGTTGTTTATTCGCAACCTGTGCGAAGACACTCATCACTTCAGCACCGATCACATTAACACAAAGCATTAAGCATTCTGTCTCTCTCTCTCTCCCTCTCGCTGTCTCTCTCTCTTACTATCTCGCCGTCTCTCTCTCTGGACCCAACACTTCTCTCCTAAGGACTCTTCCTTCTTTGCTGCCTTCCCTCTCTGCGTTCTCCAGCCCCATGCCCCCCACTGAGAAGATGGCCATCTCCATCTCGCTACACTCCTAACCTTTCCTTCCTTCTTTCTTTCTTTCTTTCTTCCTTCCATCCATTCGCGGCGGCCGCCCCCCCCGCCCGCCCCCCCCCGGCGGCCCGGCGCGCCCGGCCCACCCGCGGGGGGCGGGGGGGGGGGGGGGGCCGGGCCGCGGCCGGGGTCTAACGTTAAGGTATTAAAACCAGTCAATCAGACCGGGTGGGGGGGGGGGGTGTGAGGCTGAGTCCTGGGTTTCCATGGTTATGCTAAGGCGCCCATGGGGTCCCAGGCGGGAAGAACGACGGCCACCTGCTCCATCACGCTGGCGACCTCGGGGGAGACAAACTTCTTGTCCACCACCACCTCGTACACATACTCAGAGAACCAGTCGTCGGTCATGATCAGGTAACCTGGAGAGAGAGAGCGAGAGAGAGAGACAATGGAATACATTACTTGGTTGAGACGGAGACGGTGCGGAGACAGCGGTGGGTTGGCTCTGACACCAGAGTTAAGGGGGGCCTGTCGGTGTGTCAGATGGCCAATCCCGTCACTGCGCAGGTGAACGGGGAGGTTTGAGCACTTGGTGACCTGAATTGAGAAGAGTCAGGCTGCCAAAACAGGCCCGTTTTGGCCGAGTGCTTTGAGAAGCGTGCACGATTTAATCTCTGAATACTATCTTTATCTCTGGCGATTCTCCACTTTCAGCAACGAGAGAGTCGGAGGCGGAGAGAAACAGACAGGGAAAAAGAGAGAGTGAGAGAGAGAGCGTGCAAGCGAACCAGAGTGACACAGAGAGAGACGGAGCGAGAGACACACAGAGAGTGAGAGAGTGAGGCTAAACAATGATCTTATTAACGGAATATTAACAACAGAATGTAAACAGGTGATGAATGTAACTCCGGATGAGTCCAGTTACATTTCCTGAGCCAAGATCATGAAATCAGTTCCCCCTTTCAAATACAGTTAGGCTCACTTTAATATCCCCGCTTGGTGTGCATCCCAGAGGCCTGTCTGTGGAGAGCTAGAGCAAATCCTATCTCTGTGTGTAATGGAGCCGCGATGACCGCAGGAACCAGCGGGTTCACACAGGACGCAGGCATAGGAAAAGTCCTCTCTGATTAAGTGCTTGGCAGAAAATCACGTGTGGTAAATAAACTTGCAGGACTCCAACACAAATAGATGATGGCATTTCTCCCCGTATGCGTTATTGGGCCTCAGAAGTTGAGTTCAACATGTAACTATAAAGCACAAGGACTCATTTCCTGTCTCTTGTGCTAAGTATTTGAGGGGATGCTTTCCAGTGCACTTCCCCAACAAGAGTCGCACAGCTAAGCAAGCTTTCCCAAGCAATCCCTTTGCAGAATACTCCCGGGCTGTTCGCATACGTACGTTTAGCATGACTAACAGCCCACGGGTCTCGGACACTCATTGTTCCACACAGGCAGGGAGGGGAGGGATGGGAGTGGACCAACGGCCCTGACATTTCCTTGACATTCACTCCACCCAATGCATGTCTTTGCTCTCATGGTCCACCCTTGCTTCAGCTGTTGGATCTTGATGAGTGCGCGTTCTGAGTGTACGACCAGGTTTAATCAGAGAAGAGTCAAAGGTCAGAGCAGGGCTCTTGCGACGCGGGAAGTGGAAGAGAAATATTGAAATAAGGCGGATCATCGCGTTTGTTATTTGTTAGTATCCAGGAAGTCCCCCGAAAGAGGACCTCTCCCCATTTGGCTCTTGTTTGTAGCTCTTGTAGCACTCTCTGTTTTCCCATCTAATTTTCCTTCTTCCCTCCATAGTTTGAGGCACCAGGGCCCCGGGAAAGGGCGAGCATCTGTCCGGCTGACAAGTTGACCTCAATCAACGACGTCCAGGAGACCTCAACGACCACCATTCTAAATCTTACAAAGAGGCCTATCAGAGTGTGTTCCAAAAGACTATTCCTACGAATCCTTGCTTTTCTGTCTGTGTGCGTGTGTGTGTGTGTGTGCTTCCTGGAACCTGCAAGTTGGGTGGCAAGGAAAAGGGCGTCTATGCGCGAGTAAAAAAACAGCTCATTATTTGTTATTCAAGCTAGATTGAGCGTCTTTCACCGGGCCATAAACGAGAGGCAATACAAAGCAGCCATCTTGTTTGGAAATGCATGTAATGTGAAAATAAATTAAATGATCCACCAAGAGAATCAATCCTATTGGGCTATTACAGTACGATAACGCCAATGAACCGGCTCTTGTGAAAGATCTGTTAAGAACTAAATAGAAACTCAGCATCTATGACATGATTAAATACTTACTGCTAACACCTCTATTCTACAGTAGTACAACACCAGAGCAATGGAGTGTGTCAATAAAATACCTTTCACCATGTCAGAAAGCTCAGGGAGAAGGATTACAAAAGCAGCCCGTGACACGTGCTGAAGAGGTCACATCAGGCCTGTAAGTCCTGCTGTTAAAGTGGAACTCAAGCCTTTCAGTGCCTGCGGCATAATATTGATCTAAAACAGAATAAAACTTTGGGCTTGGACAATGGACTGGGAAACACAGTAGAGCTGAGCGCTGTTGTTGGCTTGCCAGCTGGCCCGCGGTAGGACTCCCGTCCCGTCTACTCGTTTCTATAGACCTGGGTCGTGTTCGCCTTCATCTGTCCATCCAAACCTGGTATTTACTTCCATTTTCTCCCCCCTCTGAGGGACTCTCTCAGGGCCCCCCCCCCCACCCCACTCCCGGAGGGCCTCGAGCTGTCAAACAGAACACAGCCCAAAGGGCTCTCCAAACTTTGGTTTTAAGAAACTTTATTAATTTGGCCACAGATGGCTTTGAGGCCCCAACCACCCCCATGTCTATCATCATGTTTACGGAATGAGACACGTGTGAAACACATTTCCTTCAGGCCCAATAGTGCGAGTGAGTGAGTGAATATGTACGCGAGCGTGTGTTTTCGTTGCCAAACACGGTCAGACCAAACTGGTCTTTGTGTGATCTGCTGTGGAATGCCAAGCTGATTGTCAAGCTCTGAGAAATGGAGGTGTACGGAGGGAGGAGAAGGGAGGCGAGAGGAGAGGAGAAGAGGTATAGTGTTTTATAGGTATTATTAAAATGCATTTTTCCTATCTGTATTCTCTTTTTTTTATGCAACCTTGCATATGCGTCCAATGAGTTCTTACTGAAAGTAGAATTTCAAGATCATCAACAGTATCATTCGCTTTAAAAGTTAAAGAACTGCAGACAGAAGGGAACCAATGTTCTCTGGTTCATCAAAATCAACTCTGGATATAAATAACTCCTGTAATCAGAAGATCCGTGTAAATGTGCGAGGGCACCGCAAAATAACAGTGATGAGTAAGCACTGGTGCTGCTGCAGCCCTTTTCAACGTGACTTTAATCATCTGATCAAGCCTAACTGAACAAACTCAAACCACTCACCATGTTTAATGAGATCACAACCCAAGCACAATGCAGACATTCCAGGACTGATTAGCTAATGGTGCTGAGAATATTGCTGTCCTACAAATATACTTGATATGAGAAAGGCCAACGACTTCTCCTGAGATCCATCATTTTTGTTTTTATCTTAAACCGGATGAGCGGGATAGATAGAAGGAGCGTTCGACCGCTTTAACAAACTGGTATGGCTTCCACAAAGAATTCTGCAGAATGATGGACTGGATACGCAAGCCAAGACTGCCAAAAGTATTTTGTGCAATACATAATCACCACGGAGTACGCTGCACTTGTATACACCGTCCACAAGCCAACACATTAACTACATGGCGAGGTAAACATCCAACGCATACTTGCGTGCTCATCAAGTTTGTGTGAGCCTTGTGAGGGGGTGACAAGTCCTTCAAGAAGCACTGTTTCAGGACTCATCTAATTGGTATTGAAATAAACATGGAAACAATATGCCTGGGGTTTAGGGTCGTGGGTTTTTTTTAAAACTCAGAATCAAGACTCCCTAGAGGAAGGCGTGAGACTGGAGGAATATCAGCCCCCCTCAGCCTCTCTGAACCAGCCGTCCTTTAACCAGGCTGCAGCGGAGGTGAGGCCGAGGTCAGCAGTCACTTCCCAGAGGTTTTTAATGAGGGCCAGAGGAACATGGGATTAAAGACGCCCCAATTAGAGCACTCCAAATCCGGTTAGAGGGTCGCTCGAAAATATTTGCTCATCCTCAACACCGAGTTCACGGGGTCCCTGGACAACGCAGGCTTCAACAGGCACAGGCCCAGGGCGGCGCCGGGGCCGAGGGATTCACATGCTGCTGCTCTTTTACGTGTGTGTGTGTGTGTGTCTACGTGCAGCATGTCACACTATAAAAGGGGATAAGAGGAGTTGAGTGTAACCTAATTATTGGTCCAGACAGACACCCACGGATGTGCTTGCAATCAGCACCGGTGCCATCTATTCCGCAATGGACGCAGCTTTTAGAGCAGGATTCAACATGCCATTCCTAGATTTAGGATCAGCCGCATTGGATCGATAAGAAACAATTGGATTTTGTAAGAAAAGTAGAAGTATTCATCTGGCCATCGGTACACTTAACTGGCCCCACACTCCATTTGATTACATATTATTCGATGCATATATGACATTGTGTGTCGGTTGTTAAGATTTTTTCTGCCATATTGTTTGTGGAAAGCTAGAAGTTGTATTGCAGGAAATATTTTGAGACCCACTTAAATGATGGTGTTGAAAAGTGCCTCATTGTAGCGTGCTGGGGACACTGAACATTAAGCTATGAATGGAAGTAGCAGAAATGGTTAAATAAGGTCCTGTAACACAACAGCGTTTCAAGTATGTATCATGTCACAATAAATACCAGAATTCTTTCCTTGAAACTTTTCAACATAACAAACGAGAACAGGTGGTATAAGTAGTCCGGGAATCCGTGTATTAATAATCCCTTGTGTGGGTGAGTTCTATCTCTATCTATAAAGCCAATAATAAGTTCATGAGACAGCATCCAAATAATCCTCTCCTGAATTCGTGTGACCCAATCAAGTACAGGACACTGTGGCAATGGGGAGGAGAGGGGACCAGACACAGGCCTGTTCAAAGGTAAACCCTAACCTGGACAAGAGTGTGTGCACACTCACCTTTGTTCCCACGGTCATCTCCCCAGGAGTTCTCCACTCTCCACTTCTCAAAGCCTTCCTTTCCTCCTTCGTCCTGAGAAACAGAAAGAGAGAGAGAGAGAGAGAGAGAGAGAGAGAGAGAGAGAGGGGGTCAGAGACAAAAAGAGAGAAAGAGTCAGAGATAGAAAGAGAATGACAGACATAACCAGAGAGAGTCAGAGACAGAACCAGAGAGTCATAGACAGAAAGAGAGAAAGAGTCAGGGACAGAAAGAGAGACAGAAAGATAGAGAGAGAGAGCAGACACAGTGACAGAGACAGAGAGGTGCAGGAATGAGATGAAGTAGTGCGAGTGGTGACAGCAGGGGAATTGACGGTGATGTGAGAAACTTCAGCCGATGTAAGCTGCGTAAACACGCGCTGAGCCCTTTGATGCACGGACCGATGTGACAGACTGTATGTGTGTGTGAAAACTATGTTTACCGGAGTTTACAGTAACTAGGCGCCCCTGTACAAGCGCATGAGGCAAGGTGTGTGTGTGTGTGTGTTTGTCTTCATACCTTGTCTGTGACGGCGGTTAGGATCATGGCGTGGGTCATGAGGGAATCACCGTACATCAGCCGCTCCGTCTTGGAAAGGTTTTTTACCGAGACCCCAAACACCAGCTCGTGGTTAAAACTGCGCACACACACACACACACACAAAGACATTTTTCACTTTAATCATCACATAAACAATTACGCTTCATACACAGACTCAATGCAAATGATCTACCCAGAATCCGCAACAACTATTTTCAAGGGCAGGACTAAAAAACATCCTGCATGTGTGTTTTCCCCGACAGCCGTGGGGCCTTTCTCGTTGAACACCAGGAGCGTCATCGGGGACGTCTGCTCCGAGGGGAGTGGGGCTAGCGTGCTACGCCGTGGCAGCACCGCGCGAGGAAGCCTGCTAACTAGCTCTGGGTCAACAGTCCGAGTCCTCTGTTTCAGGAGAACCAGCGGGCGGCCCTGGAAAAGGGGCAGGTACCCCCGTATGTGTGAGGCCTGCTCGGGCATCAGCATGGTGGTGGCTCTAGAGACCCATTCTTGAAGATGTAGTGTTCACTTTAGGACGGTTTAACCAGGGCCGACTACATGCCAAAAACATCCTGGCACTTTCAGGCGCTTAAAAATAGTACTTAGCATTGTGTAGTGTCTTAGCCTAGCTATCTTGTTGTATACGGGGAACGAGTAAACCTAGGGACTGTAAATACTTTGCACTCTATGAATATCTTTACTGTACCGACAGCGATATATTGTTTATATTTCTTCGGACAGATGCACTTATTGTAAGTCGCTTTGGATGAAAGCGTCTGCTAAATGCCCTAAATGTTAACGCAATGTTAAACATCGCTGCAGAGATGCCCTTTGCCCTACCCTACTGTATCGAAAACACACTCCTTCACCGGTCCATTGGTACCATTTACGTATAGATATCTCTCTAATGAAATGTAACAGGTAGACTGAAGTCATGTATGAAGGGTTCAACCACACGTGTAGCCTCCTGATGCCTGTGTAGATATTGTTGAAGCAGTGGTTTGTGCAACATTCGTAGGGCTTAGAGGGTCTTCCATAAGAGGTCCATACCCAGTTGACCAGAGGCGAGGGTCTTAGAGGGAGATAGGGGAGGTTTGTATTTGTCCTCTCAATGTTTGGGCCAAGTTAGGGTGCAGAGCTGGGTCAGGCACTATTACAAATAAATCCAAGTGTTTGTTTTACCCTGCTTGTGTTGCCCTGTTTGGAGGACCAGATGGTTGCCACATAAGACAACATAACGCATGGCAGAGAGTTTGCAAAAAAATAACAAAATAAATGAAAAAAGCAAATGTAAAATGGTCAATGTGTGTGACCCCGCCCTTTTGGTACTTGAAACATGCTTAAACAAACACTACGAATTATTTGCTCATGCAGTTTGACTCATGTCCAGTCAGCAGACATATCAAACAGTTTACCACTGGATTGTTGATGGGAAATTCTTTGCTAGCCGTCTACACAACTGGCAGCAGCAACACACACAAACACTCACACGTTCATGTCGTTGATGCCGAGCTTGCTGTGGAAATGTTTTCCTACGTCGCAGCCGAACCACACAGCCTGTGAGGGTGAGAGGAGAAATCTAAAATTAGCACTGCTACTATAACGGATTGTTCAGGGAAAGCATCATAAATACTGGCCAACGGTCATTTCCAATTTTTCAAAGCGAGATGTCTTAAATTAGCTTGCTTTGTGTGACACGCATGAAATAGAATAACAATTATTCACCTAATAATGATCTAAAACACACAGAAGACTAGAAGAATTAAGTATCGACTAACAACTTATCCAGAGGTGATCTTTTTCGATTTCACCACAAATGTCCACAGCGGTTGAGGATGAGAACGTCAACGTGTGGGAGCCCCGGTGCACGTGTGAAGGTTCAGACGGCCCCTACCTCGCCGTCCTTGATGGAGGTGGCGGCTGCCTTCTTCAGCAGCTCGATGGGCTGGTTGTTGTACTGGGTGCTGCGTCCTGCCACCATGTTTCCCAGGAACTCCACGCTGTACAGCTTACCATAGGGGTTCTGGGGCCGAGGGTCGTTCACAAGGCAGATCTACGGCCAGGAGAGGGAGGGGGAGAGAGAGAGGGAGAGAGGGAGAGGGAGAGGGAGAGGGAGAGTAGGGTCAGACATGGAAAGAGGTGTCACAGGGTCAACGATGGAGAGGTCGGTTTTGTTTGTTAGCTCAGGGGCATTACAAAGAAAGAACCCCCGGATCTCAGTTGAAATGATGACACAATATTTTTAAAAGCTACCTCTTGGTGACATTATAGCCAGCATGTGAGAGGAGCTGGCCAGATGAACTGAGGTTATGTACGCTGTGCCATCACCCAATTCTAACTCACGATATTATTCAACACAGGGTCCAAAAGGACCTTTATATTTTGCCTTTTTACCTGCCAGAGTGGAAGAGTCGATTGACCAAGCGGCTGTTTTAATATGTAACCCTGAATTCATCTTTCCTGCCAAACGGTCAGATCTTTAACGCCATTGGCTGGTGGCAGGTGTTCATTTTGTACCCGGGCTGACCATCATGACATTCCCATTGAGATTGCACTGATCAGATTCCCACACTTATGCAGATATGTATGACCGACCAGACGGTACCAGGGCACGGAGACGCTTGCTGTACACGCTCTATAAAGGCTGTGTGTGTGTGTGTGTGTGTGTGTGTGTGTGTGTGTGTGTGTGTGTGTGTGTGTGTGTGTGTGTGTGT
>JAOPUA010000055.1:17145704-17158164 GCA_027122455.1 Trisopterus luscus
TCACCCTTGGAGCGGCAGCAGCTAGCAGGACCTACGGCCAGGTGACAGCGGCCATCCTCCTGTAGCTGGGATTCGTCAAGCCCCTTAGCCTCATGGGCTCTTACAGTCATCAAAACAGTATGTGGCTCTAATGGTATTAAGGTAGTGTGGAAGCTGTTCGTATATATATATATATACACGTGTGTGTGTGTGTGTGTGTGTGTGTGTGCATTTATGGTGTGTGTGTGTGTGTGTGTGTGATGGGGAATGTAAAGAATACATAAATTCAGCCAGATATGCATTATTGATGTATTCAGCAGAAGTTGGTTAACCATAGAGCATTGCAAGCAATTGGCTACGGTGCAGGCCTGACTCAACACCCACAGAAGAATAAGAGGAATACAAATAACACACAGAACCAAGGAGATCAGAGTGAAGGGCTGCTGAGAAGATAACCAGGCACGCGGTCAAACTGCATGATTAAAACTATTTATAATAATATCTAGCATTCCAATGCCTGATCGCAGTTCATTTGATGTGAAGCCTTGATATAAAAGCCCTATAACTACAGGTGGCAATTTGAATGGAGTATGTTGCAAAGCATATCTCTAATACACAGGCTCAGAAAGGTTAACTACTTGTATGGATGGCCACCGGTGGTGTTTCATCCAGGCATACACACAAACACACACACACTCAAACACCATCTGGCCTGTGTGTTGTGTTTTTTCATCTATATAACAAACACAGATAAACACGATCAAACTTGACTATCTCGAGGCATTTTAAGTCGTAAGTATGGAAGCAAATCACTGCAATAGTGTTTTGAATTTTAAAAGTCATTGAAATTTGTATATTGAAATGTAAACAACTTTGAATTCATAACATTTAAATATTATTCTTTGAAAACATTGTCAGCTGAATTTATTTAGTTTTGAATTCACGTCATTGGTATTCAATTCAAAGTTGAGCTATTTCAAAAAATATTTTTAAATACTTTTTTTGAAGATTTACATATTCACATTCAAATTCAAGTTGCATATATTCAAAATAAGTCACTCACATTACCTATATTTTGGTCAAAATACAGATCTGAATTAGTGAACATTTGATTATAATGTTATAATTCAAAGAGATCAATTCAAACTGACTTAACATAGACTTTAACCCAGGTTAAACTGATTTAAACCAGACTGTATAATACAGGTTAATCTGACCTAACATATACTGTATATAAAACAGGTTAAACTAACTTAACATAGACTATAATACAGGTTAACCTGACTTGTCATAGACTGTATAATACAGGTTAAACTAACTTAACATAGACTGTATGATACAGGTTAAACTGACTTAACATAGACTGTATACAAGCAGGTTAAACTGACATAACATAGACTGTATATATAATACAGGTTGAACTGAACTAACATAGACTATATATAAAGCAGGTTGAACTGACTTAATGTAGACTATATAATACAGGTCAATCTGACTTAACGCAGACTGTATATAAAGCAGGTTGAACTGACTTAATGTAGACTGTATAATACAGGTTAAACTAACATAACAGACATACAATTTGCATAATAGTACCAATGTACACACGCTACATTGATGGAAACGGCTACAAAACGATGTATTGGATTAGAGATTTTTTGGTATTTCTTGCATCCCTAATATACACATGCACACACATACACACACGCACACATCTGTGTTTGAAATGAGTCACTCCTGAACACAACTACAACTGTGGATCACACACACACACACACACACCCCGCCACGCCACCTCTGTGGTCCTCCTCCTCCTCTCTCCTCTCTCCTCTCTCCTCTCCCCTGCCAGTTAACACTTACCTCGGGTCCCCCGCGGCTCCTCTGCCTGCTGGGGAGAACATCTCTTGGACAGCCCGCACACTGCAGCACCAGCCAGGGAAACAGCGATGGAGTGAACGACTGCGAGCCTGCGAGTATTGCGATGGAGCAAGAGAGAGAGAGAGAGAGAGAGAGAGAGAGAGAGAGAGGGAGAGAGAGCGAGGAGGAGGTCCTAAGTGGGGGTAGAGACGGAGCAGGCTAATCGTGTGCCGGCGAGTGTAAGAATGCAGGGATCTGGTGTTGCCATGGAGAGGGATACGCCTAACGTCATTTAGGCGAGGAGAAAGCGACAAGATGAGGGAGGAGAGAGAGAAGAGATCAAAAGGAAAGCCAATGAGAGGAGGAGGAAAGGAAGGAGGGGGGGAAAGGAAGGAAAGAAGGAAATATGAGAGAGAGAGAGAGAGAGAGAGAGAGAGAGAGAGAGACAGAGAGAGAGAGAGAGAGAGAGCGAGAGAGAGAGAGTGGGAGAGAATGTCTTAAAGCTAGGCAATCATTTTTGTCATATTTGTGAAAATTCACTTCACATCCTGCAGGAAATTAATAATCTAAATGCTCAAAACAAGATAAATAACCTGGTATCTGTGATGGCTATCCAGTAATTTCATATGGCCCATATGGCCCATATAATGAAATGCTTGGCTTACCTGTCTACCTGGGCGCACTAGACGGGCACCCTAATGAGCGGAGGACTGATGGGTTTTTTTTCTTCCAAATTGCCTACTCTGGCTTTAATTTGCTGTAGCCACTATAGGTGTATACGTGATTCTGTGTCTCTGTGCGTGCGAAAGAACTCATGACCTCAACGGAGGTGGGGAGTAGATGAGGGTCCTTGCATGGCCACTGTCCACACCGCCCTCATGCTCCTAACCATCAGCTGCCCACTCACTTTACCTTAAGTGGCCTCACCTTGACGCCATGGTAACACAAATACACAAGCATGCGCATGCAAACACAAATGGCCTCTTCCTCTGGTCAAATAGTATTCACGGGCATGCAACCAGCTAAGGGTGACTTAGAGAGAGCGAGCAAGAGTGAGAGAGAGATTCATGCATTGTGTGTCCAAGGATGCGTCTTCTTTTCTAAGCTCTAATAGAAAAGAAGCTCTAATCCTTCTTCTTCTTCGTTCTAAATGGTTCTTCCTGGTTGGGGTTGCCTTGGAAACCACCTAAAAAAATGTTTAGATGTAGCAGGCATGTAGCCAAAACTATATTTTTGACCATACCTAGTACAGGCTCACCTTGGTTAAGCTGGGTCGAGGTCAATGATCATTCTATTCAACCATTGAACCAAATGCATTGGCTCAATTGTGAAGCACCCCTCTCTCACCCTTGAATGTCATTTCTTGATCGTATTTCGAGAGGCTTGGATAAATCAAGAAATTAATAATACAAATGTTTCTCTTCCCAATATTAGTGCCAACAGGTGACATGAGTAGATGGAGGAGCAGAGCACAGCTTGTCCTCCATTAGCAGCTTGGCTTGATGGAGGATAATGGGATCTGCGGTGGCTTGCATTTCACCGCAATCACAAGTTCCTCGCAGCCCTAAACTGTTGCTGGGGTGTCGGTGATAACGTTCTGCCCACTGGCCTTGTCAGCATGCATGGCCATGCGCCTGCACCGCACAGAAATGTTGTTTGATAAAAGTCAACATTAGGGTGTGTAAACAGAGCAACAAGGTACTGATCATTTTGCAGTGTATGTATGTATGTATGTATGTATGTATGTATGTATGTATGTATGTATGAATGTATGTATGTATGTATGTATGTATGTATATACCATAGCAGCCACAATGAAATCAAATATGAGAGTATGTCTGCAGCACTAACTAAGGCAGCCATGTGTTTAGACAACTCAGTAGCTCTGTCTCGCCAATGCAAATTCCCTCTTTGCATAGCACACAGTCAAAACGGGACCTAAAAAATGAACGTCTTGTGGTAGGTGCAGCGTTACAGCGGCTTCCAGAGGCCTTCTCTTAGTCAGCTACTGTTTGAGCTGGGTTAGCAACAGACAACCTGAGCCTTAAGCAACCCCGGAGCCAAAGTCAACTAAAGTATTAGAAAGGGAATATATTCTTCATGGACATTAAAAAATAATAAAAACCTAATCAGTAATTAGGATTAGGATTAATGTGTTATACATTGTCATTTGAAGTCCCAATGTGTGGGGTGTTGGGGGAGCAGGGCGTAGGCTCACAGAAATCATTCAAAATTCATAATTAACCATACAATGTTATGTTTGTATGTATGTAGCCTATTTACAATGTTAAAATGTTATATACACATCTTTACACAATATAATGGAAAATCCTTAAATTAACCTCATCACCTGACACACATCGCTACTCCATGCTGTTGTAGAAGATTACTTCGAAATACCAAGACTTCCACACCACTGACGACTTTGGCCCCCAGACGGGACAGGGTCAGGCCGGGCCTGACCTCGTCCAGCTCTTCCACACACCAACTTGCATGGATGCAAGTTGCAACCAATAACGTGTGGCCAGACAGGGATCATACCACATGCAGCGAGGGGCGGGGATGCGTGTTTCGCCATAGACAGGTCAGAGGCGCTGCGCGAATGCAACGAAAACAATTGCCCACAGCAATTTATTGATATTAGAAAATGTCATTTTTACTTTTGAATACTTCAGAACAAAGGATAGATTTAAGAATTTAAGTGATATATATGCCTACACATACGAATAATAAGTAAAAACGGGCTACATTTGGCTGAATTATAAAAGGTATAAGTGGTAATATGAAGAGCCGTTCCAAATGATCCGGATCACTAAAAAGAGCCTGTAATTCCCATCACTATAGTTGGAATCACACCTGCGTCTCCCGCGGGCTCTGAACTGCGATCCCGAGTTCCCTTTGGGGGCGTATCCTTGCTTTAGCGCACGTGCTATTTGTGTGCTGTTGTACGTGACTGTTTTCCCTGGTTCTATTTGGTTAATTAAATGGAGTTTGCTTCGACTAGGGGTGAAACGGTTACCAGTCGTACGATAAACCGCGGTGAAAGTTTTACCGTGTCGAAATGAATGATCAAAACCCTGTTAATAATTTCACCGCAAATTATGGTGAAACCGGTAACCTTTGCATCCTCCAGACATTTTAATTCCATCAGTCAAAACCTTATCACGCATAAGGTTAACAAGAGGCCAAAATCAAGAGCAAACTTCACTTTTTCTTCTAACAACCAAAGATTATATCTTACCTTTGTTGTTTTTGGCAACTAGGTGGTGTATTATCATATAAAACCACCATAGACAGGTAATCCAGTCTATACATTTTGCAACTCAACATTGTGTTTACAATCAATGTAGGTCTGTAGTTACTCAGAGAGGGTTTCAGAGAAAACAGGTAAATGGCTTCAATCAGAACACAGGTTATTCGTCGCCGTCTGGTGGCCGTATGGTGCAATTGCGATTGTGTGGCCTGGTGTCATTAAATAATATTCGCCCTGAATGATCAGTAGAGGGGTGAAGTGTCAAAATTGTACATTGAATGCTCAAGATATCTAACGGTTGGTGTTTCATCGTGTTGATATTGTTGTTTGGCGTTGGTTTGCATTGGATTTATTGATTTATTTGAACTTTACCTAAACCTACCACTGCTAAAACCTGTCTTTGCTCTACTAGGCTCTACTAGGCACATAACAGGGCTGGATAATGCTTTAGGTGGAATTTAATTTAAAACCTGACATTTATTTCAGGCAGAAATTAAATCTTCCACTTACGCGTTATTCTTTATTCACTGTAACCAAGTATCTGTAACTAGTATCCACATTGATCATTTCACTTGCACAACAATCTCACAGGTTTTATCTTGCTTGTGGTACCAAGTTTACATAGTAGGTCTATAGCCCTTGCAGTTGTGGAAATATATTAACTTACAAATGTTACTTTTAGAAAAATAAGCAGTGTGATGTTAGGTTAATACACGTTTCATGTTAACATAATAAAACAAATGTACTGCATTATTTTAATGTTTATGGAGACAAGGGCCTAGTTCCGCTTTTTTGTGGTTTTCAATATAAAGCCTCGGTTTCAGTAGCGTACCATTTAAAAAAAATCAGAATTTAACAATAACGCAACAATACTGATAATTTGGTCACGATAATCGTGATATGAAATCTTCAAACTGTTAGCTCCGCCGAGAGCCCAGGTTAGTCTCCGTAATTCGACACAGCTGAGATAGAGATTCAGAGATTCAGAGAACAGAGATTCAATCCCATAAACACTGATTCAATAAAGGTTTAACTAAATACATAAAAACGTGTAGACCTACCTTACAGCTATAGATGCAGAAGTTTAGGTAAAAATCTGCACATAGCGTTCTTGTACATTTAAATATGGTATATATATGATTTGAAGCCAAATCTGTTGCACCAATAATGTCCATTACACAATTCCAATAGGCCTAGTTACAACAACCATTAAATGAACAGAGTAGACACCCTCATTTAATTTGTAAGGATTTGAAAGGATTGCGATTTGAACTCTAATATCAGTTGTACCTGGTTGCATTCGTCCTGGCTTGTTTTGAAATGTAACATGCATAGGCCTGCTTCTCAAATAACAACGTTTTTTTGTAATCTATGGTGGGTATTCTAAAAGTACGCATATATGTGGCTGCTTTATTGAAATTACGCCTGTTTAAAATAAAACTAGCCTACAGCGATTCGGGAGGATTACCATGATCCCAGCTGCTTCGTCATATCGTGGAGCCTCAGCTGTATTTACTCGCTCTATATGGCTCTGGTAATGGGGCGAGAGATGCGAGGCTGTAGGGCAGATCTCTTCTGAAACCTAGTTATTTCTATCTGTTTTGTGATTGGCTTAAACCACTGCGAATTTGCCTATATACATTATGTCACCTGTTTATTTTGTGCGCACTATGCCCCATAAAAACAGACAAACAAAAAGGTCTCGCTCTAAAAATTAAACCGCTTGGCAGATCTTAGGACAGCACACAGGTCAGTTCTTAAACAGAACAAAAAACGGAATGTGATATAACATACTGTAGCTGTCGCGAGTAGAGCTCCCTATTCTGGTAGGAAGTGAGTGTTGCAACTTTGTGTTTGATCACTGATCAGTGTATTTTGAGCTGTTTAAACATCGGTGATATGCAAATATTTAAAATGTATATCCCTGCCGTCTTTGACCTTATTGCTATGAATGCATCACCATATCGTCCCACAATCACCTGATACATTTGTGCCAAGTTTGCAGCATTGACCAGTTCCGGCCCCAAATCTTTTGGAGTGTGGGTGTATGGTCAAGTTGTAGCCATTGCATTAAGTCGAAACGGTTAGGTTGTATGGGTTGCGATTTGAAAGATATTTATCATGACTTGTGTACAACAAGTGTCATGCATATTGCACCTTCCTCCTAGTGGTAATGGCAGCCGGTTGAAATGCTGAACTTCAAGGCCGTGTTATAGCACCACTAATGTGTTATTCTGGCTCATTTTCTGAGTTATATAAGCCTGCCAATTTGTTACATTTGGAGCCAGAATGCTAATGATTACAATAAACAATTACATGCACAGTTGATTCGAATTTGTCTTAGTGCCACCGATTAAAATAAGGCAATACACACACAGTATATAAAAGACAATGACAATGACAATCATTCAGTAAAAATATCTAGTGCTATTGCAACTTCCCGAAAAGTGTTTGCGCAGTCTATAAAATGCTGAGTGCATTTAGTACAGGTTTACTCCTGAGTGCCTGAGCATTGAGGAGCCTAATAGTGGCAGGGTACGTGCTATTGCAAAAACAGGATGTTTTACCAATGAGCCTTTGCACTTTGCTCTTTCCAGAAGGCAGTAGTTGGAAGAGCGACCTGGCAGGGTGGGAGGGATCATCTAGTACTTCCTGCGGCTAGTCCACGTGGCGTAGATAGAGGCTACAGTTGGGATGGCATGTCCTATGATTTTGGATGCTGTGTGCACAACCATCTCCAACTGCTTCCTCTCTGAAGAGGTGGAGTTACCACTTACCAGACAGTGATGGAGAAGACTAGCACACTTTAAAATGTGGCTCTGAACAATAGCAAAACACATATTCTAGAATGATAGTCTTAATTGTATTACTGTGGTAGAGTTTATTATATCGCCATGACTATTTGTAATGAAACAAATGAGGGTGGATGCCATTTGTCAAAATTTAACCCAGGCACCAAATTACACATAACTTGGGCACAAAACACCGGTTTGGTAGCCTGTCACAAACAGGTTAACTGCTTTTTGTATCTGTTGAAAAATGTAACATAATATGAATAATGTAATTATAATATTATTATCTTTAAAGCACGCATTGTGGATTGGATTACATGGTGTATCCTGGAAGAATACCTCCAGTGCAGATAATCACAAAGGCACAAATAATCTAAGTGAACCATCCGCCAGCTGACGGTGAACCACAGGCTGCGCACACGGACCTGCTACATTCCCAGGGAAGACTCCTGCACCTGGCATCCCAGCAGGTCATTCCCTGCTGCTACACACTCTGTCATGCAGGGCACTGAAAAGGGAAACAGAGAAACCATAAGCTAGAATAACTTCAAGTGTTCCAATGAAATCCATGTGAGATGTAATCTTAATACGAGCATTTCCTTTGACCTTTTTCCCCATGCAGCCATGACACGGCCTTCATTGCCAGAAACTCCCACTCCTCCTGAGCATCCTGATTGAAGCCATGGAGCCAGATCACAGCCAGAACTGTAGCCCACACTTCTGGGCTCACCTAAAAAGAACACAACGATGCATGATGATGAGAGAAGACCAGTAGAGGGGGATGTAGCTAAAATTAGCTGATTCTTCTTCTTCTTTCATTCTTTCTCTTATGATGAAAGACAACCCCAATCAAGTCAATCCAACAGATGTTTGATGTCCCAAACCATACTAGACAACAACACACCGAAGCAGGCGTTGCACTCTCCACATCCTTGAGGGTCCTTCCAAATACAGCAGCCAGAGGGGACTCAAGCAGCCAGGAGCCAGAGGCCCTCTGGAGGGAGATCATCTGTAGCATGGGGTCCCATGAAACCGGGGGGTCCCTTGAAGCCGAGGGGGCCCTTGGACCTGAGGGGGCCCTTTGAGCCAGGCAAGCAGAATATACTCCAGCATCACCATCATAATCAAGGTCATCCATTTCTGCCATGCCCAGACTTGAATGCCGAGAATTCAATTTGAGATCTGGACCTGGACCTGGAAATACAAATAATACATTTTCTGAATAATGCCAATAATAATACACTTTGCCTCTCATGGTTGCAAGCGTTTTCCTGAACGCCCAGATGTTTTTTTTGCTCATTTATTATTTTCCTTTGATACATTTAGGTGGATGGTTCTCGACGATTAGCTTGTTAGTCAAACTTAAAGTGAAATCTGTAGGATTTGCATCTCTGGCAGTACCAGTAGAGTCAATGGTTATGTAACTTGTCAGTAAAGTGATGCACAGCTCAGCTACCCTTGGTTGGCTGAGCATTAGAATCATCAATTACAACAAAATCTAACCTACCAAGGATATAATCAAAGAGAATATCTGAAATTCACCTGCACCATTTGTTGCCATCCCACGAAATGCATCTAACAAATAATGTGAAAACAAATGCAAAAAGTTAAACATTAACCTTTTGCTAGCCTTTTCATAAGATGACCACCTCCACCTCCACCTGAAAAGAAATAGAAAATGGAAAATACTGTTGATTTTATAATTGAGGGATGGTTAAAGATAATGATATCTCAGAGATTTTGTCGATTTGATTCCGTCGTCCCGGCCCCCCAAACACAGATTAGGCCAACTGTCAAACTAACGTACGCTGGTTATCACTCATGGATGTATAATAAGAAGTTAGCGTTACAATGTTAACATTGTAGCCAAGCGGATGCAATGTGGACACGGGCCCCAAGATGGTTAATGATACTTATGATACTAAACTTTACAGTTAGAAATGTGAGATTTGAATCTTCAGTGGATGCTAGCAGTTGCTCGGCATGCCAACTGGCACACGTCCTCAGTTTGGACACAAGTTTTTCAGAGTTGCAGCAGAGTTTAACCATCCTTGGAGCCAGACCCGCGTCCAAGTGGGTTGCTTGGACTTGCTGTTTGGAGCGAGAAGTTGTCTCATAAATTGTAGTAGTATATGCCTATAAAAATTTAATAACTGCGTTTTTGCGTATGAGGTGCGTCCCCATGCATGCATAGTATTGCTAAAGTTCTCAACAGCTTGATTCGTTTTTTTTTTTCGTTCCTTTAACTATAAGTCTTATTAAAAAGGGGAGTGAAGGTTAAATAGAAGACCACCATGGGGATTTTAGCCTTACCGGTGAGACAAAATGGCTGGCTGAAATAGGACAGATTTATTTGAGAAATGTCTTGGTCAAAAGACATTTGACAATTCACGCAATTAGGTAACTGATATTGATATTAAAACGCAATTCTATCCTAATATCAAGGACATCATGTGGCACTCTTGAAAATATGTGTGAAACATTGTCGAATGTGTAAACAGGACTATTCTGAAATAAATCAGCCTTCAACAAGCTATTGAGATTAGGAAGCAAAAAGGGGGATTAATGAATGTCAAACAGAATTCATCATCGGGCATATCATTGTATGTTCTGTCTGTCTGATACAACCCGAATATATGCAAATTTGCTTAAACAAATAAATATAATTTTATGGTAGGCTAAAACATTAAACTCAATAGGTATACAATGCATATATTTAGCATGGAGCCGACTGTGAACATTTCACTGCAATGTATTGTGTATGTGACAAATAAAATCTGAATCTGAATCTGAATCTACAAAAAAATTACAAAAGTTTGAGTTGTCCTCTCATCGTCATCGACAAGCGCATTGTCATTTAAAACAAACAATGATAAAATATTTCTTTGAGAAATACAAAGCATGACAAAATTAACTGATACAAACTCCAATATCTTAAATGGATAATTTACAGAACTGCTTAAAATGTGGGGGTTGGAACATAAAACGCATGTTCAATTCTCCCTGTGCGACTTTCTTCAAGGTGTGCACTGGAGGGCTTTATAGAAGTGTCTTCCTCTTACTGTTTACTACCAATGGCTGGGACAAATATGAAGCCAAACAAAGTGAAATACCCCGTTCACACAGATTTGAGCTTGCATGCCATCATACTTTAGGTATCAACATTTTATAATTTAGTTGCAATTTCTTAGTTAATTGTATTTTGTATGTTATGGCGAGTTGGATTGTTCACTTACTACATTTTCTGAAAGCATGCATGGGCGCACACATTGCTATTGACATTGGCATTGGCGACCCCGACAACGCGTACATCACTAGGGAGAGGAAAGAGGAATTGTGTTAGTCTGTTGTGCAAGGAGACCGAGTTATTCAGATGCCACCATCAATCCACTCCGATCTGAACTGGATGAGCCAATATGCACACACTGAATGCTCTCTTCTCCTATGGTCTCTGCCGGTTATTAAAAACCAGCTCTACGGTACTGTAAGGCCATAGAACAACATCAGTGAAATCACACGTAATATGTCCCAATTGCATGCATACTACGTGCAACAGTACTTTGTAAGGGTAGCTACAGTACATACTTCAAGTTAAAAGAAAAAAAATGATTTTGAAAGCAGCTCATGTTTAGTTGTTATGGTGCCCAGACCCTTGAGTATCCATTTATGGTGGTTTAATTCAATGGAACACAACTTTGGTGACAAAAACAACAAAAGGTAGTGCTTAATTTCTGATTGTAAAAATAAGTTAAGTTTGTCCTTGGTTGTTTTTTGCCTCTAGAATGGCGAGTTTCAGTCACAGATAGGGTTTAAACTCAGTTTCAGTGGAGTCTCTGCTTTCATTTTGATATTTGTGATTCATGTTTGTGTAGATCAAATAGCGTTATAACACAAATTCTGTACATGTGCACATTTAAGAAATACATAACTCCTTTTGTTACATGCTACTTATCTTATTCTAATTAATAATAATATCTAATTATATTTAGTGTAGCTATCAATGGTTATGATAGCCTAAAACTTGAGATTCTGATCTTTCTTGGAGTAATGCCCCTAAAACATATTTGAAATTGTGTGGGAGGGGCTTTACCCGGACACAGGCCACGTTGCCGCGTTGTCGGTGTCTCTGACTGTGAAATCATACTACTCCTATAACATATCTATTATAATGCCTGGGTGAGGGTTAGGGTTGTGAATGCAGTACAGAGAGAGAGCAACCATAGTGACAGAAAGACAGAGCAGGAGGGTAGTCAGACAGATGGTTGGATACTAGACGTACTCGGTGCCGGCACATTTCTGCGCAGGAGAGGCCCTTGTATAGCCTCCCCACTGCCCTTGTTCACGGCAATGAAGGCAGTGAGGGAGCTGCTCACTCCTGATTGGACGCTGACTTCGACCACCTTTTCCTTTGCATTGACTTGGTCGCCAAGGTCACCCTGTTCGCTTGCCTCCGCCTCCAGAAAGCGAATCAGGGTCCGAGCCCCCAGTCGGTGGACTGTCAACCTGAAGAGAGAGAGAGAGAGAGAGAGAGAGAGAGAGAGAGAGAGAGAGAGAGAGAGAGAGAGAGAGAGAGAGAGAG
>JAOPUA010000055.1:17170366-17186059 GCA_027122455.1 Trisopterus luscus
GAGTTTACTGTTGGGGTGTGTGCGTTAGTTTTTGGGGGTTTGGTGGTGGTGGGTGTGGGTGGGTGTTTGTGGGGGGGGGGGGGTGGGGGGGGGGGGGGGGTAAGGAAGAGGGGGGCGCCTTCAAGTTTCTTTTTTTTGTTTGGTGAGAAGAGAGGGGAGAATGAAGGGGCAGAGGGCAGGGGGTTGGGGGGTCCAAGCACCACAGCTAGTAATATATGCAGGCCTATTGTGATGGCTCAATGCAGCGTGTGATAATCGGGGCGAGGAGGGGCACAGGCTTGGGGGGAGAGGACATGGGCCTGTGGTGGGATGTCTTTAGCCCAACGTTTGTCCTTTTCACGCACACAAACGGCAGCACTCCAGCGCGTCTGACTGTCCACCATGAAAACGCATGTTTCTTGCTTTCCTTTCTAGCTTTTGATCGTTTGAGACCTTTGGACTCAGCCATCACAACAATACGACTGCTAAGAATACGGAGTGGATCGGTTTGACACTGCGTGGGGTTTCCGGCATGCACCATTAGGATTTTAGGATTTTTTTAGGATTGCATGGATTTCCTATGCAGACACCTTTCTGCAACATGTCTGGTTTTAGAGGAGGGGTCTGATGAGCTCTTAGGAAGAACGAGAGAATCTAACAACCAAGGGATCTGAGGTGAGGAAGCATTTTGTAGTACCAAAGTACTGAAGAGTACTTTGTACTTTCTGTGTTAGTATTTCCACTTGACGGACCACGAGCTACACATTTTGCTGTTACTTTTTGTTATGCTGTACATTAAGAATGTCATGCACACTTGCCTTTGGGCGTGGCACAGCCTAAATTATGCTGATGCAAAAGCGATAATGAAGTATAAAGTTAATAAAGCAAATAATAATACAAAAAAATAAGAATGCACACGGCTTACTCCTGTTTCACAGTTAATTATTGTACTGTTTATGATGGGTAGTCTGGGATCTGAATGAAGGTGAGTGAGTCGATCAATTGAAGGAGGTTTGCTCAATGAAGGATGACATAATAGAAAATACATAATAGAAGTTTTTTGTTAAAGACCTCATGCAGTCTTTGTTTCTGGTCATTGTCTTAATTGGGCACAGGCCATGGGAACACAAGCACTGTATTGTCTGTGCATCTAGCTGACTCAAAACAATAGGATGCTCTTTACAGACAAGGCTGCGCTGACATAGAAGTGGAGAGAGAGAGTGTGTGTGTGGGGGGGGGAGGGGGGGCGATAAACCTGTCAATATGAATGTTTAGGGGGTGGCTTTTCTCTTAAATAATAAATAAACTTAAATTAATATCTCTGCCTCACTATTAGATATTAAATGCCACTCTGATGCCAACCGTCCCGTACTTAGGACGTGATGGGCCGCCTGGTGGGGCTGGGATGGCACAGGAGGAGGCTTCACTGGTTGGCTGCTGCCTACCTGCTCCTGGCCTTGCCCTGCGCCGGCTTCCTCCCAGACTTCTGGTCCCGCGCCTTGACGCTGGCTTGGGACTCGCACACCCACCAGTACATCACCGAGCGGGCCATCCTCAACGTCACCATGGAAACGCTCTCAGGGATCAACAGAGACCAGCGCGGTCCTGACACGCAGGCACGGGTAGAATTCCGTTCAATATTTTTCATCTGTAAGCACTGACATATAATAGAGCTAGGTAGAAAGTTGTAATACTTATACACATACGCAATTGTAATACGCAGAATAAAATACTGATATTAAGGTAAAAAAATATATAGCAATACAATATGAAAAATAAACATAAATATTAATAAAGTTATTATTTAAAACACTAACACAATTATAGCTAATATTCACAGCGCTTGTGATGACATTGTGATGACCTGTCATTGGGATGTCGTCCAGACCGGACTGGGCCGTGCGTTCTGGAGCGCGGTGGGGGAGGTGGTCAAGTCCAATGCGGCCATGGACTTCCTGAGCGCCACGCGCTCCGACCCCGTGTTCCACTTTGACTCGGAGCGCGTGGACGGAGCCACGGCCGTGCTCCGCCAGGCCTGGTCCCAGACCCTGCTCTCGGTGCGGGCAGCGCAGCACCAGAGCGCCCGGCGCAGCCTGGGACAGCTCTTCCACTCCCTGCAGGTAAACAGGAGACCCAGAGGGCCCGGAGAGGAGAACCAGGCCTTTCAACTGGTTCTGCATTCTTTCAGTTTTGAAGATCCAAGTTCATGCTTTTCAGAATTTGGTTAAATGTTTATTAATGAACCATTAATGAACCTTAGTTAATGCAGTAATAAGCTTTAACTAACATTTAACTCATGGACTAGTAGGCTACCAATTTACTCGTGGGGTTCATGTTAACTAAGGTATTCATTCAACATTATTTATAGGGTCAGGGTGAGGTTTCAGTTCTTGTTAGACACACTTACTCTGGTTGTATTTGCTCACCATCTCCAATCCTTTAATATAAGAACACATGACATTTAATCATTTTCTGTTCCCTTACTCCTATGCTAATGCTTATTACTGCATCAACAAATGTCAATTAATGGTTAATAAATATACCCTTATGTTATGTGTTACCAGCAGCATAAGTAGTAGTAGCAGTAGTAGTGATATGATTAGCATTATAACTAGCAGTAGTAAGAGTAGTATTATTAATTTGCACTTAAATTTAAAAAAAAAGAAAGAAAGGGCCTACAAGACCATGGCAACCTACAAAGCAGCATAACGTGGTTCTCCTTCTCTCTGGCCCTCTCCATCCATCACGGCAGGACTTCTACAGTCACAGTAACTGGGTGGAGATGGGCCAACAGGACATTTACCATCACCTCCTGCAGCCCCAGGAGACTGCCGTCCCCGTCGCTCAGGGTAACGATGTGTCTGATGTCTAAACATGTGATTCAAAATGTCAGAACCTTGAAAAATGAGTGAACCTTGAAAAACTTCCAATCCTGCCAAACCTACTGGAACGGAAGCTTTCACTGGCTGCTTAACGTGTTACACTATCGTTTCCTGTGTGTGCTGCAGAGGCCACCCTGACCTGCATGGAGTGTTTCAGTGCTACCTGCCGAGGCAACCTGATGCCCCGGCTCACCCAGAGACAGCCTCACCTGGGACTGCTCACCACTGGCTACTTCAGCGACCACCCTTCCAAGCCAGAGGGTGGGTCTCAGCTAAGGGCTCTGGGTCACCTGTCTTATCTGTAGAAAGACCACAGCAAACACTGGGGCGCCGATGAGTGAGTTAGCCTTTTTTTTTTTTTAATCATAGCAATAGCGTAGCCCATAACTACACAAGCCGTTTCCCGCCGTACAGGGAAATGCAGTCACGGCGGGATCCTGGACAGCAGCCGTCGGCTGGGTGCCAAGGGGGGCATCAATAAGGACAGCACGTCACCCCTCTTCTCCCCTCACCACTACCTGCACCTGGAGGCAGCGCGGCTGGCCTCGGAGGCCACTCTGGCCGTGCTGAAGGACCTGCGGGACACCGTGGGCCACGCCCCCTTCCTCAGGTGAGTCTGCCCACCCTCTCCTGGTCACACAGTGAAGAGAGGGGGACACATTGTGCCTTCAAATGAACAAAATGTGCAAAAGTAGTAAAAAAAAAAAAATAACAAACATTAGTGTGATGTTTCATATACCACCATTTGGAAGTGAAGCAAATTCATTTCGGGCACAATTCACATTTTAAGGTCAGAGACACATTGCTGGTCAAAAAGAGATTCTCTCGCTCTGAAAAGCGTTTTTTGCACACATAAAAATAAAATAAAAAGTTGTCTTTTAGGTATTTGTACAATCCAAGCTGTTCCCCTGCCAAGGAGTGGCCCTGTAGGGTCCGACGCTTGAAGCGTGTCTGCCCTGTGCCCCCCCTTCTGTCCAGGCTGTTCAGCGTGCAGCAGCCCCCCGCCCTGGTGTTTGTCATCGACACCACCGGCAGCATGTTCGAGGAGATCAACGCGGCGCGACTGCGGGCTCTCGCCATCATCCAGGGACGCACGCAGTCCAGCGCCGGGCAGCCCGGCACCTACCTGCTGGTCCCCTTCCACGACCCCGGTGAGGACGCCCACCACAGCCGTCCTCCACCACTTTGTGGGGGTCCTCTTAGCGCTTCCTTAGCCCTTTTTTTTTTTGCGGGGCCCTGTTGAACAGAGCTGTATGGAGGAATGAGTGGGTGGCGTTTAGGGTGAGTTTGTTTTGTTCTGACCCCGTGGTGCAGAGGTGGGCCCGGTGTATGAAACAGATGATCCGGAGCAGTTCATGAGCTATCTGGAGGACCTGATGGCCCTGGGGGGAGGAGATGAGCCGGAGATGAGCCTCTCTGCCATTCAGGTTAGTATGAGAAGAACCCAACACTGTTGAAGAACACTGACTCAGACATTAGTGTTTGCCTATGTGTGTCTATGTGTGTGTGTGTGTGTGTGTGTGTGTGTGTGTGTGTGTGTGTGTCATACCTGCATCCCCAGTCTTGGCTGACTGGGGATGCAGGGCTGCTTGAAGATATGCTGAAGTGGCTCAAGAATTTCTGTTCCTCCCATGTCAGCCTTCGGGTCCTCAATCACCTTCAGAGCTTCATCCATTGTCTGCCGGCTGTACACTACACACACGCCTACACACACGCCTACACACACAGACGCACGCACACACAATTACAGTAGAGCTTGATTGATGAGCAATCCCTTCTGTAGAACTACGTTGGGCACGACTAATCTCATGTTGTCTTTTCTTGTGTGTGTGTGTGTGTGTGTGTGTTTGTGTGTGTCCTCAGCTGGCTCTTACACACAGTCCACCACTGTCGGAGATCTTTGTGTTCACCGATGCGTCCCCCAAAGACGCTCACCTGTTCAGCTCTGTGAAGGCCCTGACGCTGGAGAAGCAGTGCAAGGTAGAGCTTCTGCCTCAAGCCGTTGCTCAACTGGATTCCAGTAGTTCCAGTAGTAAACTATCAGTGTTTAGTGCTCTGAGAGACAAAAAGGCAAAAATGACAGGACATAACACAAGATACACAAGAGGATAATTATATGTTGTACGTCCTGGCACCCATAAATAGTACTTAGCATTGTGTAGCGTCGTATCCTAGCTATCTTTGTTGTCTACGGGGAATGGGTTAACCTAGCAGTTGTAAGGGCTTGCCACTTGTTTCTATGAATATCTTTACTGTACTGACAGCGATATATTGTTTCGCTTCTTCCTTATTGTAAGTCGCTGTGGATAAAAGCTAAATGCCCCACATGTAAATGTAAAAGATACGTTGTAGCTATGTCTTTGTGTATAGCACCGTTTAATCAGAGTGCACGTCCAGGTGTCTCCCCAACCAAGAGCAACCATTGGCTCTCCTCCCCAGGTGACCTTCCTCCTGACTGAAGACCCCAGTCACAAGAGGGCGGTGGCCAGAAGGAGACGGAGTAAGAGGAGCAGGGAGCATCTGTCCCCGGACCGCTTCTCCCTGTACTCTGCCCTGTCCGCTGCGTCCGGGGGACTGACTGTGTTCACAACCAACGCCCAGATCCACAAGGTCTCGGCCATAGTGGAAGACAGCACGGTGGCAGACAAGGTAGCGGACGGACACCATTTTGGGTTTCTGGATTCTCTTCAAGAGTCTGACGCAAAGACTATGTAGCAGCTCCTTATAAGGAGAGGGCGGCGCTCTTCTTGATATCGTCGTGTATATTTAGCTTTTTAATTGTATTTTTCTTTACTACGCAGTTGTCGCTTGTCTTTCCCTAAGAATTTCACTGCCCAGTATGACCCTGTGTTGCACTGTAAAGTTGATGAATAAAACACTTTGACTTTGACTTCAATATACTGCGTTCAGATATACAACAAGCAGATGTACAACAAGGTGGGATACATTGTCTGACAGAAGAATGGGGTCAAACAACATGCCTTAACCACTGCCATAACAGGTTAACTTGCCGCTCCCCCCCCCCCCCCAAACAGGTGACACTACTCCATGTGGAGAGTGACCGCGGCGTGGACCTCCATCATCCCTTCAGAGTAGACCGGGCCCTGAACAGAGTCATCCTGCACCTCACCGGCAAACTCAGAGACTGTAACCTCACAGATCCCTCGGGTGAGTCCCCACACAATCACCCACTGTGCCTGCACTCTAAACTCTATATACCTGGGGGATATACAGGCATTCAACCTCATCAACATTCTGCTCTTTGTTATGCTCAAAACCATTCACTCTGGCTTCTGAATAAAGTGGTGACATTTAAAACATCCTGAGATCCTCAAGACTCTTAATTCATAACCTTGCAGCTGTGATCGTTATTAAATGTGTGTCATATTTGAGTTTGAGGAATTCAGGAGGAGTTGTACGAGGAAAATGAAATAAATATACATGACTGCATGGATGCATACTAATAGTGTCAGGTCCACAGCCATTGTTGTGTACCACACTAATGGTATGGGTCTCTATTGGAGGGCTTCACCTCTGATGTTTGTCTCTTCCTGACATAGGCGTTAGCCAATCTCTGTTAGCAGAGGGCGGGCCCCTGGCAGAGTGCCAGAGCTTTGAAGGCCTTAGCCGCGTGCGCCTGCTGCCCCCTGTAGAGCCAGGACAGTGGCACCTTCACGCCCGGACCTACGGAGCCTTCACATTCAATATCATCGGTAAGAAGAAGGAGCGGCGTAACACAGACTCTTACTATTGATGCTGACTGCTGACTGAACCACCAGACTGAGGTGATGGACAACATAAAATATATAAAATAACATAAATAACATATATCACAGAGGGATGTAATCCACTACACACCTATATCACGTCAAGAAGTGTCGTTATATTTATTTACATCTCCAAGTCAGCTTATAAACGTAATAATTAAAAGTAAATGATAGTTACGTTCTGTTACACTGATTATTATTTTGTGAGGTAATGGAACAAAAAGACAAATAAAATAAATTGACCCATTCTCCCAAGGTGACAGCAGTGTTGATTTCCTGTATTACTTTGCCACGGTGGCCAATGAGACTCACCCTGGGTTGTCAAGGGTGGAGGGCAGCCCAGTAGCAGGTGAGTAGGGTGGTGGCTGAGTGGGATTCTATTGGTTCACTCTGTGTTGTAAACTCAAAGTACCTGACCTCTCTTAGCACATAGCACCAAACTCGATTCTGCCGTCATTTCATTATTCGAAGTTATACTGGTAATAGCCATGTGTTATATTATGATTTTAGTCAGCATTCAATTCAGTATTTTTGCTACAGTCTTAAACTCCTCATCTCACCTGTTTCTTTGTAGGTGTTCCCACCTTTCTGGTGCTGACAGTGAAGGGTCTAGCCCCCGATGAGGAAGCCTATTTCAGTCACGTGACGCTGTTGGGAGCCAATGGAGAAAGCTTACAGAAGGTGGGACTCAACTCCTCGTCTTCCTCATCCTCGTCCCTGTCCGGCCACTCCTCCTACGCGGGGGAGGAGCTGGTCGGCGTGGTGGACTTGGTGCCCAGAGTGCCCTTCTGTGTTCGCCTGTCCGGGCGTGATGGGAGCGGCAACAAGCTGGAAAGGGTGTCCACAGAGATGATCGAACCCACCCATGTTCAGATACAGGTAGGTGGTGGTGGTGGGAGTGGGAAGCTACTAATACGGTTGCACTGTAAAGCATCAAGCCCTGAAACCATCACTGAATTTAATCGCTCGTTCCTTGGCTTTTGGATATTGTTTTTCCATCAATCAACATAATAGATGTATACATATGAACAAAGTAGAAAACGTGTATGTGTTTTTACGTTCTCTCGAAACTCTTCTCTAGCTTGTGTCTGTGCCCCGCCTGGTGCCGGGTCACAGCACCACGGTCCACTTTGACGTCCTGAACCACGGCCCCGCCCGCCTCTTCAACCTCACCGCCGCCGATGACCGGGGCTATCTGCATCCGAGCGGCCCTCACAGGTACGACACCACGACAACACAACAACCCAACAACACAACAACACACCGCTGAGACCATGCACTCTATTCTCAACAACCGGGAGTATCGATGGCTCGGAACTGGTCTGTTGTTCACAAAATGGATTTCAGCTACAGTCAAAGTATTTGCTGTGGACTGGTCTTTTAAAGTATACTGCTGCCTTGTTAGTCCTCTTTTTCAACCTCTGCACCCCCTGCCCCCCGCCGGCCTCCCTCCCTATTCCTTAAACGTAAGGACCACATTGGAAATCAGTGTTCCACTGTTTGGTCTCATTCCTTATCATTTTGCATTAATGTGTTTCTTTTGCTGCACGTTTTAAATCATGAAACACATAAATCCATCAATCAATATCTGAACGTTCATTTTTCTTTATTCTTCAACCTGCTCTGTTAGCTTCCCCGTGGCTGAGAAGGGGTCTATCCGTGGCCAGGTAGACCTCCGGACCCCCGCTACGGCCGAGGCCGGCGCCCCCCTCACCCTGACTCTCAGCGTGCGCGCCCTGGACTCACTGGACTCAAACTACGCTGTGGCCTACCTCACCGTGGTTCCCCCCGTAGGTTCCTGGGCACGATGAATGGGGCGAATTGTTGTGTCAACCCCATCAGTTAAAATGGAAAATATAGAAGAGATCCCAATCCATGTGTTCTGTTGTGTTCTGTTTGTTGTAAATTAATATTTTGTATATGTATATGTGTCTTCCAGGAAAGGCATCGCTTTATAAGGGTTGTCCATCTTAAAAAGAAATACATTGACATTTTCATACCTTTCATTTGACTATACAACTCTGCCGAATAATCTAATTAAGATAAATATCAAATATTGGTTGTAAGTGCGCTAGTGCAATGGTTTGTACCACTATTGTTACAGTGGAGCGAAACCCAAACCAAACTAGAGCCAGTGTGTGGAAGACTGTTTTTGTTTTATCCTACTGGATAATTCACTGACGATTCCCTGACCTCCCATCCTCTTCCTCCCAAAGGATCCCGACATGTCTCCCCCGTCGTGCTCCACCCTGCGCCTGGAGAGGCCCTGTCCTTCTCTCTGCACCAACTCCAGCTGGACTGTCTCCCTGGCCGTATCGGACAGGGGCCGCTCTGGCTTGGCCTCCCTGCAACTGCTCCGGGGTGAGGGGGTCCTCACCCTCCTCCCCCATGCCCCCACACCTCCAGGGGAAGGCCAGGCTGGGACCCAGAATCAGTCAGACCAGCAGAAGCTATCACTCAAAAAGGGAGAGCACCCTACAAACGTTTCCGAGTGGGTGGGGGACTCGTCTCAGCCCATGTGGGTGAGGTACAATGCTGGCTGCTGCACCCCACATGCTGAGCTCCTGGTCTGGGACAGGGCTGGAAACTTAAGGCGCTGTCATCTGACCTCCGGCCAGCAGGGGGGGCTAGGGGCCAGGGACTCTGAGACTAATGGAAGTGGGAAGACGACTATATTCAGCCGCTCTGCAAGCGTGCTGCTGCTTTGGGCCTATGGACTCATCTGGTTTTGTTCTTTGTAACTGAAAATAAATGTTACTGGTTGTAAATTGGACATAGCTGCTTGTATTCCAAATCAAGCCACAAAGCATTCTAGCATCTCAAGGCCAACCCGGTATCCCATGTTTGTGTTACACATACATGTGTGATGCTGGGTTGGAAAATGCAGCAATACAATGAGTAATTGGTGTACACAGACCATGAATTTGTTTGTCTTACAAATTCTATAGGCCTTCAATGTCCCCGAAAACAAAATAATTTCATTGTTTTTCTCTTTGGTTTTCCAAAAGCTGTCTATACCAACAATTAACTTTGAAGCTTTCTTTGGACATTTTTTTTAGAATTGCAATACCGTCTTACAATGCTTACAAACATTAGTGAGATTTTAAATCATACAATTAAGACAAAGGGCTGTAGCTGGAACAAAAGTATCCACAGACAATATATCTTGATTGTAATTTCCCAACAAAAGTGATAACCAAGATCAGGTGCCATGATACAAACAAACACGGTAAATGAGTACTTTACTAAATTCTGGTAGTTAGTGCCACAGACATATTCCACCTGAGAGTGTGAGTGTGAGTGAGCGTGATAAGCTGTTACAAGCCGTCTTGAAAATCGTACATAACAAGTGGGCGTGTCCACCTAGATGTGTGCTGGATAGATCTGTCTACCAGCCTAGCCTAGCACGAGTGCTGGCCTGTAGCAAACGTTGCTCATCTATCTGTCATACATCTAGGTGGACACGACATCACCTGTGATGTCAGAAGAGGCAGATTTTCAAAACGCCTTGTAGAGGCTAATCACACTTACACCTGGTGGTATAATATGTCACCTTTAATAATACCTGTTCAATAATGTACCAGAATTGTCAGTCTAATGTTTTAAAATAATATACAGCTTTAAAGATAATGTAAAAGATGTATAGTAAGTAGTAAGATGTTTCAAGGACAAAGGAGCTACTATTGTTTTTTTAAATAGTCCCTAGAGACTCATCACCTCCAGTCAATCAGTAGCATACAGCTTTATTTCCCACTGAAGCCATACTGGGAAACAGATGAGTAACTGGGTCTTCCGACCGCCAGAGCAGGTGAGAAGGGGAACGCATAGAAGATTGTTCTGACAGCTTTGGCTAAAATCAGGACTAATCTCCACGAGGGACAAGATGGGGGAAGCGAAGACTGAAGAGAGAGGACAATGGGCCAGTAAGACAGAGTTCCTCCTGGCAGTCGCAGGGAACGTGGTGGGTTTGGGAAACGTGTGGCGGTTTCCCTACCTCTGCTACAAAAACGGAGGAGGTATGATAATCATTATTTTTATTTTTTAAGATTAATTTTTAATTCATCTTCGGATAAAGAGTTCTGCGTCTCAGTACCCCCCGTCCCCACACACACCTTTGTCCAGCCGTGTCTGCCTGTGGTTCCAGGTGCGTTCTTGGTGCCATACATGGTGTTTGTGGTGACGTGTGGTGTGCCTCTGTTCCTGTTGGAGACGTCGATGGGTCAGTACACCCAGGAAGGAGGAATCACTGTGTGGTGGAAGCTTTGCCCTCTGGCAGAAGGTAACCATTTAGTTAGTTAGTGTTTTGCTGTGAATTACTGCTCAGAAATGCTGCAAAATTACAATAAATTCCCTTGAAATTAATTAGTTGGTTGGCAGTTCAGTTTCTGAAACGAAGATGTGTCCAAATTATTAATACATGTATAAATCAATGTCAAGACTGTGTCAATGAGGTAGAATCAGGCAAGAAGAGGGTCAGGCGCTCTGAGACTGATATAGATAGGGGAAAGTGCCATTTTCTGTTTGGACGAAGTAATGTTTAACAGTTTGTGTTCAATACAACCAACAATGTGATTCTTTGCCCTTGAATGTGAACATTAACAGTGTGGTTAGCAGTGCTTTCTTGTAAATCTATTCTTATTACTAGCGCTTTTTGTTGGTATTCATTCAGAGAGTACTGGAGTGTGAGCTCCATGGTTTGTATGAAATATGGGCGTAGCATCTGTGACTTGACCCATTGGTAATTTTTTAATTAGTTTACTGGACGCAATTTTGCAGAGAGGTTGTGCCTTTGGTGAGGGTGCCAGAGGTGCTTTTCAAAAGTCTGTGTCTTCATCCGAGAAGTCTTCTTCTCTGAACTAACATTACCACAACAGCTGATTCACTGTTAAATATATAATTCTGTAATGATTAAGCCTACCTCAGCAAAAAGCTTTATCACAATGGTCAAATTGTAACACAGTATTTCACAAAATGCTATCAAATCAAAAAAAAATACTAAGTTGAATTTACCCACGAAACATCAACCTACTCCTTAGATCCAGCTGTTTATATGGCCTAAATAGGAATAAGTGATACCAACTTGTTCCCTGCTTATAACCATATTATGTGTGTGTAATGGTTTAAAACTGTAGGTGGCATACCTTTCCCCGACAAGAGGGGAAATCACAAGAGGAATCTAGGTTGAGTTGACCAGGGGACTAATGTATAACCTTAAACAACAATGCAAAATACACAGCATTAATTGAGAAGAATTTAAAGAAATGTTTCTATGTATATTGGATTACATGAAATGAATAACTTTGACACAACAATGGCCATGTTCTATCAATAAATTAATTACTATCTTCTGGTCCCAGTTTTGACATGTAACATATTCCTTTACCTTTTTGTATGTGTCTATAATTTTTTCCACATTGACATGAAGATAAATGGGAATATCCATTTTAACAAAAAAAAAGTATGTATTTAAGACCAAAATAACCTCAAACACAAATTAATTAAATTAAAAACAAATGGCTTAAATTGTGCCACACATCTTTAATGTTTGACATGGCTCTTTTGGCCTAACTATTGGCCTTGCAATCATTTATGAGAAATTACCACAATGATACAATGTACACATGTACCAACATATCTCAAATTGGATAAAAGGTCCTTGCCATTGCTTTACTTAAATGCTATCAAGTGATTTCTTTAAACCTTAGCGCACATCATAACCCACTAGAATACTTTCTTGCTTACCTTTTGACAAGCAGAACCTTACTGGTTGAAAGGTATAATGTGTAATATTTCAAAATTAAAAACAACAAGACCTATGTCATGTATTTTGTTGAGTTGTCAACATCTAAAACTGTTTATTTTGGGTTAGGGTTAGTGTTAGGGTTTTGAAAGCTTCCTTTGACAGAAATGCTCCATGTTGTCCTTCAGGTATAGGTTATGCGGGCCAGGTGGTTCTGCTGTACAGCTGCATAACCTACCCCATCATATTGGCCTGGGCCCTGTTCTACTTGATATTTTCCTTCAGCTATGAGCTCCCCTGGGCCAGCTGCACCAACGACTGGAACACAGGTAGGAACACTCCTAATAATACACTTTATGTATAAAGCACCTTTCATTAAGGAGGAGCTGGTTAGAACCAAAGACCCAATGTAGTGTTTGCATTGGGTGGTGTCTTTATAAAACACCTCACCATTATTTGAATAAAGCAATAAACCTTGCTTGAGATGACTGAGAACCTTCTATGTTGGTAAACTGGGACATTTAGTGACTAACAGACTTGTTTTTGTTTAGTTGTGAGTTTTAAATTGATCTTCTTTCAACCCCATCAGACAAATGTGTGTCATTTTCCCTGGGAAACGGGGCCGTCGGGCCGTCGGACAACCAGACCAACTCTACCTCCGCAGCCACAGAGTTCTGGGAGTAGGTGTATGTCTACGGTCTACGGAAAACCAATATAAGCTTAGTTTTCATTGACACTATCAATCAATTGTTGTTTTTGTCCTGAGCAGACAGCGAGCATTGTCCATCTCAAGTGGGATTGAATACCTAGGCAACATCCGAGGGGAAATGCTGCTCTGTGCACTTGTAGTGTGGGTCGCTTGTTACTTCTGCATTTGGAAAGGAGTCCGCTCAACAGGCAAGGTATTTGCCAACAATTTGAAGGCCCTGTTTGTCTTTTTCATATTTTCTACATTTGTTAAATGTATATTTATTATAATATATAAAGGCAATGTTTTTTCCAGGTGGTGTATGTCACTGCAACCTTTCCCTACTTAATGTTGCTCGTTTTGCTCATCCGTGGATTCACACTGCCGGGGGCTATGAACGGAGTGGTGTACTATCTTTACCCAGAGCCATCACATCTTACGGACCCACAGGTAGTCAAGGCCTCACCCCCTTCACACCCACACTTCAGGATGAACAGAGAAGACTATCCTTCAAAGTTTAGAGTTAGAATGTATGGCGTTATACAAACATCACGGTGTATGAGGGTCCAGATCCGGACTCCATGCCCGTTGGTGTCCGTACTGCACCATAAACTCTTTAGGAACGAGGACGTGCGACCTCCTTAGAGCAGTCGTGTGAATGAATTTGCAATGTATTTAACAGATGCACACACTTTATCAAAGACAATAAAAAAAAACACCCATGACACCACTCTTTTGTTATTTTGATTTAGTGACCCCGAGCAGCAGAAATTACATATCATACCATTAATTGACATTGTTCCTCAGTGTGTAATGAGCCATGAGCCATGATAATAGATACTATCTTGTGTACAGGTATGGATGGAGGCTGGTGCACAGATATTTTTCTCCTACAGCATAGGAGTGGGATCCTTGACCGTGCTGGGGAGCTATAACCCTTACTACAACAACTGCTACAGGTGACCCTGAAACAAATCTCACTTCTATTGTTAGACCACTCACCAAAACCCTAGAGATTTGCGGAAGTCAATTGTTTTCAATGATGAAGCTGAGTAAAGAGTTTTCTTATGATGTGTTGCAGAGACTGTCTGTGGTTGTGCTTGCTGAACAGCTGCACCAGTGTGGTAGCAGGGTTTGCTGTGTTCTCAGTACTTGGATTCATGGCAGAGATGCAGAACACGCCCATTGAGCATGTGGCAGAGTCAGGTACTGCAGGAAGCTGCATGCACAGAGAAAGAAATCCCTTTTTCTTCATATACTTTTTTATATAAGTACAAATAAATGCAGGAAAACATGTTTTCAGTAAATAAGTAAAAGTCAAAATTCACAAAAAATAAAGATATGTGTATCTAATACAATGATCGTCAGGCCCAGGTCTGGCGTTCGTTGCATATCCTCAGGCGATAGCCATGATGCCGCTGCCTCAGTTGTGGGCTGTGTGTTTCTTCATTATGATCATTCTCTTGGGCCTGGACACTCAGGTAAGTGTGGAGAATACAGATGTTATAATCTTCGCAGTACACACACCAACATGTGATCCATCTTCTGTTTCTGCTCTTATTTTCCCTTGCAGTTTGTTGCATTGGAGGTGATGATGACGTCGGTCATAGATTTGTTCCCCACAGTGCTCCGCAAGGCCGGCCGCCGGGAACTCCTGCTGCTCCTGCTCTGCTTTGTCTGCTTCTGTTCGCAGCTAGTCATGGTCACGGAGGTCAGTGCAAATCAAAGTCAATATTAATACGGTTAGGCCTTGTTTTTCTCAAAGAACCGATGGAAATTATCACAACTCGTGTTTGTAAATTAAGGATAACCATGAGAAGTGCAAGTCAGTTAATCAGTAGTGTCATGGATGTATAGATGGATGAGGTTTGGGGTGTTGTTTTGGGGTGTGTGTGTGTGTGTATAAAACCAGAACATACCAACAAAATACAGAAGGGGGAGGACCATGTTGTCAGAAAGAGAGAGCAGGCAGGCAGACCGCTCTCTTACCGCTGGTCTGCATCAGGTGGTGTGTGAGACCCACTGAACCTGAGACTGAAACCCTCAGAAGCACAGTGCAGGACGGGGAAAGGGTCAAAGCTACTCCAGCACCAGTGGATCAACTCAGAGAGATGGTTACAGCTATATTGCGGAGTTGTAATTTTTACATATACTCCCAATTATTACAATGTTACATTATATTATATTCTATCACAATATATTAGGTCATCTGGTGGTCACCTCTGGGCTTAGTATTTTTGTATATTATTCTTGTGAACCATATTGCGATAAATCCTGACAACTAGCAAATGTGTTCACCAGATAAACCATTCTCATCTCTCCTCCATCAGGGAGGAATGTTTGTGTTCCAGCTGGTTGATTACTATGCATGTAATGGAGCATGCATTCTCTGCCTTTGTGTGTTTGAAGCATTGGCAATGGGATGGATATTTGGTAAGCAATCCTACTTTTATATCATATGATTTGGGTAAATCACAGAGGTGACCAGAATTGTCTTTGAATAATGAAACATATCCTATCATCCTCTCTCTCTCTCTCTCTCTCTCTCTCTCTCTCTCTCTCTCTCTCTCTCTCTCTCTATCTCTGTCTCTCTCTCTCTTCTCTCCACCAGGGGCTGAGCGGATGTATGACATCATT
>JAOPUA010000055.1:17193776-17203893 GCA_027122455.1 Trisopterus luscus
GTGTGTGTGTGTGTGTGTGTGTGTGTGTGTGTGTGTGTGTGTGTGTGTGTGTGTGTGTGTGTGTGTGTGTGTGGCCATCTGTGAATAAAGTGACACGATAGGACAGCATTGAGGTCGGATTTGATTCAACCAACCAGAGTAGCCCGAATCTTTCTCTGAGCTGCAGCTTTCTAAGATCCTCCCACATCCTTCTTTGTCCCAGTCACCACGTGTGGCCAGTAGGGCGGCGCTGTTGCACTTGTCCTTGGCATTTTTGGTGTGAGGCGGACCTTCCGACATGCTGAAGGATTAAAGCAAAGTGCCCATAAAGGTGTAATACACACAAGAACAATCTACCAGGGACACAAAGCGAGGCTTGTATCATTCAGGCACATGCGCGCGCGCGCACACACACACACACACACACACACACACACACACACACACACACACACACACGTTCTATATTTAGCTAATTTCACAGAATGAATCTTACAGTGGATGGGGCATTAGGCACATGTTAATAATTCCATGTTCTCTGGTTTTAAGCAATTCAATTTAGAGAATCAGGAGGAATAACCATCCTTTTGCTCTTTTGTAGCTGTATTCCATTAGCCTATGGTTGTTTCTGTTTGGGTGTTATTTTATAGACCATCTAATCAGGCACAGCCAGTGACATTTTTGGTTAAGAACCCAAGCCTTGCAGTAGCAATTATACAGCTATGCACAGAAAATTGTTAAAGACTGTGATACTGCCTGATAACGTGCTGTCCTTAACTCACCCTGAAACTGGGCGTGTATATTGGTATAGTGCATGTGCTATGGTGACTACAGCGTCCCTCCCCCCAGAAAATACACACACCAGGCAAACGAAATCCTCTTTTGAAATGGCATTAAACAATGTTAAATATAATGATTTTAAAGTGATGATCGTGTTTTGATTATGTGAATTGTTGGCACCAGCTAATAAATTATTATTAGAGTTATACAGCCGCGATAGCGCAATTTACAATGTGTTACTTGTTAGTGAGTTAATCGGTATAACAGATGAGGATGCAGTTCATTATATATTATCAGTGAAGACCTACTTATAACGTTACGTTATAAGTTATACTTCGGCATGTAAAAACGTCGGTAGGGACCTGAGACCAACTGGTGTTGGACAGCCTTACAAAGTAGGGATAATGTGCATTCAATATAAATAGTATTTAGCTATTAAGAATGGTCCATGGCTGTAGCTGTGATCTTATTATAAACCCTTTGTGCTGACAGGGCAGGCCGACGGGCGGGGAGACAGGGCAGACGAACTGAACGACATTATGTAACAACTCAGACCACACTGCTGACTAGTAGACTTCCTCTCGCAGGCTCGTCCCATAAGTCTACACATGTATTGTTATTGATAAAATATAAGTTATACGACAATACACATATTAACTCAAATGTACTGTACTGTAGCTATATCTTTATATCATTTTCCTACATTTTGTATACAAATATATATTTGATCCAACTATAGCCTACAGATTCAAACTTACCTCGGGGAAAACCAACACTAGACGAAGGAAAGCTGGTGGAGCTTCACCAAGGTTTGGGAAGGCGAGCATCAGGAGCTTTTATCTCCATGGTCCCTGACGGGAAACTAAACTCTTTATCCAGCATTAGAGCCGTGAGGAAGTGGGTGTGACGGGGCTGCACCAGCTATGCGTAAGTCACCACGTCTGTCTGTGCGTAAAGTCCTCCACTTTGAAATCCAAACGAAATAAAAACGAGATGATTAGCTAATTCGGCTGTACCGCCAACACGCAACGGCCCTTTACTGGCAACAATTTAAGTAGTGCGTAAATTGAACTTAAGCAGTTCGTTGTCGCTTTCAACGTGACGACAACCAAGTCGTAACGAATCAACAACAAGCAGCGATGTGATCAAGGAAGTGCGCAAGGAGACCGGAGAGGACGTCGGATCACACGGCACTGTCGGACACTTGTGTTGTGTTGCACTCATGTACTCTATAAAAGCTTTATAAAGATGTACTCATGTGCATCTTGAGTACATGAGTTAATAAGTTAAGAAACAGGCTGCCGCCGGGTTGTGCGCACTGCCCGCTGCGGTCCTCCTGTCGGCAGCATGGACACTGTTTACACCTGATTATAAGTGGAGGTCAATACAGAGCAACTAGCGCTACCTTAGGGCTGCTTTTTATATGCAGCAACCCGTTTTGAAGTAATGGAAACCACGACCAACGCAAGTAAACACGTGTTGTAAACTGGACTACGCTTGAACTTGTGCAAAGTGGATGGACCTGGCACACACATTAATAACTGCATTCAAAATGTCATGACTGTAGAAAAGCGCTCTGCCAAGAACATCGCAGTGGCGTGCAGTTTTCAAAAGGTGGCCGTTGATCCGTGACAATAAAATGCATTTTATCGCATTTTGGACCACCCACCGCCCGGTAACTTAGGCCAGGTCCCATGTCTCTCCCCTTAAGAACATTTACTGAGTGCCCTTAGCTGCTAGTCAGCTACCGAGCTTGCTAGCGTTCAAGGGTTGATTTTTAAGGGAAAAAAAACAGCACTCATTCAATTATTGGGACACCAATAAGGGAACGCGCAAAATCTAGGGGTAGGGCTCAAATCTAGGAGAATTGGGACAGGGCATAACCTTTCCATTTTAAACGAAAGAACCTGACATCCCATCAACCGATCAGGGAAAAGCTGTCCAGCCTACTCGTCCCTGTCGTGCATTGACGTTTTGCTCGGGCTCTGCTTCATAGCGTGACGCCAGATAATTCGCAAGGTAGCAAATGTGTCGAGTTTTATTTTGCAAAAGCGTGGGGACACGCTTTGTATAAAGGGCTCCCCCAGACTTGACAGATTGTATCCGATTGGACGTGTATGCAAGGGAGTGGCCCAAAGACAACAGGGAATAAAGAAGAACCAGTACTAGTTTGCAGCAGACACTTTATTTTTCACATTAAAAATTATCGAATTATTGGACAGACAGCTCCGTCCACACAGGTAAGACCAGAAGCAACATTACACATATTTTTCAAAAATCAGCTGCAGGATAAGAACATTAAAAAATATACAACTACATTTTTTCCATTGGGCTGTCAATCCACAGGCATTGCATTAGTCTACTGTGCAGGAGAGTTTTTGTGCAGCATTTTGGATGATCCTTCTCAGCACCTGAGTAAATTGTGGCTCCACACATTTAAGATCCTCATCAAGTCTTTGTCGCAGCCATACCTCTGTAATCTTTTCACTCCATGCAAGTGCCACAAGTGATTCCGGCTGTGCCACACTTGGCCATGTCAGGTATGCAGGGGAGGCAGTGGCAGCAGACACAGCGCATTTTGGAGAACCGGGTGGCTGCTGACGTGCATGGTCATTGCAGAAGAGTATTTCACAAAGGTGCGGTTCTTTTGACAGTTGGCCATGGCTGCTGTCCCTGCCAGGATGTGCATGATCCTTAGCAGAGTTGTCTCACTGAAAAAAAGGACACGGCCATCAGAATATAACAGCTTTCAGGGTGACTGCCCCCGTCCTATGCAACGCACTCCCTGCCCAGATCGGCAACACTGGACCATTAGCAGCTTCCAAAAGAGGTTGAAGACCCACCCATTTGCCCGGGCCTTTGGACCCACCTACTCCTTTTTTATTTTATGTTATGTTATAGTGCCTTGGGATTAATTACTACATTTATTTAAAAAAAGAATAGGAAAGGATCGCAGCTAATATTTTTGACAGATTGTCAGAAGTCACCAACACTTTACCAATTGCCACAAGTGTACAACCACACACACTCTATAAGACAGTCCTCTCAATGGCATGTAGAGCTGAATAGGTGGACATCGCCTGAGTTTGACTCAACTGCTTGGCGTTGTACCAAGCCAACTCTCGGGTGTCATTATGGAACGCGCACCTGCCAATGTGCATGCTGGACACTATGCACCAGGCGGTGTCTCCGTCGGGGGTGGGGGGCTCCTGCAGTACCCTGCGGGCCAGGCAGAGGACTGCACCGGCCAACTGCATTGGCAGGTACACTACACAATGCCCCTCCAGGAGGGAGAGCTCCAGGAGGTACCGAGCCATCCACACTACCTGGTGTACAAATAAATAAGAAAACATACATGGATGTTCTTCAGTGCGCTGAACCAATCTGTTCCTCTCTAAAAATGCATTCTATGTCAGTCAGCCGCCCCCGTCGACCCACCTTGGAGCTGCAGCGTGCAATGGAGGCAGCTATCAGCAGGAAGTGCAGCGGCGGACAGTGGCTCAGGTCAAACTGCAGTCCGGAGAGCACACGCCGCTCCATCCGCAGGAGCTGCTTTTTTGTGTAGCCGTTATCCATCAGGTAGCAGAGCTCTGACACCTACAACGGGAAACCAGAACACGGGTCATCAGTACTGCAACATAAATGTACTCCATCATAATGATCACTAGCCTGGAAATCCAGAGCCACATCTTGAAAGCTGTAGGACCCGGCAACGAGTAAGGAAAATGGCCCAACACGAGGGGCGGCACAAAGCAAACATTTGAAAATATCACTGCACGCAATTGAATAACACTACGACCAATCAGAAGAATACAAGGGGTGACTTATCCAGCCTAGCGGAGTTAACCAATAGATAAGACTCTTGCCGTATCCAGTCAGTAAAACAGCAACACTTTTGGCCCGCCTATATCACATACACCGATGTGATTGGTTAATGTTCTGGGCCAGGGGAATCAGGGAGTGAGTATATTGCTCATTCCCAGAGTGACACATATACACCCTAGTCTGGTGCTACTCTGTACAGTGAGTGTCACGCATGTATTGTCATTTAAATTTGGAAATGTGTGCCGTGCCCCATGCCCCCTGCCCCCCCACACACAGAAAAGCAGTTTATTGAGAGCCTTCTCATTCAGAAACCAAAGAACGTGACGGCATCACACTATTAAACAAGGTCTCCTTGTTTTTTTTTTTGGGGGGGGGGACGCGCAACCCTCCAGTACCTCAGGGACAAGACACTCTTCCTTCTTGGCCGCCAGAAAGAGGCAGACCACCCCCAGGAGTTGCAGGTTGACGGTGGACACCTTGATCCGCCGCAGGCCCCGGTTCATCAGGTTGATGGCCAGGTAGAGAGTCTCGTCCTGGAAATGCAGCATCTCCTAGAAGGAGACACATGTGGTTCAATACATTATAAAAGTGGCCATCAACTGGCCACCAAGACATGACTGAATAATATAAACATGTGTTTTGCGACAGTCCTTTCTAGCGACCGATGGGGTACTACACGCTATAAAAAATAAAATAAAAACACCGCTCCAAGCAGAGCACTCACATGAACCTGGATCAACCAGTCCACCAGGACGGCCCGCGTGGCGTCTGTGAAGGGCCTGGGAAGGTCAGCGCTGGCGAAGGTGTTTCGGTACTGATTTCTCTGTCGAGGTGGGAAAGACCAACATCCCAGGTCACCTTTGAGTCATTGAACATAGTCAATGGAATTTTTTCTCTGTTAGAAACATTAGGTTGTAGTAGTCGTTAGTGTCTGATCACTAATATACACACAAAAAAACAGAAGTTGAAAGGGTCGCACAATCATGTGTTCAAACATGTCCCAGGCACACTCCCGGTCCCAGGTGAGGTCCAGCTTCTCCATGGCCTTCTCCACCTCATGGCGCAGCAGGCTTTGCAAGCCCTGGAACCCGTGGTGGTAGAGCAACGCCGCGCTGTCTGAGCACTCGTTTGCCAGACCAACTGGAGGCAGACAAGCAGAAGGGTTAGATGATTCCCCAGCAGTGAGATAGAGCTGCATAGCGATATGGTCACAAGTCACCAACCACAGGACAAGTAAATGCACTGGTGCCTCCCTTCAGTCGCTAGTACCTGAAACATGTTTGCATTACCCTGAAACAACCGTGGAATTGTCCAGAAAATTATCCCAAGCAGTGGAAAACCTACTGAGGCCGTGGGACCGCATGCACAAACCAAGTGCTTTAACTTCACATTTGTATGGTATTGCAAATATCAGAGCTGCCAACTCTCACGGTTTCACCGTGTGACACACGCTTTTGCCTGTTTACACACGCACACACGCCACACATCCAATTTCTCACGGCAAAAAATTAAAAATAAAACCCGACCGTCAGCCAACACGCGTTCGTCCCTTTCCAAACTCCCCGACGGTAGACGTCATACCCCCGTCCACAATCCATGGACCCTGTTTTAATGTAAACAGTATACCATTCTACAGTCTCACTCCGGCCAAAAACCCAAAGTTGGCAGCCCTGAAATATAGATATTTGTGTACATAGGCATTTATAGTGAAAGGTGCTCTTGGGAAAGAAAGAAAGTACATTACACCATTTTGTTTTGTGAAAATTGGCCAGATGGCAGTCTCACACCATTTTCATAGTAGCCAGTGATTTTGCCCTCCTTTATTGACACTGGCAGCCTCCTTTCCTGCAGACGCAAACAGCAAACCATCCATAATGGTGCAAACTAAATAATTATAGCTCACAGAAGGACAACAGGATGACTTTACCCATTTACACTCTGGCTCCACCTTCTGGCCCCTCCAGGGCTCGGCTCCTTCTGGAGGGTGTCTGCGGTCTTTGGGCCCACATGCATTGGCCCAGGCTCGGAGGGCTGGGCGCCTCTCCTCCGCCTGTGAGAAGATTTGGGTATGAATTACGCCAACTTTGACGTCCCGCAAGGAAGGACAACATTGATTAACACCATTTAGCAGAGCTTATAGTCGTTGAAAAAAAAAGGCAGGTAATTCATACAGCCCCACGAACACGTGGCGACACGTAAAAACAAATAAACACCAGGGTACACTCACCTTCTTGTGAATGTCCAACAGTGGCTTGGAATCGCAGAACCCAGTCTTAGCCATTATTCCAGCCGATGACCGTGAGTTGCCTCCCCAGACCACTGAAGCTACTTTCTTCAAGAGGAGCGGTAGGAGAGAAAGGTGAAGCGTGCCGCCATGCGTGCAACAGGCCGGGTTAATGAAGACAGGTGTACCGCTGATTGGGCTGTGGAGCGCTGCACCTACTGGTCATCAATCGCGCTTTTATATACATCTATCGGTAACATGTGTATACGTAATTTTATATCGATTTGTTAGTATCTTTCGTGCATTAGACATATATTTAGCATAATGATGGCCTAGTTGTGTATGAGGATAATCAATTAGCATTACAGACAAAAGATGGATAAATATGTGAAATATTTGATGTATGCTTAGTTAAGCACTATTAAATCTACTTATGTACGTGCCATATGCATTTTTACAATTATGTTTGGGTTAAAAGCAATAAGCACATTTATTGAAGCAGCACTATTTTGCGTTATCATGTTGGTGTATTATGTTTCGAAACGAGTTGGCAAAGTTTAATGACTGAATTTAACGTAGGCCTAAAGCCTACTTGATTTGGGTGTGACATCCACATTCTTGTCGTCTTATAAGAACATATATGCATTGTAGACTATAAAAGAAGACAGACACTGAATAATTCAGTAAAAACCTTTACTGGGACATTATAAGTTGCAAACGTTATAAGCTATCATAATGTAGCAGGTCTCCCCTATCACTTTGTAAAATCTTGCAGTGGGGGACTGAATCTGACTTCCAGGACAATGTTCTCCTCGAAAGATTGCTTTTCTCATTGTCATCTGAATTTGGATAGCAACAAGCAAACAAAAATACAAAACAAAATCAAATGTGTTACATCAGCATTAAGGTGTGACATTCGTGACTGTTAAGTTAAATCACATTCAGATATAGATAAGCCGTGTAACCTATAAAGCTGCAAATGAATCACTACTAAGGCAGGCCTCCCCTTCTATTGCTGCTATTATCAAGCTTTTCTTTTGCCTTTTTGGTATATACATACTGGTGAACCCCTGTTCATACTAGTGAATCCCTGTCCATACTGGTGAACAGGTGTGTAGCGTGCCCGTGTGCGCCTACAGGAGAAGTCAGGGGAAGGGTGTCAGCTTGCATTTTTTCATTTGTAAAGCACTAATAAACAAAGCATTTAGCAGCAAAGTGCAGTGTATGGCTTCCGAGCCAACTTTATAAAAGCTTTGTGGCATCTCCCCTTAATGATGAAGGCAAAGAGAGACAATCAGTGGCATAATCCTCAGGTCCGGCCCAGCCGTTTCAGAAGGTGGACACCAGGCTTGACTGATTGGCCCTGCCTGAGCCAATGAGACGAGGTGCTGAAGTTGGAATAGTAAGAACGAAAACAGCCATCGGTACTGGGAGTGTCTCCGGAGTCGCAGGGACACACTCGCTCTCCGTGATGACATGACCTCACAGCCGTCTTCTGCGTCTTCATCAGTTATCTACATATGTATCTCACTCTCTCGCTCACTCACACACACACACATAAGTGGTCCGGTCTTAAATGAAACGTGTCCTTCAGCTCTCTGCAACATCGACGGGAGACTCCACGAGAATGTCTACAAAAATGGTTTACTCTGGCCACCCTTCTCTCCACTTCTTCATTATCTTGGCTCTCACCACAACAAAGCAACTCAACATTGTAATTTAGGAAATGAACACTTGTACTGATGACCTATACCTAGTATAAATCTGTTTTGGGTTGAAAGCCAATCAAAACATTCTAATTTGATTCGTTAAGTTATTTTAGGAGTGGGGTGATAAGGACAAGAGACAAAATGGAAAAAGCGAGGAAGTGAAACATACTTAAAATAAACGTGAAAGGCAGGCTGTAAAAGTAATGAGATTGAAACAGAGGAACAGGGAACCTAAAAAAGGAACAGCATTTGAAAGAATTTGTTTTAATATATATTATATAATATATACTCAAAAGAGACGTGTCTTCCAAAGTTGAAAGAATACATGGAAAAATTAAAACAAAACAATGAAAAAAAAATTAAAACAAAACAAGGATGTTCATTTTGCAAAGTTCAGAGACATGCCTTGCTCTATACTTGCAATTATGGAATACTATATGCTTATGTTGACAAGAGTGTTTCAAATTTGCTGTCCGGAGCAAACATTCAGGATTACAAAAAAAATAAAAAGATTCTTACTAGTGCCCTAGTATCTTCTGGGCAAAATAAGAAATATAGCCAAGTACTCAAAAACACAGCATGAGAGAAAACAAACGAAGAGGACCAAAACATTACATGTGGAATCATTCTAAGTGTTCAACCTCTCCGGAAATCAATCAGTCAATTTTTGGCCTCATCACAGCAAAAACAGCAACGATTGAACCATTTGTCATTCTTTAAATATGGGGACATTCAAATGCTTATTTTTTACGAAATAAGACAAATCATTACACTGATATAGGACATGGAACAACAAAAGACAAAACGGGTGTCCGACGACATGATTGACGTGATATTCCGGCAGATTTAGCTGCTGTCAATGGACCCAGACATGTTCAACAGTGAAGGTGAATGGTTCTGTGCGCTCTGCAGAGATGACTGAATGAGGTGACCGGAATTTTTTAACTAATCAACCTCTTGAGTTTTCAATCACCCCATTACTGTGAAACCACTGACTGAACTCTGTAGTGTCCCCACTTTTCAATGTTTATCTAACGGATTTGGTGAAAAAAAACAAAATCTTATCAATAGACATAATGAATTTTTTGAAAATCAAATGGTTGTTCATACATTCTCTTGCACTTTTATGAACAAACCCACACAGTCTTTGACACACTCATTCCCACATGCGCACACACGCACATGCACAAACACAGTGCAAACACAAGTGATGGGGTCCCTCCTAGAGGTGTCCACCACATTCTGTCCAGCTCCTAATGATGGTTCTGCCAGTGCCCCTCCCCGTCCCTCCCTGTAGGAAACAGTCCCACACTTGATTTGTAACAGCAAGTTCCAGAAAGAGCACTTGTAAAAAAAAAAATTAAAATTAAATAAAATGAAAAAAAATTGAAGAAATATGGCTTTATATTAATTTAAAACCGTATCAATGGAAAAACAAAAATCTATTCTGTATCTCTAGATTTCATTCATATTTTTCATTCTACTCAAAATAAAAAAATCATTTCAGGTTTTTACATGTGAATGGAGGGGTGTGTGTGTGTGTGTGTGTGTGTGTGTGTGTGTGTGTGTGTGTGTGTGTGTGTGTGTGTGTGTGTGTGTG
>JAOPUA010000055.1:17203993-17218928 GCA_027122455.1 Trisopterus luscus
GTGTGTGTGTGTGTGTGTGTGTGTGTGTGTGTGTGTGTGTGTGTGTGTGTGTGTGTGTGTGTGTGTGTGTGGCATTGTTTCAGCTGGTGACGAGGTGGTGAGATGCTGGCGTAACCTGGTTATAGTCCCGTGTGGAGGACCCGGTGAGGTGCCCGTTGAGGTGCCCGTTGTAGTGCAGCAGGGGGCCTGCAGACGCGGCCCGACGCAAACTCTCTGTGGACTGGAGCAACAGAAGCGAACCAGCAGGGGGTCCGCACGGAACCCGACAAGGTCGCCCATCCACGGCTGGTGTTTTGAGTCTTGATGGCGACCCGTGTCTTGATCTCACACTGATCTACTGGTGTGGGGGTTGTTTGTGTGTCGGTGTGTGAATTGAACATGTGCCATTTGTTTTCTCGTTTTGCCCCGTGCCGATGTCCCCAGCAGTGCGAGTGCGTGTTTTCTGAGGGTGTTGGTTTGGGTGTGTGTGGGTGGGTGTTTTGGGGTGGGTGTGTGTGCCTGCCTTCCGATCCTCAGCTTTACCGGGTCATTCCCGTATGCTTGCAGAGTAGGAGAACTGGGGGAAATGTGTACGCTGGTCAGCGTCCTCCGCGTCCAGGGTGTCATCTGGTGTACAGAGGGGGGGGGGGGGGGAGAGTAGTTGAAAGGAGAATCGTTAACACTGAGATTGAAAGGTGCGGATTACGGAGTGCGGAGTTCAAGTTCTTGAGCTCAAAGCACAGCCGTGTGGGGATGAACACAAACATGTTTAGAGAATACTCATGTCCAAAAAGTGACTCCCTTTGGGAGGACTTCCATGATCCTTGCGAAAAACACCAACTAGAAATACAACCGCTGATAGCTGATGAGTCCGTGCCACCAAAAGCGACTGCACTCAATGAAACATTCCACTTACATTTGTCTGGAGGTGTAACGGTGATGGTTTGAGCGGTGAATTCATCGTCAAAGTAGCGCGTGTCCGTCTCAGAAGTCACTTGGGGTTTGAACGGGGGAATGAGCTGTAGAGAAAGACAAAATTTAGATTTACTTGTTTGTTGATTTACGTGTACATTGAGTGGAGCGTCCCAACTGCTTTCCACTCGCCATCCACTATATCTTTCCAGTTGATTACCTTTTTGTCTACAACATCCTGCCAGTTGATGGCGGTAAAGAACTTGTGGTTCGTGACTTCTTTGGCATCCTCAGCCCCACCTCCAAGCCTGAAACAAAAACATACAATCCTTTAGCACCTGAATACTTGAATACCTGAAGTCAGATTCTAGTACTGGCCATCTGATCGTTCCCAAGGCGAGGACCTGGGCTTACGGGGAGCGGTACAGTTCAGTGTCTGCTCCTCTTATCTGGGATAGTCTGCCTGACTAACTGAGCACATCAAAATCTGCCCAATAATTTCAAGCAAAACCTGATCATCTCTTAAAAGCGGGCAAAAATCGTATCAACCCTCACACTACACTTTCAGTTTGTGAAGCGGTGTTGTGAGATGAGAGGCCCAAGGGACGGCTCCAACCGCACCTCTGCTTGGGGTCCTTCTTCAGCAGGCCTGCCAGCAGGGCCTTGGCCTCGGGGGCCAGGTTCTTGGGGAAGCGGATCTCCTCCATGAGGATGAGCTCAAAGAGGCGCTCGTGGTCCTGGTTGTAGAAGGGCAGCCGACCACACATCATCTCATACATGACCACGCCCAGGCCCCACCAGTCCACCGCCCGGCCGTAGTCGTTGTCCTCCAGGACCTGATGGAAGGGGGGTGGGGTGGTGGGGTGATGAGCACTATGCCAGACATGGGACGCTCAACCCCTGGGTAAGGTCATGCAGCCGCAGCATCACACATTCATCTCGCATTTCTTCTTCCCATTATAGAACACAAGGGATGAATAAAGTTGTTTTTAGTTTTGCAATTAGCTTCAATGCAGAATGTGGATAGTGAGAGGAGAGGGACAAAGCGGCAGCCACGACGGCGTCCATCAGGGTTATGGGAAAAGTCATTTTAACACGATGAATCTTATCAAGTCACCTCTAGTGTTAACTGCAACTTGTGTTTACAATTATTAGTGATGTCAGTTGGTTGGTCACAAACTACAGGTTATTAAATGATCCGTTATTGGACAACAGAAGCAGCTAATTATCGGTTATCGTGTGTTTTTATTTTTTAAAGTGCATTCTTAACCCGTATACGCATTACCTCCATCATGAAAGCACAAAGCAGCGCTTTGTGACTGCTGTTACGCAGTTGGTGATGCCACTGTGGTTGCTTGAGAACACCTTCCACTAATCATTGACCACTTAATGGAAAAAGAAAGCTAACTAAGGTTTAGGCAAGAGGAAGAAATAACTGACAGGCAAACAACTCAGTGGAATGTTATGTGATGTCCTTGAGGAACACAACATAATGGCAACCCTCTTTGCTGGGCAGTGTGGTGCTTGCAGAGTAACACTGGGCGGCAAACTCTTCATCTATTTAATGGACTTAATTAACAAATCGTATGTAGCTCATTTAAGGTCATTATTTCCTATATTATGTTTTTCCTACATGTTCAACATTATACAGGCTGTATTGATAGTTTGGCAATGGTAAAAATTCTTATTTGATTAGCCTTCAATCATAAATTGAGGGAATTGAACACAGTTAGGTTACAATTACCTGACCACAAAACAGTGTGAATGTATGTTACCTCGGGGGCCAGGTACTCTGGGGTCCCACAGAAGGTTTTCATGGTGGCGCCATCTGTGATGCCTTCTTTACACAGACCGAAGTCTGTGATCTTGATGTGTCCGTCTTTATCCAGCATGAGGTTCTCCAGCTGAGAGAGAGCAACACGACAACTGGGTAAACATCTTAAGGGAAATGGATATGATGCGTAGCGCAGTACACACAAGTTTGTCATGGACTAAATACCACTTATTGTTTACCACTAATGGATTATTTCAGTTGTAGATGTGAATAATCCCATCTTGTATGAGGCCAGGTTTAGAGAGGAGGCCTTACCTTCAGGTCCCGATAAACCACATTGCGTGAGTGTAGGTATTCCAGGGCAGACACAATCTCTGCACCGTAGAATCGAGCCCGGTCCTCGGTGAAGACGCGGTCCCTTGATAAGTGGAAGAAGAGCTGCGTTTGGAAGTGGCAAAAGGGCGAAATAATTAGCCCACATCCCGTCACGTAAAATAAGTTTACAATAAAGGAAAAAAAGCAGGTTGAGTAATAAAGAAGTAAAGCAGGTTTAGAAAGAAAGAAATAAAGCAGGTTAAGAAACAAACAAATAAATAAATAATAAATAAACAAGAAGGGAAAGAAAAAGACAAACCTCTCCTCCATTTGCATACTCCATTACAAAACATAGCCGGTCGTGTGTTTGGAAAGCATATTTCAGCGTCTGGGGAAGGGAGAAGCAACAACAGAATTGAACCCAAAGTGAACCCAAACCCTACTAAGGCCACCATCCAGCCCTCAGGCCACCATCCATGCTGCCCTACCGTTAGAAATGGATGCTTTGTATTCTGGAGAACTCTGCTCTCTGTAACTGTGTGGGCCACCTCGTCCTAGTGGGAGGGGGAAACAGACAACTTCAACATTTAACAAAACGGTGTCCGTTGTCATCCATGCAGGTCTCGTGTTAGGAAAGTGTCTGCTACTGACTTTGGCGATGATGACTTCTTTGCGCAGGATTTTCATGGCGTAGTACATGCCCGTGGCCTTCTCCTTCACCAGGATGACCTTGCCGAACGTCCCCTTACCCAGCAGCTTGAGGTAATCAAAGTCGCTCATGGTCTGTGGGATGGGAGAGCGAGCACGGTGAGTGTCTAGAGCTGGTCCTCAGCCACAACAACTCCTCGGCTTTAAGACAAATGCGATGTGTCCAGGATGTCCGCCAATAAAGAAATAATATAACGGAAACGGAAACATACATATAAATATAATCTGATACATATACAAGTATGATCTGAAAGAAAACCACTGGTACACTTAAGCTTCCTCCAGGTTGCTTATCGATCCACCGCAAATATGGGCTTTTCCGAAACCAACCATATAGAGTTAGCAGAAAAAAAACAACAACACTGACCACTTTGTTGCGTGACTTGGACATGGCCACCTCCATCTCCTCAGTGCCGGTGCTGTCGCTGGGCGAGCCAAACTTGATCTCCATGGGTTCCTCATCCTGGTGCTGGCTCTTCAGGCCGTTGGCCACAGTCTGGATCGACCGCATCCATTCCTCCCTGCACCAACGTGATGAAAGTTACATGCTGGGCGCTTTCAGAAGACGTGAAATGCATTGCAAATAAGTTGTTCGCAAAAGGTGGGAATGGCATTTCATAAATATATTTTATGGCCTACCAAAGGAAAAGTAAAGTAAACACATTTTGAGGGATCAGAGAATAATCCACTGTGTTTGTGGACTAGAGGCCCTTCTGATTGGGTGTTTAGGAAGGCTTATGTGGAAGTCTCCCTCTGAGGGTTCATTTGGGAAATGGGGCTTACACTTCGCTTTAATGCAGGATTTCATCATAACGACAGTTGGCAATGAATACTGATTGGAGTGCATGGGTGGATGGCCAAACAGGAGCTCTGTTCCACAATGATCTAGAAGGAAATATGGCCCATGGGCATGACCTTCTTGGTCTGACCTTTGCTTCCCTCAAGAAGTAGTTTCTCTTTTAAAGATTAACAGTGAAATAACAATATTGTGTTTACCAGCCTCGAGAAGGCAAACAAGGTTTTGTACTTCTGGAAATGTAATTGAGTCACGATAGTTACCTTTTATATCCGACATGCATTATCTATCAATCTATCCAACTCTATCTATATCTCTATATTTGCACTATATATTTTAAAGGGGCTTTACATGCTCTTATCTTATCCATTTACCTCAAAACAGTTGCAACTGGTGCAACTAATGGGCAAGTACACAGCCCTCACCAGTTGCAACTGGTGCAACTAATGGGCAAGTACATAGCCCTCTTACGTGAGTGCTTCAACAGGTAACAGAAAACGACACCCACCTCTCCTCGTTGCTGTCCACGTGAAAGGTGCGCTCAATAACGGTGGTCCACTGCAGACAGCGAATGACAAACGTGTTGGGCCTGGGCCGCTCGGTCTTCATGAGCTGGCATTCTACGTCAGAGCAGAGGCGGCGTCACAAAGCGTTTCTCAGAACAAGAAAGAGTTGCACCCACCAATGCTTTTTTTTTTTTTTACATTGCAAAAGCTTGTTTGAGACCCCGTGTGTCCAAACTGACCTGCGACAGAGAAGTTGTTGAGCGGTGGCAAGTTGTGGTCGCTGGAAACCTCCGGCTTCTCCTTGTAGCCAATGAAGGAGCCGTCGCTCTTGAGGATGAAATAGCGAGGGCGCCATGTTTTAATGTATTCACCTGGGGAGGGGGGAGGGGAGACGGGTCGTAAGGATCAGCTTAGAGCAGGTTAGCGACATTTCTGATCGTACAACAGGTTACTTTAACAGGGCTAAAGTTGCATATACACCATTGTAACGACAATAGATAACTGAGCAAGGAGTTCTCTGATCAGCCGATCAAACTGTTGACCACGAATAGCGGTCGACATGATCGGTGCACGATTGATCGGAGCACCCTCATATTAGGCAGGGGGCCTTGCCTCTTTTGTGGAGCCACCCCTCTCTCACAACACTGATGTCGTTCATGCTGGGCTGCAGGGGCGCCAGGGGTCAAGGGCGGGGCTATAGGGGCGGCGGCGGTAGGACTCGACCGATGTGTAGATGAGGTCCAGGCAAGGGGCGAGGATTGATTTGACGGCACCTAGAGAAAATTAAACATAATATTGGTTCATTCTGGCCAGAGGAGTGAGTGCAGGTCTTCTGCACAACCGTTACAAAAAAACAATGAAAAACTAAATATTGTTTACGTCAGAATTTATGGTGCTTGTAATTAAGCTTCAAAACGGAGCTTTCAGTCCATTGCGATGCCTAAATGATGAATGATTGTCCTTAAGGTAGGCACACCACATATAACATGACCTATTTTTAATACCATAAGACTTATGACCACAGCGCATCTCTTTTTACTACAGTACAGTTGAACTTGGCAAGCTCTCAGATGAACACAGACCAAGTCTACAGGTTTAATTTCATGATTTAAAAAAAGCACAAAAAGGACTACAAATGAGCAATGTATATAGATATGGATTCTGGTGGATGAGCAGTACTTTAAACACAATGCAACATTGAACTCATTGCACATTTTGTTAGCCCTAATTTAAGCTGGAGAAATACAGAAGGACCCTCCATGGTGGCTTATTGGACAAAAGCCCTCCGTCAATCGTTTTGTGTACTGCTACACCACAGGACACAAGCTCCTCCTCACCTGACTGCGTGAGGCGGCCGTAAACAAAGAGGCCCCAATCAGGGCTACTGTATGGCCTCTGTGACAGGTGCTACGTTTGGAAGCCTTTTTCTACACAACAGCTCCGTTTCAAGTTGTTTTTGCCAAGATATTGGCATACCATTAATACGGCGTCTCTTGTCAAGCCTGTTTTGGGGTCACTGCCATTGACAGCTAGTTATTTAACCTGCATCTACACTACGTCACTGCTTGTACTGCTTACTGTCAAATACGAACTATCCGGGCAGAGTTCTACTGCTCCTACTACATGATGGCCTTTGCAGAAGAACTGTCAAACTAGAAAGTGAAGTCAACACAATTGCAAGAGAAGAAAATACATGGCATGGCTTTGTTTACAATGAATCCGGTACTACTTCTACATCAGCCGCCGGCATTCTTTCCATAAATTCAAAAAGGCATAGAATTCATCTTCAAACCAAATATGTATGGGACAAGAACGTACAATTACAGGTATACCACGTCACGTCAGCTGCTTTATTGCAAATATGTCGGCTGCTTTATTGCAAATATAACACAGCTATTACGGTTTAGATTTCATCTGTCCCTTTACCTGTCATTCAAGAGGCTGAGCATTGGCCATGGTGGTCTGGCCAGCTGTACAGGATGTTCCCTGGGTCACCAAACGTGGGACGTCTAAACGAAGGATACAACATCCAGGACCCACTGCTGCAGTCCTTTTAATGAGCCGGGAGAGTAATTGGTGAGCCAGGACCCAACTAGTAGTGTGTACCAGGAGTGGTAAGTCAGGACAATAATAGTAGTGTGTACCAGGGGTGGTGAGTCAGAACCATAATAGTAGAGTGTACCAGGGGTGGGGAGTCAGAACCATAATAGCAGTGTTTACCAGGAGTGGTGAGTCACGACCATAATAGTAAGTAGTGTTGACAAGGAGTGGTGAGTCACGACCATACTAGCAGTGTGAACCAGGGGTGGTGAGTCAGAACCATACTAGCAGTGTGTACCAGGAGCGGTGGGTGAGGACCATTCTAACTTAAGTCTGTACCAGGAGTGCTGAGTCGGGCCCGTACTAGTAATGTTGAGTCAGGCCCATAATAGTGATCACCGGGAGTGGTGCACCAGGCCCATACCAGTAGCATGTACCAGGAGTGTCAGGCCCATACTAGTAGTGTCTACCAGGACATTGACCGTGACCGCATCACGACAAAGCAAATGTAGCTCTCAAGCTAAAACACTAGCTAGCATTTTTTTCCCCTCACCAGGCAGCTTGCTGATGAACTGATGTGTATAAAGCGCTTGTTTTACTCACCTTTCACCTCCCGGGTAATAAATCCGTGAGTCGCGGAGCTCCTTTAAAAGGCCGCCGGTGTATAGAGGGAGAGATCCAGCTCTACTCGAAGCCAGTGTGTATTGAACTCTGTCAATGATCACACGGCTTAGCGCACTGCTTTCTTCTCCGCACACCGCGGCGGCGTGCTGCTGCTGGTGACGGCGGTGCGGATCAGCGCGTTCGCACGACACAAGTCGGATAAAGAAGCCCCCCGTAGCGCGGAGCGCGGATGCGCATTTCACGAGGAGACTAGTGCGGTTTCTAAGATCGCTGGAACAAAAAACGCACCATGTTCACTTGATGCTGTTATTGTTATGCGGCGGGTCGCCTCCTTATCGTGTAGGCCCTCGGTCTTAAGAGCCAGACTGACTATACCAGCCCCGCATACTCACACAAACAGGACGTGACGTGCGAGGCTGGCAAGCTACCACGTCCTGTTTGTGGCGGCGCGCCCCCCACCCTCCCCCCGACGCCCTGTCCCACGCACTGCCCGTGGATCAAGTACAATGAATTAACGCGTCTTTTAAAAAAAATTGTTTGCAAGTTTTATTATACACTGTAAAACGTCTCTTAAAACTGTTCTGTTTTGGAGCGTGAATGCATCATCATTAATGATTCATCTTCTCTGCGGCACTGGGACTTCCACCCTGGTGTTGAAGGGCAGTGTTGTTGCGTCATACTTTATGTTGTCGTTCTAACTTTCTCTGCAGGTAGCGAGCGCGGGCATCGCTGACTGATGTCTCGTCGTTTCGCTTCTCCAGTTTCTTTGCCATGTCTTCATCCAATCCCTCTAAAAAAAAGCAACAACATGGAGAATTTGCATTATACTATGAAGCTCATCATTATTTTGCATATCCCAAGTAATCATAACAAAGGGTAAATGGTACTAATTTATATAGCACTTTTATCCAAAGCAAATGTCAGTGTTGACTGACATTCACCCTTTCATGCACACAATCACACACCGATGGCGGAGTCAACCACACAGGGCAACAGCCAGCTCGTCAGGAGCAATGAGGGTGAGGCGTCTTGCTCTTGGACGCCACGACGCTCGGCTAGGAGGAGCGGGGGATCGAACCAGCAACCATGCGGGCACCAGCCAAACCGCTGAGCTAATGCCGCCCTTCCTACAGTCCAAACTACTTGACAACAACACACAAATCCTACAATCATTACCAATATACCTTTTTGTCTCTTTGCCTCCTTTGATTCCAATTTAGCCAGCTCCTCCTCATTCACCTCCTCCCTCGCTATGTTGCTCAGCTCATAGGCATCCACCTCATGAAGCTTAGGCAGCAGGTCCTTCACCCACTCATAGCGGATCGGACACACTGTTCTGAGGTACACCCGGGAGGTGACCATCATGTCATGAAAGATGACCCAGTCCAGCTCCGCCTCCTGGTCAAATAACTGGTGGGGGGGGGGGGGAAGGGATATATGGAAAAGGTCAATATGGAAATGATGCAGTCTTCTTGTATAACAATAACAAAACTCCAGACTGTGACAAATATGTCAATAAAATATTTACCGAGGATGACGGATGAACATGAACTGCGGTTCCATGACCATCCATTGTGGAGAATATCTTTCCAATAGACCTAGCCAATGTAGAAGGAAATTAACAAGTCAAAACAGAAGCAGGTGTTTTGAAGAAGAAAAAAAACTTAGTGAGACGTCATGATTGTACCTCCTAGCAACATTGGTGAAGTATCCTGTGCAAAGGCATCTTCGGAACAGTTCACTTTTGTTGCCAGTAAACGTTTCCACGGGGAAATCTTTCTTCTGGAAGGCGAAATAAACAGGAATTATCAAAACACTAGTTTTGTGTCACAGCCAATCATTTGCTAGAAACTGACAGCTTACAAATCAAAATACTAAACAATCCATTGAGATGGGTGGACTATAATTGCCTTATAATTACTCTCAAATTTCTATTTGAGAGATTCAATTTTAATTAAAGGTAATTTATAGCTACCTGTTGTAGTCTGAGAAGAATTTCACGCAGCTGAGTCTCTATGCTGAAAGCTGACTTCAGCGCCCTCCAGTGGATCCAGTTCTCTTTACACCATGCTGAAGGAGAATCGCTGTGATATGTAGCACAAACATGAAGTCAACTTTGAAAAAAATTTGGCATTCGATGAATCCTCAGGTTTTTGTTTTTTCTTATCAAATGAATAGCATATCAATTTCCCAGAGGTTTCATATAATAACTGTACCTGGCTTTACACCACTGAAACACACTCAGTAGTGTGGCAAAGTCATTCATACCACCCGACTGGGCAGCCAGATATCGGTGCTTCTTATCCGCTTCCTTTTGCTTCTCCGGATGCCCTGGAGAATGATACAACAGACACTATTATTATACTGATGACAGTATTTTATCACACTCCTCTCTAAGTTGGCACAACTCAAATACATTAGACACAAAAACATGCCTTAATCAAAATAAAAAATTTAAATTATGTTTTTTTTGGCCCCAAGTCTACCCTTGAGGAAGGGCCAGATTCTGAGCAAACAGCTGATGAAGCAGTGGGGCTGCTCAGTCAGTCGAGTGCAACAGGCAAAGGCTGTCCAAAGACGAGTGGCTGCTATTGGTCAGGGGCATTCCGTCATTCTTCCTTCATTCTCATTGGGTGTAAGCAGTTGCCAGCAGACACCGAAACGCCCCTCAATTGCCATTCATCACATAAATTATACATATACAGCATGTCACACCTGTATCGGTCCTACTTTTATTGTTTGAGGATGTGTCAGAGGCAAGGTTCGTATTCACCACATTTGGTGCATGAGGTACTACCTCTCCAGGAGCCCTGCCTGTGACACTGCGTTTCCCATACAGAGCCAGTTGTGGTGCATGTGGATGGTGAAACTGTGTTGCAGTAGATGACTTTCTCACTATATTTGTCTACCCAAAAACAACAAGTCTGCTTCCTGCTTTTCACTGAAAACATTCCCCCAGCTAAAAGAAAAACTTGTGAGAGCCATGTTAGATAGCTTGCACTAACTGGGTGTACAAAACATGAAATGTTCATTCTTATAAGACAGACAATGAGCAGCAGCACATATACACTTTGTATATTTTGTAATGTCATAGAGGGCCACTATAAAACAAGCACAGAAAAAAAGCACAGAATTAATAAAAACCTGGGATCTAGGGCTTTCATGCTTCTGTACCTGGTCTGATGAAGATGTTCTCCACCGATAGCATGGCAGCCAAGGGGAGGAGAATGTCTTCACATCCGTAAGACGCAGCCTTCAGCAGAGCCCTGGTTAGGCCCGGATGCAGGGGGAACTCCATTATCAGTCTACCCAGCTGGGTCACCTGGCCTCTCCTAGTACCAGGGCAGATATCGGTCAGATAAAGCAAGGGTAGGCATAATATTTTCAAAAGCTTTTGTTAATAAACAGTCCTCTGACAAACACAAATAGGGCATCTGGCTGTCACAGGCCTTTGATAAACCCGTCACATCATTTCATGAAAGAAAATGAAAGGATTGGATGGCCAACCTGTCTGTCAACCTACCTGTCCAGCTACCTGCATGCACTCACTCTACTCTACTCTACTAATTGCACATGACCGGAGTCGTCCACAAGACTGAACAGACCTATTGCTAAGGCTAGCGAGCTAGTCATGTGTTTTTGGGGATTGGTTTATGAGCAAGGCCTGAAGGGAGAGGTCGGATTTTATTGGTTGGATTCTTTCTGGTTTCTTCGAAGTTGCCTCCACCGGCTTCAAGCCTCAATTCCTCACTATCCGTCATGATGCAGATAGATGAGCATAGGGGGAGAAAATAAATGTTTTCAGGTGAACAGCCACTAACCTGTCAATAGCATCAAACTGGTAGAGCTGTTTCAGGGCTTCCAGTAACAACCGCTCTTCTGGATGGTCCAGGTAAGGGAACCTTAAACCAAAAAAAACAACAAAAAAACAGAGTTCCCCCATCAAGCAACAGCTTTGGCTATACGGGTAAAGCAGGCATGTGCAATGTATGAACTAGTGCTTCAAATCCTTGAAGGGAGATCGATGATTATTCACAGACCTGATGACGTCGTGAACCCCGAGGCACTTGAGTGTGAGGACGACGCTGGTGAGGCTCGCCCTCTGGATCTCTGGCACCGTATAGTCAAGCATGCACTTCTCCCAGAATTCATTGCTGTAGATGCGGAAGCACTTCCCAGCCGAAGTTCTTCCAGCACGGCCCGCTCTCTGTTGGGCCTCGCTCCTGTTGACGAGGAAGAAGGCCAAGCCCAGACCTAATTAACAAACAGTAGTTGAAAAAGTGATCAACGATGAAATCAGGAGTCATGGCAACAGGTGGGAACGGCACAGGACACGTACTTGGAAATAGGCACCACCTCCAGTATGTCCATGCCTACCCTTGAGTTATGGTTGAGCTGTTTCACAAACCCACTGTCGACAATGTACCTATTTGGAAAAACAGCATTGTAATTAAAACAGACTTAACTCATTTCAACATGAACATGGGTTATATTCACTCCGAGATCCATTCTTTTGGATTAATATTTCAGCAGCAATCCAGCAACTGTCAGCAGAAAACCACCCGTCGATCTTACTTTATTCCATTGATGGTGAGAGATGTGGCTGCGATGTTGGTGGCCACCACACACTTCCTTATTCCAGAAGGGGGTGCTTGAAAGATTTGCCTTTGTTGATCTGTGAGGCAAGCACGTGTGGTGACTATGGACGTTGACATTAAACCTGTTTTCTAGTCTTCATTAATAAAATCACACTATGATACACACATTTAACAAAGCCATTGCTGAATAGAGAATAAAGGATCCAGAATGACGTGGATGTTGTGTTCATACCAGTGGGCATGGATCCATATAGAGGCAGGATCAGAAGTCCCTCCACGGTTTGGTCCTGCACATCATACCGGTAGTCTATACTTTCTGCCTTCTCATACAGCATGTCGCAGGCCTTCTCAATTTCAGATTGACCTGTCAAACATTAAACATTTGAAGTTTAGGTAAAATAATTCTCTCCAATTGTTGGGTGGAAGCAGTGCATTGGGTTCAGTCTTTACCCGTCAAGAATACCAGGATGTCCCCTGCCACCTCACTGACGTGCACATCGAGGGCGACTCTTACTACCTGTCGAACAGAAGGGCAGAAAATATTATATCAAGAAATGTGAGCTCAATTTAACAATGAAATGTTTTAACCAATCAAGTCTGCGATACAATAACAGCCAACCTCGTTCACGTATCTGGAGCTGTCGACTTCTTTGGGGCCTATGGCGTTACCAAACCGGCTGGTCACAGGAAAGGTCCTTCCAGGGATGGTAAACACGGGACAATGGCCGAGGAAGGTGGAGAGCTTATCCGTTTCCAATGTGGCAGACATCACCACAACGCGCAGCCGGACTGACTCTTCCTTGGAGCCTTCATCAGTGTGAAGGAGGGTTTTCTTTAACAAACCTAAAAGAATGTCCTAGGAAAAGAAATTGCAGAAATTATATAATTATAATAATGTTTCAGCCAATACCAGCTCCATGTCAAATGTCTATGTATAATTGAATACACATTTACACAATCCACTCACTGTGTTCAGACTCCGCTCGTGGGCCTCGTCCAAAATCACAACACTGTATTGGGAAAGGCCAGGATCTGCCAGGATCTCTCTTAACAAGCAGCCATCTGTCATGTACTTCACCACCGTAGCCTGGTTGCAACACAAATGACTTCATCATTTCACACATTTCGAATGCATTTTCAATAACGCCCCCCTTGGCTCCCTGTCCCTGCTTCAGTCTCTCACCTGGGATGTGCAGTCATCAAAGCGCACTTGGTAGCCTACTTCCTTGCCCAAGGTGAAGTGCATCTCTTGAGAGACCCTCTGAGCGACTGTGATAGCTGCCACCCGCCGCGGCTGGGTGATCCCTATTATACCTCCCTTCCATAGACCTGGAAGTAAGAGTCATGTGAATGTTTAAGAACACGTTGTAGCTTCATACCCCCCTCTTATTCTACCAGATTGTATTTGATGCACTTCGGGGTCGATCTCACGCACCTGCTTCATACAAATACTGTGGAAGTTGTGTGGTTTTCCCGCTGCCGGTTTCACCAGTCACAACAAGGAACACGTTGTCGTTCACCAGCGTTGTAAGTGTGGCTTTGTGTTGAAGGATGGGCAGGCACTGCGCTTCATCAAAGCGTTTACTTTCACGCTTACTTTCATGCTTATTTGGCTTTGACATGATGCGAAAATGGATAAAAGGTTTCCTTTTTTGTGTAACAAATAATATACAATTATCTGACTTATTTTGTAAAAGTAAACATCACTGCATTACTTTAACTTGGCTCTAAAATGTAGCCTACCTTTGGTTTCTTTGCGAAAAAGCGTGCATGAAATAACTTCCGCAAGACATTTGACATAGCGCTGGTATTGGCTGAAACATGAACACGTGACTACACGTCGGTAGCGTTCCATCTTTATGCCGCCTTTAAAACAGCTCGGAGGTTCGGAAGCTCTTACGTATCTTTACTAGTGATGGATTTCAATCAATAGTAACGAATGGAATATGATGGTTGATTATTTTATATTGAGTAAAACGTTCATGTCCCGCCACTAGTAAACCATATGTCACCAACTGGGCAACTCTGTTATTAAAGGCGCGTTCATGGTCTGGTGATAACGAGACGGCTCGCCAGTGATGACGCTCAAGCCTACGCGTATTCCCGACAGTGACCGTTCATGTGCACTGCATTGGGAATCTAAAAGTTAATCACAGCAGGGGTTTTTAATCCAATAAAAAAGTCTGAACTAAACAGAACTTAGTAGAAACAGTTTCAAGTTTGCACATCTTTATTTCCTTGTAGCTGTATCACCTACTATCCTTTTGCTTTTATTTATGAGAAGCACATTATTGCCACTGTATGGAAGGCTACACTTGCCCTGATCTTGCCCTTATCTAGAGCTGGTTTTCCAGTACACAACGTTTAAAACTTAGCAAAATCGATACCAACAGACGGTTACAACGTCAATCAATAGTAAAATATGTGATATGATGGTTGATTCTGTTATATTGAGTAAAACGTTCATGTTCACGCGTCACTAGAACTTTCCGACGTCGCGAAAATATTTTCCCCATAATTCCCAGCTATATGAACGCACCATATGTTTCACACGTTGGACACGTTGAGTAAGCGCTGACTACGGCGTCTCGTAAACGGTCGTTGCCATTTGAAACGGTCGATGCCATTTCCGACCATGTCCGATTGCGTCCGCTCTCCGATCTTGAATTCCGAATGCTTCGTG
>JAOPUA010000055.1:17221785-17234976 GCA_027122455.1 Trisopterus luscus
CTGGACATGGAGACCATCGAGGCGCTGGCCAAGGCCCTCAGCAAGTTCAAGGTGAGGAGCTAGCAGCTAGTGGAACTAATACCAGGAGCTACAGGCTAGTGGAGCTAACACCAGGAGTTAACATCTAGTGGAGCTAACAGCTAGTGGAGCTAATACTAAGAGCTAGCCACTAACGGAGCTTATACCAGGAGCTAGAGGCTAGTGGAGCTAGTGTTACCTGGATAATTGCAATAGCCACTCTGTCTCCCCAGGGAGGAGTGGTGCTGGTAGCTAGGAGTGTTAATGGGTAGTTTTTGTAGTAGTGGCTACTGTGGCTAGCAGTAGCGTCATCGGCTAGTTGTGCTAGCATTGCTGACCCCTCTGTCTCCCCAGGGAGGGGTGGTGCTGGTCTCTCACGACGAGCGGCTGATCCGCCTGGTGTGTAAGGAGCTCTGGGTGTGCGAGAAGGGAGCCGTGCGTCGCATCGAAGGCGGCTTCGACGAGTACCGTGACATCTTGCAGGAGCAGTTCCGGAAGGAGGGCTACCTGTGATCCCGCCCCCTTGCCCCCTGCCAAGGACTGATACACGCAAATGCCAATCACATTTAAGTTCCAGTGACTCCGCCCTCCCCACCAGCTCACTTGTCGGTTGGCGATCCAGAGGGAGACAGTCGAAACCGGTTCTGCTGCCTTCTTGTTTAACTGTTAGTGGGCGTGGTCAGACCGCGATTGGCCGATCTGACGGACTCTGTTCCTCCAACATTTAAAGCAAGACGTGAGAAAGACATATGGACATTATTAGAGAAATAATTTGTATGTTTATGTCCCATAATAAGTTAAGCTGTTATAAAAAACCTGCTAATAAAGACCATCACCTCCTACCTTCTGTGTTTTATTTAAAACACCTGATTTCATCAGGACCATTAATGTGAAATAAGATTCCTGCACTGTTTTCCTTAGGACATTTATTGTGAAATATCAAAGGTAATTATTCTGGATGTTGGGTTTGTTCAAGTCAATAAAAGTCAAGAGATGATCACTTGATCAGGTTTATTTAGCCCAATATCACCTTTAAGCCCCAGAAGTAAACAAATGTTAGTAGTTATTAAATAATGGAAGATAAATGAGTTTAGCTGAAGTCATGAGATTATATTAGTTATGTTAAAATATTTTCTAACAATATTTAAAATTAAAAATATATATTATTTAGTTAACTGATAGCATGTTGACCAACTCCATTTTCTGAACAAAAATGCCAAATGAATTTAACATTTTTTAACATCATTTTGGTTGATGACCTTGCAGGCAACAGGACTGGACTCTAGCAGTACACATTTGTGTATTTTTCTCAATTTGAATGAAGCTCTAAGTTAGTCTTATTTATAGGATTATTCTCAGGTTTATGTTACTCTTATGTCTGCTTAATGTAACTCTTGTAATTAAATAATTTTAATTTATATGCTGGGAACTCTGCATTCATGTGAGGTCTCTTATTATGGTCCTGTGTCAGTTTTTTTAGACTACCCTCCTAAGTTTTTGCACTTCAGTTAATGTGAAAAAAAATAATGTTGTTCACAAAATTAAATGTGACATTTGAAGTGAGTTGATCAGTCCTATTTTCCTAATTTTTTGTAATGCATTTGAATAATATTGGAAACATGAATCGCAATAAATCGCAGAATCTAATCTAAATACCTGCTGTATCGCAAAATCGCAATAATATTGAACCGTGGCCCAAATATTGCAATACTATCGAATCGTTACATTTTTGCCAATTCCCAGCCCTAGATATTAGTTGGCCTATAACCCTTAGTTTAGGGTTGTTTGTCGTCATTTTCTTTTGTAGGTATAACAAAGCAAATGCTGACTCCAAACTCCTATTGTAGTGTTGACCGATAGCTGGCATCGGTGTATTGGGAGCATGTGGTAAATGTTGGAATAGTTCAGCTGAGCATCCTGCACATGCTGCTGGGATAGAAGCCCAATGCAGAGCCTCGCCTTGGTCCCAGTCCAGCATTTTGTCTGGGAACACCCCAGTTTCTTTAGCGCTTTTAATTCCTTTCGGACCTCAAAACACACAGCCCAGTCTCTATATCTCTGGCTTCGCTGCAGGGTCTGCAGCGAAGCTGCGCTTTTCCAGTTGGGGGAGCAGAACCTCCTTGAACCTCTTCAGCTTGGTCAATGTCTGCTCCCAGAACTCGGGGTCAAAGGGCACCGGCACCAGGGCCATCTCCTTAAGGGTGAAAACCACCAGGTCTGCCTGTTCCATCCCTGTGACGGCCAGCTGGCACTGGATCTGGCTGTAGTAGCTGTGGTTCTGCTTCAACCGATATACTGGTCGCTAGGAACACAAACACACTATCTATAAATACACACTACCCAACACACACTACTCCGTACCCAAGAAATACACACTACTCCCTACCCACAAATATACACTGGCCATTATCCCCATTCGCACACTCCACATTACCCACAAATACAAATTATTTAATTAAACCAGAGTGCAGAAATATCCCAGGGATGCTTCAGGGGAACTATGCAGTACACTCTCCTGGTCAGGTACCTGGTTACGTACCTGGTTAGGTAACTCTTGGATCAGCAGGCAGAAGTCTTTGTCCTCCCTGCAAGCCTCCTCAACCTTGCGGTCTTTGTGTTTGAATGGGCACTTGACTTCCAGGCACAGCATCCGTTGTCCAGACAGCTTGTCGATCACAATGCCATCAGGGCTGGCGGCCAACCAGGGCAGCTTGGGGTCGATGAAAAGACCCGAGTCTTGAACGATCACTTCTCGCCCAAGAAGCTTGCTCTTCAGCACCTGAATGTTTCCATTGAAATACTGTTTACAACCAAAGTTCTATACAATGTCTTTATGTAGCCAATGTTTGTTTCATCCACCGAAATACTATTTGAATTGAAATACAACGTATAAGGTGATTGGGGAGCAAGGTTGGTGTTACCTGGTATTCTTTCACTGCCCGGCCCTCCATGTCCACACCCCAGCTCATCGCTCTGGTCTGGATCCCCGAACTGTGTCCTGGGTATTAGAAACACAGCTTTGTACACAAACACACGGCTCTCAACAACCACACCATACTGGTCATATAGCAACCAGGTAAGGGGTGTGGTCTACTTGTGGTGACAGACAGGTAGGAGGTGTGGTCTACCTGTGATGTTAGCTAGGTAGGAGGCAGGCAGTGTGCTGCTTGTCCCGTTAACGAAGCCGCTGTGTGCGATCTGGTGGACATTGGAGGCGGTGATGCGATTCTTCCGCCAATCGAACCAGGCCGGGTTCTCCCTCTGACCCCGAGTCAGAACCTCCACCTTCTCCACAAAGCTGACAGTCAGCTCACCTCCCTCCAGGATGCTCTTCCCTGGACTTGGGCCAGAGCTCAGAGTTTTCAGAGAGTTTTGTCCATTGCGACCGCCAACTGGATTGCGACCGATTTTGCCTTCCGACCCATAGTTTAAGACAGGCCTTTCTAGAACATCTGATATGTCTTCCAGGACAGAATTAGCTGGCCTCTGGTCTGGTTTCTGGTCTGGCCTCTGGTCTGGTTTCTGGTCTGGCCTCTGGACTTGTTTCTGTTCTCGTTTCCGGGCTGGGAATGTCTTCTGGGCTGGGCTTGGCCCTCTTCCCTGGTGGCTGGTGTGTGTTGTGATGGAGGGATGGTATTTGACGACCGGTAAGATAATGGTCCTGGTAACAGCTCTTCGAGCAGATCTCTTGGAATCTGCAGGCTTCAGAAGAACAACATGGAGAGGATACAAGGAGAGGAACGAAAAAGAAACCGATGAGTCATATTGATCACTTCCTAGTCCAACCAGTTTGTTTTCATGGTGGGGGCTTTGGTAGCTAAAGGTAGCTACCATAGTATTATGGTAGCTATTATTATTATTATTATTATTATTATTATATTAAGCCTTTTGCTGCTGCTCCATCTTTTGGTCGAGTCTGGTACAACAAACACGAGTGATATAATATTGATATTAATAGCCAGTGGACCCACATGTTTTTGACTATATCGTATCAACGTGTGTGATATATAATCGTCAACATAGTAATCTATGCCATTTTATCATTGTTACTGAAATAAGTCCCCAATTCAATTTAAAATGGGATCAAATACTATATTTTTCCAACAGTATCTCCACGGTAGACGACTGTGTTTTTCGTAGGCGGAATCCGGATTAAGTCCCGCCTCAAGCGCTAGGATTGGTCAGGCAAACTCGCACGCTAAGGTCACGTCACGGATTTACCCTTTTTGGATTGGACCAGGCATTTTAACCAACGTGATTGGTTAATCTCCGGCTATCCCCTCATAAATATTCATGATTGTTCCGGATTCCGCCTACGAAAAACACATTCACCCACGGTAGGTTTCGCACCCAGTGCCTGTAGCCCTTGGGAAATATTTGTTTACCACACTGGCGTCAAAACGTACCAGTAAGGATAAGTCCTCTAGCCTATCTCCCAGAGCACGCACTCTATCAACTGCATCTGTGTCTTCAACACGATTGTTCTCCAGGTCATCTGCCAAACTTCGGAGTTCAGCGACAACCTCCTCCATTGCTGACACATACGAACATAAACAAGAGGAAATTACGAGGAAGTGACATAGGTCCCGCCCACACGCGATTTGCGGATAGAGTGCAAAATCTTGCGCAAAGCGTTTCGCGGATTGAAATGTCATTTGAATCGTGCAACACACGGAGCGTGGCGAAGCGCATTGCAATCACGGGGTCGCTATATCTTTCCTATTTGAATAAAGGCACTCAAAAAATGTGACCAAATGTTAATTAAATATTTATTCTTATAACTTTTTCGAGTTGAATCGAGGATTTCATTGTCACTTTGCAGAGTAAAATACACAGTGAATAACGTATTTTTAAATGGCATTAAATTGCATAATGAATTGTCAATTGCATAATGCAATGACTTATTGAATTGCAAATTGCAAATGCATTGCCATTTGAATTTTGTCACATATGCTTCAATAATAATTGGTCAGGTGAAGTTGTAAACACAGCAGGTCATTTATTTAGTAGAAGGATAAGGGGTCCACCCGTGACTATATCAGGCAGGATCCTCTGACTTCTTGCCTTTCTTGTTTGTAGTAATCTTTCTGGAGTAGATGGAACAGTATATGTATTTTTAACAATGCATTACACTTACATACTATACATACTTTGCATCATCTTTTGAAAACCTTCAAAAGATGAAGGAAAGCAATACATTTTGAGAATAGCCTACAAAGTAGCTTAAATAAGAAATTAATTAATTTAAAGTAAAACACAAACACACTCACTATTGTCACATTGTGTGCAATCTTGTCCTTTGCATATCTCTATATTGCAGTGGAAATACACCTGTAAGAACTTTTTTTTTTTCTTAAATGCATATTATAAACATTTTAATAGATATTTTCTTATGGTCTCATACCAGTCTTTTCCGTCCTAGGGACACATTCACAAACGAGAAGAGCTTGGTGACAAAGTGCTTTCGAAGTGATGGATACCTCACTTCCTTGCTTGACTCGACCAGCAACAAATGAGTCCCTTCATGGCTATCCCCGCTAAAAGGACACCTGGATATTACAGAGCAAAGATTTAGGCCCAGTCCCATTTCTCTCCCCTTCACAAGAACACTTGCTTTGAGTGCCCTTAGCTGCAAGTCAGCTCCCAAGCTGGCTAGCGTTCAAGGGTTGATTTTAAGGGAAAAACAGCCCTCCCCCTTGCTCCCCTATAAGTATTGGGTCACCTTACCCCTGCGCGGGAATGTGCACAATCAAGGGTTAGGACTCAAATCTAGGGGGTGGGGGAGAATTGGGACAGGGCCTTAAGCCCTACGTGCAGCGCCAAAACGAACGCTCCCATTTCCGACGGACTAGCCCACACCAGAGGCGCCTTGATGCGCGCAAGCCGCCGTGCCGCTCCGCTAAGCTTCACGCTTCACGAACTTTCTCCTCATTCATGGTTAATTATGATTTCGGATAAATGAAAGAGGGCAAAACCAAGGGGTGTCGAGTTGATATAGAGGTGCCAACGGGACCCGGGATGTACAAAATAGCTTGGAATAGAACAGTGGCGTGAAGCTTAACGCGCGTGCTGCCGGTGTGGGCTAGTCCGTTGGAAATAATGGGAGCGTTCGTTTTGGCGCTGCGCTGCGCCAGCGGTGTGCGTTGGGCTTGAGAAGTACTCAAATCTTGTACTTAAAAGTAGCGGGCCTGCGCTAGAAGTCCTGCATTGAGAATGTTACTCAATGTAAAAGTACACAATAATAAACTGAAAGTACAAAAAAATCTGACTCATTAGGCGAAATGAACCATGTCTGAATAATATATATATAGGGTTAGGGTTATTTATTGATGCACTAATATGTACATCACTTTAATATTGTAGCTGGTAAAGGTAAAGCTCATCTTAATTCATATATATTAATTTTCATACTGCTGGGTATTTTCTGAATTCCCGCCCTGGGGACCAATGTCAACTTATTGATATAATAATTTAATGGATCTGGCGCTTATATTTTGCATTGTCAATCTGAATCTAAAGTGACTCAGTAAATGAGTAAATGTACTTGGTTACCGTCCACCACTTGAGCAATAGCCATGGCTTCATAACTCCTGCCTTGTTCATCTATGTAGAAAAGATGATTCAGCAAAACGCCTTGACCATAAACTGAAAAATGTACTAATTGAGAATATATTCCTTAAGCTTACCTTGAACATAAATTGCAAAGGGGAGATTTGCATTCTGCTGTTTTGATATAAAAATAGACATGAAGTCTTTCTGGCAAAGTATAGTGTTGGTTTTTTCAGAATAATCACCCATTTCAAATGTTTTTGAGGAGCAAATCATAATGTTCAGTTAGTGGTTAAGATTGGTCTAGTGTCAAAGAAACAAACCAGATGTTTCTCATTTACTCTAATTATCCTAAAGCCAATAAAGCCAATCTGGTATTCTCTTTTGTCCTTTATTGATCAATTTGACAATGACAAATTAAATCAAAGGTAAAGTAAAGAAGTTACAATACAGGTCAGGTAAGGTTGAGTTTAGGTATTATGTTGATGATAATTATGTTTAGAAATGAGCTTAGTCGGTAGGGGGGGCCTGGTGGAAAGAAATGCACCATGGGATCCCAGAAAACATCAATCACATGCCTGGAGAATGAAAGGAGATTTTCAACCTTCATAAAATCAGGAGACATCAACAAACATCAATGGAATACTTAAAATTCATAATTATATAAAATCATTGTTCATCGTTCATAGTTTTCAAATAAAAATAAAAAACCACCAATAGCAGACATTCAAATTAGTTTTTTTTTTTTCATTTCATTCACTGGGGCTGCTGTTGTAAATTGGGTTTTCATATCCTAAGGAAGACAACAAAATGAGTGGGCAGCCATTAAAACAGAATAAAGACAATTTTGACCTTGATAATACATAATTTAAGATAGGCCGACTGGCCTACTCACTCTGTTTCGCTTTCTTTTCCCGAAGACCTGCTGCAATAACAAACAAATAACATTCCATCAAAATGTGAAGTTCCATGATGTTTATTTTGTAGTTCATTTCTGAAGCAACTGCTCCTTTTACCTCTGGGTGATCTGTCTTTTTGAGCGGAATGCAGGATTATCTCATCTTGATTTACTGTAAAGTTATAAAAGTCTTATTATCATAAAAAAAAATAATGAATACGGACATCATATTCAAAATACAATCAATTTACAGCCTACATTAAGGCATCCGAAATGCAAATTACCGTAAAAATGACGACTTGCTTGTCGTAGTCTGCTTAAAATTTCTGAAAATTAAGAAAATGTATTAGACAGAGATATACCCTCACACAGCCCAACCTGATCTCACAGACCAAAGTCGCCGCAAGAAAATGGCGGTCAGCTCGCAAGATTTAGGCTGGCATTGAGATGCTTGTTAATAGATGGATTTGTCACAGATATAAACCGCAAGACGTGCTAAGAAACCTCTGTTTAGCTGGGTATGCCTTCTCTCAGTACTCCTGGCCCGTACGACCTGCGGGTGATTTCTGAGCCCCCTGCAGGGGGCGACACTTTCGCTCTGATGTTCCTCATAATCATGAACGGTTGCTGGGGGACCTTGAACTTGATTTCTGGCCAGGCGCTCGTCCTCAGATAGGCCAATGGTCGCAAGTTCCCGCTCACCGTTTTCTTATGAACAAAAATAAAACCCCAAATAGCACAGCAATAGATGAATACGGTTGGACTACTCGCACAAACCTAAATAAAGTCAGCATGAACTCAACACATGAACTTGATGATAGATTACATTTTTAAAAGAAGAATAAGAGAGAGAACCACACCATGAATGAGATGATCATTGTTGTCTCCTGGGAATGAAAATCACAATACTTTCATGTTTAATCATCTTTTATATTCATTTAGGTCTACACAGTGAAATGGCAGCATCTAAATTCTAGTTCTGTTTGTGGGTTTACATAAGTCCTTTTAATATATTGCATTGAGTGCATGTTTAGCCCTACCTCTAATACCTTGTCTCTCACGGGCCCCTCTCTGTGACTGGGAACACCTTTTACACCCTGTCGCAGAAGTGAGAATATGTTCTTACATTGTTCATTCATGTCCATTATCTGTTTTCCATTTGCTCCTATTTCACATTTAATATATACAATTCTACAATTGTTTCTAGAGTCAAACATGTAGGCCTACAGATTTAGTTTCATAAATAATAAATGACGATAAATGACCACAATAATCCAACACCCCTCTGCCTAAAACACAGACCAATCCATTCAGTCAACCGGTTTTAAATTATATGTTGTCGAACACAGTGTGAAATGGAACAACTCACTTGAGCATGCGTAAAAACTGCAACATACAAACAGGATGACCGCGGTCACAGCAGTGGAGATGTACATAGGAAGTCTCAGATCAACTTCTGCAGGAGAAAGAGCAGCTTTTTCTCACATACGTATATATATATAGTTCTCTTTCTCTCATACTGTCAGTCAGTGCGTCAGTCAGTCTGTCAGTGTGTCAGTCTTTCTGTCAGTCTTTCTGTCAGTTGGTCTGTCTGTCTGCTTTCTCTTTCTCTCTAAAAATAACAACAACCACGATATGATTATATTATTATTATTATCAAAACAATTATTGCGTTATTTTTTATTATTATTTGAGAAAAGTATGAATAATTATCACATTTCTCACCCTCTTTTTGAACTACCACTTGGTGACATGCTTCAGCTGGTCCACACTGGTAGCATCCCAGGTCCGACTCTTGAAGGCCGTCGATACGGATGGTGAAGTTCCCTCTGGAGCCTTCGTTGGGGAAGGTTTTCACCCGACCTTGCCTGGGCTCCCAGAACCAAACCTTCCCTTGAGACGACAGATTAACCAGAGGTGCTCCAGTGTTTTGGACCCACAGCATCCAGTCAGTTCCAGCATTGCAGGGTAGGAGTACGGGGGACCCCAGTGAGGCACTGACCAACACTGTGTCACAGGAATCCTGGCAGTGGGGCTGGTCTGAAAGACATACCATATAGCTTGCTTTCACAAATGTGACATATCCCATCTTAACATAACAAGAGATGAATGGCTATAAAGTGATGGCAGAAATAGTAATAGTATAATAATAATAATAATACCAATTATACAATAATGATAATAATGTAATAGTAACACAAGTAGTCTGATAGCAGCTAAATGTATTCTAAAAATGTCTTACCGTTTAAAGATGCGCATGTAGAGCACAAGGCAAACCAAACTATGCTCTTGTGCATGTCAAACATCTCGAAGGTTAAGGTGATTTTGAACAGTTGTGTTCTTGTAGCTTGAGAAAACCACAAGTTAGTTTCCGGAAATGTCAAGGCGAGTCTAAGGAGAGTGCTGGGCCTATTGTTTGAGATGTATGTGTGAAGCTCAGTACACAATGTTTTCTCTTTTATATTATGTGTTTGCAACATAGATAGACTACATACCATGTGTGTAACTGTAAAAAGCTTCATTTATTAGAAGGGTTTTTGAAACAATCCTAAGACTCAGATGTCAGTGCTGCTGTACATTTCATTGGTTTCCTGTGGAAACGGATGAACCATAATTCTTAAGTCTCTAGTATCGTGGTTTCGGAGGTAGGACTTGCAGAGTAGTAAAGGTTGAACGGATGGTTTATTCAGAGATACAACGTGTACACAGACATGCATTCTGTCTCAGTCCAAAGCCTCTAATGTCTCTATTTACATCAGAAGCTGTCTATGTGATGGGGGAACACCTGCAAGTTTAGAGTAGAATGAACAAAGGAGCTCTTTGAAACAGGATGTGAGACATGGTCAAAGCCAGGAAAGGATATGTTTGTTTCTCATTCACATAAAATTGGTTCAAGTTTTACAAAAGGAGCTGGCACATTTACTTAAATCGATTTGTAGGGCAGTTTTCAGTCTTTAGGCAGATCATTTGTGGAAGCCAGGTTTTTAATAACACTTCCTGTACCATACAGAAAATACAAAACCCACATTCATATGTGTCAGCTATAGTTTAATATTGTATTAGCTGTCCTCCTTCTCCACAGAAAGCGTGTTTTCTATGCGCTACAGAGTTGAAACATTCAGGTTCATCAACGTGTACAATTCTTATGTTTCGGTCATAATAAAAAGCGGGATCACATTTCTAATCATTACAGCCCAACTTTATCTTTCTTTTTCCCATGGCGAAAGAGAGCCAAGTGACCAGCAGGGAGCAGCATGTCTGGTCAGAGAAAGGTCTGCGCATCCTGTGCAGGTGAAACCAGCGGTGAACCGCCTACAGGAAACGACGGGCCAAGACCAGGTTCCTCTGAAAATGACTTTGTGTTACGTTCAAGGCAAACAACATGAATATAAATGTACAGACCAAGCAACCTATAATGCATCCATGAGTGGCATATTACTATTAGTAAGTAGTTATGCACACAGTAATGCAGGAAACTCAAGCTGTTGTGTATTTTTGGATGTATGTTTGTTAAAATACAAAATGAGAATTTTTTTCTAACATAGTGTGAAATGGATTTACCCACGGGAGTATGCGTAATCACCGCAGAAACATCCAAACAGGATGAATGTGGTCATGCCAGCGAGAATGAACAAAGGAAGTCTAAGATCAACTTCTGAATGAAAAACAGTCGCTTTATCTCACATACGTGGCACTTTTTATAGTAGTGGGTCAGACAGTCAGTGTGTCAGTCTCTCTGTCTGTCTGTCAGTTTGTCTGTCTGCTCTCTCTTTCTAATGACAAGAACATGCAGGATAAGATTATTTTATAATTAATACTTTATGCAACAACAAAAAATCATATTATATCATATGTTATGAGTATAATAATAATAATAATAATCATTATTGTCTTCTTATTTTGTTATAATTATTATTATTAGACAGAAATGTATGAATAATTTTTACATTTCTCCTCTTTTTTTGATGGTGAAATACTTCAGCTGGTCCACACTTGTACTAGCATCCCAGGTCCGACTCTTGAAGGCCGTCGATACGGATGGTGAAGTTCCCTCTGGAGCCTTCGTTGGGGAAGGTTTTCACCCGACCTTGCCTGGGCTCCCAGAACTAAACCTTTCCTTGAGATGACAGATTAACCAGAGGTGCTCCAGTGTTTTGGACCCACAGCATCCAGTCAGTTCTGCCGAGGAAGGGAGCATGGCAGGGTAGGAGTACGGGGGACCCCAGTGAGGCACTGACCAACACTGTCTCACAGGAATCCTGGCAGTGGGGCTGGTCCGAAAGACATACCATATAGCTTGCTTTCACAAATGTGACATATCCCATCTTAACATAACAAGAGATGAATGGCCATAAAGTGATGGCAGAAATAGTTTAAAAAGGTTTAATAATAATACCAATTATACATTAATCATAATAATGTAATAGTAACACAAGTAGTCTGATAGCTGCTAAATGTATTCTAAAAATGTCTAACTGTTTAAAGATGCACATATAGAGCACAAGGCAAACCAAACTATGCTCTTGTGCATGTCAAACATCTTGAAGGTTAAGGGGATTTTGAACAGTTGTGTCCTTGTAGCTTGAGAAAACTATGGTTTTGTCTTGACTCGATTTCTCAGTTTAGAAGCAGCAAACTAGTCAGAATTGTTGTGAGAGAATACAAAAGAACAGAAAATACTCCCTGAGGGCCCCCCCTCGTACACCGTCTGTACGTCACGGATTTCTGACACGCAGTCAATTGAAAAGGTTGAAAGAGGAAGTCATCTATGTCTGCAGTATTTCTCTGTCTGGAGTGAAATGCTAAGAGAAGGATAGCATTCGATATTTTTTTGCTTTCTCCCGTACAATACAAAGGATGGCGTGGGCACATCTATTGCTATTGACGGGTAGGTATATGAATCGATTTTTAACATTTGAATCAATCAAATGCCCAAATTATCATAATTAAACCTTTTGAACTGTTGTAGTTGCATGGACTGCTGAAGGCTTTAACATCTATGAGAAACCAGTGAGGACCTTTCAAGAGGATAACGATACACTTTTTGGACAAACTGAGGTTCAGTCCAAAGATGGGTAATGTTTTGCCATCCTTAGTGTGATAGCGTTTGAAGTGTTTTGATTTATTGTTATTCATGATGTTACTTAAATTTTAGAGTCCTGATTCCATCTCCAACCTCCAGAGTGGTATTTAAATGCACTTTGAATGAAGGAGATAAGGACAAATGTGCCAAACTTGCAGGTGAAATAAATAACATCACAATACATTTCTAGCAAATATTTAAATTCTGATACACTCAATTTACCTTGTGTTTTTTTTATGTGCTTAATTTACAGATTTCACTGCCGTAAAAGGAACTAAGCCAATTGTTTCAGTAACAAACATTGTGACGGACAAAAACGAGAAGTCAATGGTAATATGTGTTGAAATCAAATAAATCTAAAATCAAAAAATCAAATATGTGGTATAGTAAAAAATAGTAAATAACATCCCATTTAAATGCAGCATGAAATATGTTTATTTGACATGCTTTACTAGGTGTTAGATATTAAATGCAGAAAACTCTCAACTCAAAACCACAGTTTCCTCTCATGCAAAACGGTGCAGAATACTTCCTGAATGTTTCAATGCAGCAGCTTTTACACAGACTTAAACCGTAAAAATGCTGATGTGCAGCCAATGCTGGATGAAATGAATAGGCGATTTGTACTCAATTGTTTGGTAAT
>JAOPUA010000055.1:17235502-17252317 GCA_027122455.1 Trisopterus luscus
TTAAACCGTAAAAATGCTGATGTGCAGCCAATGCTGGATGAAATGAATAGGCGATTTGTACTCAATTGTTTGGTAATAACTCCAACTTTGAAGCATTAATAAAAATATTACATTGTGGATTCCTAGTGAATTCATAATTTATAAAGCATTGTTCTTACTTAAATATACATTCTAATTTAGATCATTAGAAAGAAATTATCAGATAATTTATAAAGCGGAAATTGATGATTTAAAAAGTATTTATAACATGAAAGTAATGCTTTATAACATAATAATGCTGAAGTTCATGTTAGTTCAGGTACTTAATAAGCCTTTTATAAGTCATTTGTGGGAACTCAAGGCAATGTGATCTTACTTATATTATTATTTTAACATTTATTTGCCAAGCAACACTTTTCCCAAGGTATTTATTTTGGTAATATCAACCTTACACCAAGGGTAAGATGAGACGATTGAATTCAGAATTCATGTATTGAATAATCCTTATCTGCCATTGATAGGTCTGTCAACAGCAGAGAAAGATGGAAAAATCGATTGAATACTTTAATGCCAACTGTACATTACAGTCTGCAGTCGGTAACACTGAGGTGATGTACCCGGCTACCCTGGGTAGGTGGTAAATCCTTAATGAACATCATAGCATTGCAAAGTATTAAATTTATCCATTCATGTGTAAAATTCAAAATTCTGAATATCCCTCTGTGAAAATGCTTCAAGTGGTCAATCAACTTGAAAAAATCAACGGCAGCATCTACAGAAACAACAACAACAACAACAACAACAACAACAACAACAACAACAACAACAACGATGACGATGACGATGAGGAAGAGGGTATGTAATAATGCAATCAACACCAAATAATGGTTACTGACTTAAAGATGATTCAGTGTGTGTGTGAGTGTGTTTATGTGTTTATGTGTGTGTGTTTGTATGTGTGTGTGTGTGTGTGTGTGTTTGTGTGTGCGTGTGCATGTGTTTGTGTGTGCGTGTGCATGTTTTTTGTGTGTTTTGCAGTTCCTGGTACAGAGATTGGATTTGTACTGGATGGATCTGGAAGTATATCAGAATCCGATTTTGAGAAAGCAAAGAAATTCATTTGTGCTGTGATGTCCAAAGTATGGGAGAAATGCTATAACGTAAGTAATAACAACATCTGTTGATTCTACATGAATGAATCTTTGATCGACAGCACAAAAACAACAACTGCAGTTGAAGGTGTAGTGTAGTTGTATGTGAGTGTTTTTTAAGTAGTGTATAATCCCATGAAAACAAGAACTTTGTCGCCTTAGAATGAGCTGTTTATATCTACATAGGGAGCTGGTCTTCTTCCACGGAGTCCGCCATACTGCATGTATCTACAATAACCTGGAACCGAGAAACAAGGACACACATATATTTATCTAACATGTAGGCTATGACCTGACTTACAGGTTAGGGCAAAGCTGAAGTCCATTTAGCTTCAGAAGCTTGCAGGCCTGGGTTGACACATAGGCCTGTCACTTGCTCTTCACTGGAATATATTGAGAGGAATTGAATGTATAGACATTAAATAATTAACAACAATCATCCTCAAATGCCATTAAATGCCAGCATTGTGTCTTCGCAGTGTGACTTCACCGTGGTTCAGTATGGTGAGAAGATCAGGTCTGAGCTATCACTAGTTGAAAGCAAGGAGAACGGTTCAAAAGCTCTTGAGACGGTGAAGAGCATAGAACAAATCGGTAATCTTACAGTAACCGCTTCAGCCATACAGTACTTATTGTAAGTATTATCAAATATAAATGAGGTGAATATATAGATTAGTATATTGTTTTTTTACAAAAAGTTGACTAGTTGACTCATGGCTGTTAATTTATATAAAGTGTTTTTCTTTTTTTTTAAGAAATCATAGCTTTGCTTTCGAGAACGGATCGAACCCAGCAGCCAAGAAGATGATGATTGTGGTGTCAGATGGAGAAATATCTTATTTTGATAAAAAAAACCTTGACCTAGCACTGAGAATGCTAAAGGAAATGAAGGTCACCAGATTTGCTATTGGTGTAAGTGATATCTTAGGAACGTGCTGTGGAATAATGGACATGTCCAATGATCAAATAATCAGGATCATCCAATTAATCCAACATTTAATTAAACATATACATTTCTACAAACAATACAGGTAGGAGAAATAAATACGAAAGAAGATGCAATTCAGGAAATGTCCGCTATTGCTGGAGATAAGAAAAATCTCAAGTTTGTGGATAACTACAATGCGTTGACATCAATTCTTTCCCAACTCGAAAATAATCTCTTGAGTAGCATTGAAGGTGGGTCTAATACATTTTTCATACATCATTTCTTTTAATTTTGTCCCATTTTAAATCACTTGGGCAGTCCTTTAAAACGACTACAACTTTGAAGCATTAATAAAGCAGTAGTACAAAGGGAATTCCTCATATAGCATTCGTCATGCATGACTTCTCATTGGTAAGCTATTCATCATAAGTTGTAAATTATAAAAAAGATAGTTTGATAATGGTTAATATGATCATTATAGGGTGCACGTTTAAGGTGCAGAGTGTAGAATTCTAATGGAATGGTATGGATGGAGGACTAAAGAGTATGTTTTAATTTGTGTAAATTCCCATGAAAATAGGAATGGTTTTGTTTCGTTGCCTTAGCTTAGAATGAGCCCTTTATTTCTCCATAGGGAGTGGGGCCATTTCCACAGAGCCCGCCATGTTTAAACAGTAGCTTAGAATGGACAAATGATTCTAAGACTTTCAAATAAAGTGTATGTGAACCCCCAGTAGCTTCAGTTATGTTACTATGAGCTCAAATAAAATTGTTTTGGTCTTAGAGTTCTAGGAAAGAGGAGGTGTTATCCGAATAGCTACGACTCATTTGTGAATGTTGTTGTGTAGGAGCAAGTATGAATTGAAGTGTTATTAAGTTCATATAGTTCATACTGTACACTTAACAGTAGACGTATATTTTGTACTGTTCTTTCTGTTTTTTTTTTTTTTTTTTTATATAATAAAATACAACACAAGTTAAGTGTTGTACTTTGAGAGGGTTTATCAAAGTCAATTTTCTTGTTTGTTTGCGCAAACCTGTGGCCAATAAATTCTGATTCTGATTCTGATATGAAGAGGTATTAACACGTTATAAATAGTTTATAAATAATCAATTTGAGCTTCATTAATTATCTTAAAGCTTCATAAATTGAAACACTGTAATTTATAACTGATTATGAATTCCTTACTAATGAGTATTCATTTAGAAAAAATGCTTTATAAATACTGCATTTAGTAAGAATTTCCAATTTACTATTGCTGTATTAATGCTTCAAAGTTTCAGTTGTTTTAAAGGACATCCATGAATCGTACTTATCATGATTCTGTATTTTGTCCAACCAGGATTAAACGACGGAGATGGCTTCAAATTTGAACTCTCTGAGGCTGGATTCAGCAGTCACATGGCGCCTGATGTAAGTCCACTGTCATCAGCATGTCCATACACAAGATCCAGAAATGGACCATGTAGAGTGCTCTAAAATGACCTCATATCAGGAGCAGTGTTCCCGGCCCGTCTGCTAGGGATTCATAATCAGTGAGGGAACGCATGTCTGCTTTGCGATCTGGCTTTTATTAGGAGTCCCTGCTGTTTGGAGCCGTGGGAGCCAACGACTGGAGCGGGGGGGTCATCCTCAAGCCTCCGGGGCGGCAGGGACAAGTGAGCTTCTTGCAGGCGGAATCCTCCAGACAACGCTTCTCCTATCTAGGTGACGTGGATCCATGGACGTGCCGCTCAACATTGGCTCATTGCAGTGAGACACTGTAGGGCACTACAGCAATGTGTCACAAGTGTGTGTGTGTGTGCGTTTGTTTGTGCGTGACTGTGTGTGTGTGTGTGTGTGTGTGTGTGTGTGTGTGTGTGTGTGTGTTCATGTATGTTTGTGTGTGTGTTTATGTGTGTCTTTCCTTGTTTTCCTGTGTGTGCGTGCGTGTGCGTGTGCGTGTTTCCTACAGGCTACAGTGTGCTGTCAGCAACGGTCCCCTCTGGGGCCCTCTATATCTCAGGGGCCCCTCGCTACAACCTGACTGGTGGGGTGTTTGTCTTCAATGCAGCCAATCGCAAACAACGTCATCTACTGCAGGGGGAACAGGTTGGTCATACCCTCATGAACTATGTCTGACACATGGAATTGTTCACATAGTAAATCGTCACTCATGCTTTTGCGTTTCCCCCGTAATATCTTCTCTCCACATGTTTAGTTGGGTTCGTACTTTGGGTCAGTGTTGTGTGCTGTGGACATTGATCAAAATGGAGAGACAGACTACCTACTTATCGGGGCGCCGTTGCACTACCAAGTGGGAGAGGAGGGAAAAGTGTTTATATACAAGGTGCAGGGAGAGGTGAGTGATCCAATATCAAATAAGCGTATTGACCTTGAGTTCTTTTAAATCAGCCTGAGGGCCCTTAACAGATGGTTTCCAGTCAAACGCGTCAGCAAGAAACCCAATCTTCTTCTTTCTAAATGTTTTATTCCCTCCCACCCATCTCTCCCCTCCTCGCCCTTAGCAGGCGTTTCAAAAGGAGGACTTTGAATGGCGAGGCATGGAGAAGTATGTGTTTTCCAGGTTTGGCTCAGCTATCGCCAGTGTTGGGGACCTAGATGGAAATGGATGCACTGATGTGGCCGTCGGCGCTCCCCTGGAAGAAGATGGTCAATCCGGAGGCTCCGGAAGCATCTACATCTTCAATGGCGTTTCAAACAAGCTACAGCCGCTACATTCACAGGTAGTTCCTCTGAAAGTGTCCTCTGTTTTGGATGCAAAGAGCTGGCAAGAGCCCCATGTTAAGTTTCTACATATGTTCCTGCTACAGAGAATCTCCCCTGCGTCCATTGGGATGAAACTCAGACATTTTGGCCAGTCGGTCAGTGCTTTCTCAAAGCAAGTGGACAGAAATAGACAGCGCCACATCAGTATTGGCAGTGAAGGCAAAGTGACTGTCCTTGAGTAAGTTGCAGCACAAAAATAAGACTTGTCCAAAACATCTTACCTTGAGTGTGAGCACATCTGAACATGGTGGCCCCAGTGGAACGAAACCAACAACCCTGGCATCGCTACTGCCACACTCTACTAACAATGGAGCTTCCTGGATAATGCTAAGCTTCAAATGTCTCTTGGTTATTCCACCAGGACCCTTCCCGTCCTTCACATCAAACCGGTATTGGAAGCGATACCAACCAAAATCCCACTTTCATGGCGGCAAAAACCGGGCATGGTCAAGTTGGAAATCAAATTCAAACAAGAAAAGGGAGAAATTGCTGGTATGTGTTAGGCACAGCCAAAAACGAATCAATAAGAGGTTGACTTATCTTACTTTAGGACACCACATGGTGTGTGGGTGAAATGCACGACCAGAATGCACTAATGACTAATTTCTCTTCCAGACACTGAAGAACTTCGAGTTTTGTATAACATTTCTTTGGACGTGGATCAAGACAAAAAGCGACTGACATTCGTCAACAATACAGATAAAGAGGGAGCGTTTGACTGGAAACCATCTGTTCAGGGCCCTCAGCCTATCAGCCTGAGTTTCAGCGTGAGTCACATGCCTACAGTTTGTCTCTCAGCCAAAAGACAATGGAAATATATGAGTAACTGATATACGCCTCTTCAATTTCTCTTTAGGGCTGCAATGATTGTCACGCACCCATTGTAGTTCAGCTTAACTTCACTTTGAATACTCCTGCCGATCGTAAACCACACAGAGTTTTGGATTATTGGATTCCCAAGGAGGTTACTCATAAGGTACCTGTAATGTATATAAAGACATTATATCCTAAATAATAGATTTGTTATGGTCGGTTTCAGTGATTGATCTATTGCAGGTGATGTTTGCCAGTGCTTGTAATGGTGCATGTGTTGCAAAAATATCCCTGTCGGATTCAAAGCTCAAGTGAGTCCAATAGCATTCGCAACATAACAGAACATATCAAAACAAATGAAATATCATTATCAGACATAAATATTCTGGCTTTGTAACACTTTTTTCTTCCACTTAAAATGCAGTGGAACACTGAAACACTGATCCCTGATCTATATCTCATCCCTGTGCATTAGTCGGTCCGTCGTTATCATTGGATCATCCAAGAGCAACTCAATATCCTTCAATCTGACCAACCATGGGGATGAAGCATACATGACAATGCTTGTTCTGGCCTACCCTCATATTCTGCAGTACAGCCATATGGCCGTGGTAATATATCATGTCCAAGTGTTTTACCAGACATATTGTTCACCATCATTAATCATCACTGTGTCTAAATACCACATGTTTGCGTAGAATCCGGATTCCACATTAGAGGGGACCAAGTGTGATCATGAAATCAGAAAGAATATTTCTGAGGTTAGGTGTCGCCTACTGCATCCACATTTCAAGAAAGGTGCACAGGTAGGGTGATGCTTGCACAGAGATTTTCTCAGCATCAATCAGGGTTAATCGTGTTTTACTCAATCTCTTTAAAATGCAGCCATTCCTTTGAGTTTTTTTGTTCCCAAAAGGCCAACTTTGTCATCCATTGGCAAAATGTGGATATGAAGGCAGAGATGCGTGATGGTCAAATCGATGCACGTCTAACTAGGTGTGAAATATTTTACAATTCAGATCACAACAGATCTTAATCCAAAACTCAATTTATTATTTCCTTGACACAAAGTTGTTTGTTTTTGTATTTAGTGCAAACCAAGAAAACCAAATATTGGACCAAAAAATCTATACTTTTCAAATTAAGAATGCTTTGACAGTGCAGCTATCGGGGTAAGTCTACCTATAAAGTAATTTCAGTAACTAGTGAGTTTTAGTGATTGAATACACTTTTGTTGTAGGTCTGCCAGCCCAAATGTTATAACATTTGAGGACAAACTTAAAAAGACGGACATCACATTCACGTTCCAGGTCAGTTTCGACCCACCCAGAAAATCCCAATAGTTTTAAGCATGGCTACAATTTTGCACATTTTCTTCTTTCACTTTTTCAGCTAAGTGGGGAAAACAGGTATAATGCAACTTTAACAGTTGACATCCGTTTAAAGGTGTTTGAACACAACACCAACATGGCTAAACCTACAGTTGAGCCTAGGGTAGGTCAGCAACTACAACATGAATGATGTTTCTGTTGTAATGGTGATCCGTCTGTATTTAAAAACACTTTTCAAATTGAATTACAGGATCGTTGTACGATTAATAATAGAGTGAGTATACCTTATGTAGTTCTTAAAGATCATTAATAAATGCATCCATATTCATAATGCTTGGAATACTTGTTAGCTGTACTTGATTGAATAAATACTTAATAATTGTAATTTTTTTCTCTTTCTAAAGACTTATGACATCCACTGCCGTGTGACCGATTTGCAAGATATCAAAGTCTATACGTCTATTAGTGGTGTGAAGGTGGGTAGATGTTCTCGTAAAAATAATGACAAATAGGTATGTATGTTTGTATGTGAGTATGTATATGCATGCATGTACATACGTATGTGTACATATGTCTGTCTGTCTGTCTGTCTGTCTGTATGTTTGTCCGCCTGCCTGTCTCTCTCTCACACACACACACACACACACACACACACACACACACACACACACACAAGTTCACTTCCTTCCACTTTTCCTCATGCGATGATTAGGAACCATCCAGCAACATTACTGCCTTTGCAAATGTGGCCTTTGATAAGGACTTCGCTCTCATGGGTGTCAACACAACGTCATCAAAGGTATAGTGTGAACAAAACAATTCCTCTTTGCTTTTGGTGGCGTACAGTTGAATTCCACTCCCTAACTCTTCACCTCTCAGGTGCACGTGATGATACTGAAGCAGGAAGTGACCAAATCAGAAGCCGCTATCATTGGCGGTTCTATTGGGGGTATCTTAGTCCTGGTGCTGTTGGTGATCCTCCTGTTCAAGGTAAAGAGATATATCGATATCTGTGTTAATTAATCAAACTGAATCCATTCATGTTATTGTCTCTCCTTCATTTGATTTTATCTCTATCTTTTTTTTTTGCAGTGTGGCTTTTACAAGAAACGTAATCCGTCTACATAGTTCTGTTCGAAAAGGTTAAAAAAATAGATCAAAAAAGTTGGCGAGCCCTGTTTGTTTTATTGTTGTTTTCATAAAGTTCTTGTATGATTATTATTACTATTATTATTATTATTATTATTATTATTATTTGGATTTCAGAGTAGACTAGGCCGACGTGTTTTTGTGGGGGAAACCTAGAAGTTATGTTTGCCATTGCTTTACCAAGATTGTAATTCCAAATATAAATTTTACACAGCGCCTTTTAGGTTTTTGAAGCGTTAATTCAATCAATAAAGTAAAAGACAGCCAACATGTTTGTCTTAGCACATGGGAGAAATTTGCTTTGAGACTTTCTGCCAAACACTAAAATAAATCAAGGACTGCCTAAAAGACATTATCAATTGATGACTTGATTGACTTGCAAACCATATTTAAGCTATCAGCACATCTGAAAGAAGAGGTACTGTACAAAATATGTGGCATGCTATCATAGGGTTCATAGGTCACTCAATCTCTCAGCCCCTACAAGACATTATAGCCAAATATGTATTTGGTTTGTATATAAAAAGTACAATAAATCAACACTCCCATTCCGGTGGTGTGTATTGTTATTTTGAAGTCCAATGACAATCATAATAATAATTTGGAAAAAGACATTGAAGGATGAATAAAATAACATGCATATATATTTCCCCAAAATCCTTATATACAGCTGTTTCATACCTTATTTAAATGAAATACAAAAAATATTAATAAAAACGAAAACATTACGTGGTTGCAAAGCAAGCCACACTGTCATTCTGTGTATTCATCCTATTCTGCTTATTTCGCCTGATTTCAGGTAGTTTTCTCCTTATTCAGTTTTTGAGCGATTAACACCAAATCACAAGACCTTTAACAAGTCTGTTTCAGAGAACCCCAGAGATGTAACATTGCCCATCAAGGACCTTCCCCTCAGGTAATGAGGAGTTTTGGTCGATAAAAAAATGACTTGTGTCGTCAAAAAAATTACTGAATGGTGTCAATTTCAAATGACCACTGTTGCAGGTGCTAACCAAGCTATGAGCTAATGGAAGTCAGGGGGGGAAAAAACGCTGACTTCAACCATTTGAAGGCGAACAACTCAACAACTTCAGCGACACTGTCGGTGCTATAACTCGCGATCAGACCCATTATTCAATCAATCACAAGTTGTTCAAAGCGGTCCACGGACTTGAAACTTTGGTGTGCTTGCTCATTAGTCTTGCTAGCATGCCCACGAAATATTGCGCATACATTAGCTCTTTTCTTCAGAAAAAATACACATAAGGCTTATTATTATTATTATTATTATTATTATTTATATGGAAATCACTCTGATTCCTTGGGGGGGGGAGCGTGAACTTAAATACCATAGTGTGGTGATTTAGGAGATGGTGTTAGGAGAGAGCAGTCTGGATTTAGGACTGGCTCTCTGGCTGTGGTGGCAATAAATTGACAATGCATCAAAATGTGTTTTGGTGCACATGTATCATAGAAGTACGTCAGGCAGTGAAAAATGTGTTGCCATGCAGAAATGCATTAAGAATAAAGTCACTGAAGAAGCTAAATGTTTTACAAATCCCATTTAAAAAATCCATAAACACTTTCACAAATAAATCAACTTCCTCTGTTAATTTGGGCTTCATACAATAACACATCTTTGTATGCATTATTAATGGCCAGAACCATGATCAATTTGATAAATTAGCTGAGAGCAGATGGGTTTCTGAAAGAGCAGCACTGGGCCTAACAGCCATGAATTGAATGAGTTGAATGGCATTTATTGAGTGTATACTGTATGCTGTAGTAGGTGATAATGTATTCGCTATTAATGTATGCACTACTAATGTATGCACTATTGATGCCTAAACATAGTCATTTTTAGGGTGAATACAATTGAAGAGTAAATATTTGATATATTTGCAACATCTGCCTACAAATCATAGACAACAGGGCTAAATGGGTTATAAATCCCCATTTATGGTTTAATGGGGATAGTTCATGCTAACATAAGCATCATGAACTCATAGGAAAGATAATTTAATCAATTCATGTAAGAAGGAGTTGTCATAAAATAATTCTGGAAGAAAATGTATTTATCCTGTATATGACTGCCACTTTATTGCAGTCAATCGTCTCAGAATCAGAATGAAGAAACACATTTTTAAAACAGTAAAATAAAGAAAAAAAAAAGAAATAATTTCCTCATGAGTACCCTCTGCCTCCTTCTTCCTTGGGTTGTGGGTTTTTAAAAATTTAAACCCACAACCATTATTCTTGAGATGGGTAGAGGTTGTCAGTAGCTGGACTGAAGTAAAATAATCATATCTAATTTCAACATTGTAAATACAAATTCAGCGAGATTTGATTTGTTTTAACATTTGAAATAGATGGGTCAATCGATCTCATCTATAAGTGCTAGGCACTGACATAAATAAACAACAACTACGTGGTGTTACTCAGAGCTTCTAAGTGTCTCTAATTGTAGTATAAGGCTCTGTTGTGACCCTTGGATTCTATAAGAGTTTATGTGTTACCGTGTTTGTTATTATAAATCGTTATCCGTTTGGATAGTTGTTCCCGCATGCTTTTACTGGAAAGTTGTATGATCAATCTGTGGCTGGTGAATCAAAGTGGCACGAAGGAGGGGCTTTGCAGGGAGAGAAATGAGGGGATTTAGATTGTGTGGGGGAGTTAATGGATGGAGATTCAGAGAGCACGTCTGTGGTGTATTGTATTGGATTTTTAGAAACTATTTGGCGTAGGTTACTAACAAAAAGTGACCATTGTTTGCACAGAATAAAACTGCATGTTGCACACTCCTGACTGGACATTCCTCTGTCACCGGCGACATCGCTACATTACAATGGCTGGGATCCTCGCTGGCGCATTTATGTACAAAACCGTGAAATATACTGTCAATGACATCAAGCCAGTTGGGGTTTTGTACAGACTCATTCAACTTTCCATCTTTTCTTACGTTATTGGGTGAGTAGCAATTTCATTAATTGACCACGTCACATGTCCTTCTGGAATTTGAGAAAACATTTTGTTGTTTGTTTGAAACAGTTGCTGAAATATATATTTATGTGTGAATAATGCATGTAAACTATCAAAAGTAGGCTAAAATTAAATATGAAATCCACAATCAGCCACAATCATCTCAAAACTCTACTCTCTGGCCTGGAATTGGGTTACTACTCAAAGGTGGGTGTTCGTGAACAAGAAAGGATACCAGGAGAAAGACGAGTCAATTCTGAGCTCTGTCGTGAGTAAACTGAAAGGGGTCTCGGTCACAAACACGACTGAGTCAGGTCAGATGGTGTGGGGTCCTGAAGACTACACTATTCCACCCAAGGTGAAGAACACAATCAACTTCATGATCATAGGCTACCAGCGCATGTTCTGACAGAGTACCTTGTGTGAGCGTGAGTAGATCTGCTTTATGTTCCCTTCTTGTCCTCCAGGGTGAGGACGCACCTTTTATTGTGACCACTTTCATAGAGACCCCGAATCAGAAGCTTGGATTGTGTGCTGAGGTAGGGATATTTGTGGGTGTGAATGCTCGGTATGTGTGAAAGTAGTGCCACAACGTGTACATGATGATGTGTAGGACAATACTCATGGGGAATTTGACAATATCCATAGGCCTATATATTACGATCACAACACCATGATACTGTCAAACTGAACTTCCTATGATATTTCTACGTATGGTCCCATATGGATCACCAATGCATCACTGTATCTCCTTTCCGACTACCTCATCAGTAAATCATAAATATATGGCCTGATAATCTGTTTGAGACTGTACCTGTGATTAAGGGCTAAACAAATAAAACGTAATTTAACTGAAGTCTGTCGGCAACATGGCTTCAAGAGGTTTGTTGGCGGGCTGCCGGTATGTGACAGTGTTTTGTTTGGTGCGGTCAGACACACTTATAAGGCAGGCAGCACTCTGGGAATAGTAAAACGGAACTCGATCACATATATAACCAACGGTGTGAGTACTTTACACCTTTTGCAAGGCCAGACTGTCAATTGGTTGGTAGTTATTTCCGTTCAAGTTCACGTCGGTGACAGGCAGTGAAACAGAAGCAGTTTTCAACTGTTGTGACACAGCTTCAGACACAAGGCTCTCCAAATGAAACAGTAGATTGAAAAAAGCCAGACCAAATGAAAGGTCCCTGAATGTCTCGATGAACTGTGTTTGCTGCCAGAGTCCCAAGGTGCTCGCCAGCCACTGCACAACTGATGACAACTGCAAGAAAGGACAAATTGCTTTGTATGGAAATGGTAGGGCTGCTGATTAGTACGTATGTTTATATATTTGTATATGTATAGATATTATGGATGGATGGATGGATGGATGCTTGCTCTTATCTAAATGTGTGTGTTTTTCTAAAACCTTTTAACACTGTCTGCGACTGTCTACAACGGCTCAGATTGCATTCGTTTCATAAACCGATATGTGTGTGGCCAGTGCTCTCTGCAGAGGCATGGTAACTGGTTGTGTGGTTTTTCTTTTCTCTAGGAGTCATGAGTGGCAGATGCAGGAAAGATGAAAACTCTAACGGGACCTGTGAAATATATGCCTGGTGTCCCGTTCAGAATGAAAATGATAAGTAAGTAGGTAAGAGAAGCTGCATGGACATGTTCAAATCATGCAAGAGAGATTATTGCAGATTAATGTTATTTTTACAGTATAACCTTGTTAACTTAATAACCTGCATGTTTATTTTTGAAGATAAATACTTCCAAGTAGAGGAACATGTTGGATTTACACAAGAGGTAATATATGTACATGTGTTTACATACAGTATGTATGGAGTGACAAAATGTACGGCCCCTGGGCTGTACATTTTGGATCTCCCCTCTAATGGCTAAAAACTATATTACAGTACCCCTATCCCCAACTAGGAGCAGGAGATCGGCCAACTTGTGTTTCTCCACAATGAAATTACACATTCGCACTTTAAGGTCCACGCCCTGGTTCTGTACTTTTGATTTTATTTGTTTGCTTGACTTTTAAAACTTCCTCTCTTCACAGAAAGCATATTTTAACAAATGCAGAGAACTTCACCATATACATCAAGAATTTCATCCAATTTAGCCATTTTAATTTCGCAAAGTGAGTTACACATCGCCTCCTCAACGCAAGACAAAAGAAGTGACATCAAGTGTACCACCCTGATCCGGGCCTGTTTAACTCAATCTTTGATATGTCTTTCAGATCCAACGTCCTTGAATCCCCAGACAATTCATATCTAAAAAACTGTCAATTTGGCGTGGAGCACAACCTCTACTGTCCTATATTCCGCCTGGGGGACATTACAAAAATGGCTGGGCACAACTTTCAGGACATGGCTTCCATGGTATGGTTGGCTCATGCTCAGAAAAATAAATAAAAATAAATAAAAATAAATGAAAATAAACAAAAATAATAAATTAATTAATAATAAAATATTCAGAAGGATTAAAAGGTTAATACAGAAGCCATGACGATGTACAGCACTTGCAGTTTTTAATACTAGCCTGTACATACTTCTAGTGTTGTCATATGTTTACCTATCACATCAGTAGATATGACCTCTCTTCCTACATAGTGGGGGAAACTGATTTACTGCCTATTCCTTGTTGTTGTTGTTTGAAATGTTTGACATTGTTGCTTCAAAATCTAAATTAAAAAAGGAAAGGGATATTGAAAATTAGATTTGTGGGATTTTGTCATTTCGTCTTTTTTTCTAGGGCGGCCTAATCGGCATCACGATCGAGTGGAACTGTGACCTTGACAGAGGCTATTCCAACTGCCATCCCAAATATGACTTCAAGCGCCTGGACCTCTCCATCTCAAACTCTCCATCTGTCTCAACTGGATACAACTTCAGGTGACCGTCGCTCTAAAAATCCCTACCAGGACGTATCTCCTCACCTTGACACTCACACAATTACGTTGTGATATTCCCCACACAGACACACCCAGTATTTTCGAGATGACACTGGGGAACGCAGCCGAGTGCTGTACAAAGTCTACGGTATACGGTTTAATATCATGGTGCACGGCAAGGTGGGTCAAACAGCCTTACAGCTATTTGTTATATAATGATTCATTTGAAACTGACATTTGATCTTGTTTGTCCTCAATAGGCTGGACAGTTTAGTACAATCCCGACAATGATAAACATAGCCTCCGCCCTGGGTATGATGGGCTTTGTGAGTATTATATCATTTCATTTTTACACATTTAACTATTTATTGTTCATGCCTAAAGGCATTTTCTCAGTTACCAAATTGCTCATGGATCCTATTCCATGCTAGGGCTTCACAACAAGTAAATCCCCGTCAGTGGTAGACTCAGAGATTAAGCATGCAAGGCCACTGCATTTGCTGGTTAAGTTTCCTTCAGAATCAGGGCCATTATCGGGGGGGCTTGATATTCTAGTGGTTATGCTGTTGGTCTCAAAGCCGAAGGTAACAGCAACATAGGTTGCCATGATATCATAGTTCTTCATTCGTGTTGACCTCTTCTTTGACAGGCACACATCTTCTGTGACCTCCTTCTCAACCTACTATTAAATAGCCGGATTTACAGGAAGAGGAAATGTGACGGAACAGGAGGGTAGGACAACAGATTAATGAAATACTAACCACATTCTAACACGATGTGTCTACAAATGGATCTGCACGGATCGGAATTCAGAATTTGGGCAGGTGGCCTGTGTGTCTGCTATTTGTTTGAAGTGTCTGTGGTGTGTGCTCTTCTTCCGACAGCAGCGACATAGAAATCAGCTATCAGGTCCACAGCGGAAGGAAAGGGCTAAGTAGGCTTAGGCTGCTGGGCCATTGCTTCCACCGCAGTGTCCACACGGGGCCGCTCACAGCACCCACTGGAGCCGCAGCACCTCTGGCCTCGCCAACACACACCTAACCAGTCCCTCCACACAGGCTGGATGTACTGCTAGGCTTCTCTGTTTGTTTTTTAATGAATGTCGACTCATTTGGTGTTATTCTCATAGTAGGGAGACAGAACAGACAACAAACAAAGATGTAATTTTGGAAAAGATTTAACTGAACCTGCAAAGGTCACAGGACTTTCCTCTAGTATTCCACTTTTTATTGTCGCTGCTGATATCACATGAATTGTAACCAAATACGATAGATACAAGAATAGAACTTCTAGGCGTCCACTATGTCTCACTGTGTTTTCCTGTATGATGTCTGGGTTTATTGGCTGTGAGCAAATGATAAGTGGATTGCATTTACAGACCAGACTTGGCCACTCAAAGTGTTTTACAATAATTGCCTCACATTCACCCATTCATACACAGATTCACTTTACATGGGTGTCAGCCATGCAAGGCAGCAACCAGCAAACTTCTGATATTTCCAGGCAACTAGCTCTACCTCCTGAGCAATAAATAACCAATAGTGTAACAGTATACTAGAAAAGCACTCTGAGAGCGCAGACCTCCGCCAAGGCAGACAGCGAGTGTTGTAACCAGTGATAGCGTGTACAGATCACCCCCAAAATTGATTGACTTGTTCCTGGTCCCATTACGGACATTTCCTGAAAATTTCATCCAAATCCGTCCACAAATTTTCGAATTATGTTGCAAACAAACAAACTCTGGCGAAAACATTACCTCCTTGGCGATGGTAAAAAACATAAAAACATTAATTAATTAAAATATCAGCTGATGAATTTGAATTTGATGAAGAGTGTATTGCGAGAATGATTATGAAATACATTTTTTAATACAACCATAAGATGTATGCATCAATGTTTTGGAGTCATTTGTTTTTGAGGTTGTAAAGTAAATAAAGTACATCTCATCAACTGCATGGGCTATAATATATAATATTGGTACCAAAAGAAATATAACACCTGTGAGATTGTTCTGCAAGTCAAATAAACATTGTGGATACTACTTGGTTAGAGTGAAAAAGAAAAAAACACAGCGGAAGTGGAAGGTTTAATTTCCACCTGAAATATGTGTCATGTTTTAGACAGAAATCCACCTAGTGCATTATCAGTTAGTGGACAATAGTCCATAGGGCCATAGCACATCATATGAGTACCTGGGTCAATATTTGATGAAGATAAAGTTTTTAGTGAGGGTAGAGGGAGGTTTGTTTAGGTGAAATGTCCAAATAAATCAATAAATCCAATGCACAATGTACAATATGAACTCGATGAAACACAAACAGGTAGATGTTTTGAGAATCCATTGTTCAATTTTGACAATTTCTCTATTGAAAGGTCAGGGCGAATATAACTGAATGGAACCAGGACAAACAATGCAATTGCACCAAATGGCCACCAGACGGCGACCATGACGAATAACGTGTGTTCTAATTGAAGGCAATTGACCTATTGCCTCAGAAGTGTAATTTGGGTGACTGGCGATGCCAAGCGTCGTCAATGGGCCGTTAACAGGCCGGCTCCACCAAATGGCCTGCCAGAACTCACTGAATGTCAATTGTCCAACCACATGGCCGAACGAACGCTGCAATGCTTTGTAGGCCTATATACAATAATTAAAGTTATTACTTATTGTAAGTCGCTTTGGATAGAAATATTTGGATAAAAGCGTCTGCTAAATGCCCTAAATGTAAATGTAAATGTAAATGTAAAGTCAATAACAAAGTCAATAGAGTCAACAACTTTTGCCCTACCCTTTTAAAGCGCCACAATCCCCCGCCTGCATATTTCAC
>JAOPUA010000055.1:17266769-17278404 GCA_027122455.1 Trisopterus luscus
TGAAATCCCACAAAGAAAAAAAAAAACACAGCAATTAAAAACAAAGTGACATAGAAACAGAGAAACAAAAAACCCCCCCCCCCCCCCCACACACACACACACACACACACACACACACACACACAAATACACATGCACACCACCAAACACAATTGCGTGGGTTACTTGAGGTTAATCAGTCTCCATTGAGGTTAATCAGTCTCCATCATCGCTGCTGATGCCACATCCTTACTTAGAATTACTTTCACAATTTACAATCCAGCAGATGTATTACTTTCTGCAATTTTGAATACTTGATGCAAATACAATAGACACAAATCACTCTTTGTAACATTCCTGGCAGTGATTATGTCAGACATATATTATATATTATATTATATATTATATTATGTTATTATATTATAACAGACATGACGCTTTTGAAATTTTGCTCACTTAGCATATATTTTATCTTTCAGGGTGATGACACAGACAGAGAGCCAGATGGAGAGGCAGAGAGTTGTACTCAAGAGAAAGCTACTTCAAAGACCAGGAACTCTTTAGAAAGTCTCTATAGTGGCCAGAGCTCTTCCAGTAAGTTCCAGCCTGTAAATGATTAGCTCTTCTGCTCTGCCTAGTTGTGAGAAAGCAAACAGCGCTGCTTCACAGCTGCAGAAACACTGTACATCACATTGTCTTGTGTTTGGTTCAGGCGGGGTAACCACTGAGTCCAATGGCTCCAAGAGAAACAGTCTTAGACTGGAGGAGGACGGATCCTACCCAGGACAGTTCTGTGGCAGAGCGCGAGTCCATACAGACTTTGTGCCCAGCCCTTATGACACGGATTCCCTCAACCTCAAGGTAGATCTGATGCTCTGTAGGAGATTGCATTGTCGATAAATGAACTCAAGCAAAAGCAAAGTTGTTATGGAATAGTTTGCTCACGTTACTTTAAATTAAAGGAAAAATCTATTTTGTTATTGATTCATTTGTATACTGAGGAGTTAGCATCCTTCCCCCAAAAAACCTAATGAGTCGTTATGTTGTGGCAGGCTGGTGACATCATCAGTGTCATCAGCAAGCCTCCGATGGGGATCTGGACGGGCATGCTCAACAACAAAGTGGGCAACTTCAAGTTCATCTACGTGGATGTTTTGGTCGAAAAGGAGAAAGAGGAGGAGGCCCCGCAGATCAGACAACAGAAGCTGAGCAGGAGGCCAAGGCCCAACACCCTGCTGGAGCTGCTGGAACAGCTTCATTTACAGGTGAGGAAGGGAGCTGAGCCAGGCCCACGCTGACCCATGTCCCCTTTACTGCGTCAAAGCCACATAGGAGTGATCCACTGGTTTGTTTCAATAGATAATAAAACAGAAATTCAGCACAGTTTAATCCCTTAATCAACCCAGTTTTACCGATGCCACCCTGATTGTTGAGAGGGTGACCCGTCAGAGATATGTTTATTGATGAAGTGAAACAAACCATGGAAACCAGGAAATCCCGCACAGGAACACAAAAACACAGCAATGCAAAAACAGCGACATAGAGAACACAGAACACACAGAAACATATAAGCACACGCACACGCACACACATCACACACACAGATGCATGTATTTCTTAGGAGGTTAATCAGTTTCCATCATTGCTGCTGATGACACTTTTTTTTTTCTTGAAACGGATCTAGAGATTTCAAATGCTAAGCAAAACAATCCAGCAGATGTATTGCTCACAATTTGAAATACTTGACGCAAATACAATAGACACAAATCGCTCTTTGTAACATTCCTGGCACTGGTGCTCTCAGGAGTATGCCTCGGCCTTGCTTCTGAACGGCTACCAGACGGTGGATGACCTGAAGCATCTGAAGGAGAAACATCTGATAGAGCTGAACATCAAAGACCCGGAACACAGACACAAGCTGTTAGCTGCTGCAGACTGCCACTACACAGAAGGTTGGTTACATGCTACTATTATTACTACTACCATTGCCAGTACTTCTACTGCTAATAATACTAATACTACTGCTGGTAATATTAATATTACTGCTACTGCTACTACTAATAATGCTAATATTTGATTGCATTTATATAGCACTTTTCTAGGTACCCAAAGCACTCAACATAATAAGTGTGTGTGTGTGTGTGTGTGTGTGTGTGTGTGTGTGTTTGTGTGAAAACAGCACGTCTCCCTCACCCCACCTAGAGCAATGCATCCTGCATGCTGAAAGAGGCTTGTCATGTGACTTCCTCTCCCACACGCTTAATATGCTTGAAGACGCTGTGCTCTTCTAATCTGCTGTTTTTAACCAGAAAGATGCTTATCTCTGAACTGAGTGGTTAAAAAAATTTCCACTCGAGTCGGAAAGAATTGTACTTCTTTTTTGGGGGGGGTTGAAAATGTGACCCTAATGTGCATGACAGACTTTTCCACGTGGGTTCATGTGTGTGTGGGTGTGTGTATGTGTGCGTGTGTATGTGTGTGTGCGTCGGTTGTGTGTGGGTGAGTGTTTGGTTTAGTGTAAGAGCAAGCAGATGGCCGCAGGGTGACCTTCTAGTGTGAGAGTGCTGACGTCACATTCAAGCAATTTAATCAAGCTTAACCGCTATTATTCTGGCGGCGTGGCCACCTGATCACAGAAAGCCGTGGATTAAACACAACTAAATCATAGTTACGTTTATTCAAAGTCTAAATTAAAGAACTTTTGCAAAAATGTTGATATTGAACTAAACTTCAAACGTATTCAAAGACTATTAATGACGCTTGTATCTCATCACGTGTCATTCGGTGTTAGCATTAAAACTGACACTAATGAAGTTCAAACCTCAAAATTCACAAATTACAATTTGACTATTAAAGTCGAATCATGTGTGGTTTTGCCCCTCCCAGTTAGTAGGCAAGCCTTTTCGAATCAAATTAAAGTTTTTCTATAATATTTTAAGCTTAGAGCTGGTTGGCATGTTGCACATTTACGACTTAAATTTTGAACATCCGCTTTAAGCCATCATACTTTAACGTGCTAGTTGGACTTGTGCCATCGTCAGTGAACCGTCAGTGACCAGTTCAGTACCACCAGTGCCACATTGTGATCTGAACAAACCGATGTCCTCAGGTGAAGAGCAGCGAGGGGCGGAGGAGGGGAAATCTACCTGTGGTCTACCAGAGGATGACATGGAGGGGCTCCGGGACTCTGGCTGCTTCATACCCTCAGAGTGCTCTGACCCTCTGAAGGAGGAGGGAGACCCTGCCCTGAGCACGGTGGAGAGCTAGCCTGGGTCCGAACCGCCGCCCCACCATGGAGATCTTGATGTCATTATGACATTCATGTAACATTCTGGAATGTTGAAGCACATTGAATCGAGCCCAGAGTCCATCAGTCCCTTATTAAGGGTGAGGTGGTGGGTTTGGTTCTGATATATGCCCAACAAAGGGGTATATAGCATTCCTGGACAGTGATTATTTTTCTTTTTTTCCACTCTGGAATAAATAAAAATAATTTACCTGTGATTTTTAATGACTTACTTTGACTCAGAAAAGCAATATTATCAATGGTTCTACTTGTATATAATGTATATATATGAAATGCAATGCTTTCTGTGGATAAAGCCTTTATCATAATCGTATTTTTTTACTTTCTCAATGAAGGCATTCATTGATTAATATAAATAAAGAATGGAACCAGATAAAGGGACTTTTGCAAAACTGCATCTTTGATCAAAAATACCATTGTACAATGCATTGGGTTTGAAATTAAATGTGCATGTAATTCAGAGAGAAAGATTCAAGAGTCAACAACTGGCCACTCACAGTAGGCCTACTTTGATAATTAATGCATCACATTCACATAATCTGCGTGGGGTGAACATAATTTTTATGGTTAAATCTCTCTCTCTCTCTCTCTCTCTCTCTCTCTCTCACTCACTCTCTCTCCATTAACTACATTACCCACAAGCCCTGTGTTCTAAGATCCATCACTCTCCTCGCTGTTTTATTAATGAATTCAATAAAATAATGAATAAGAAAATACAGCTGGTTGAGCCGTTTGTTTTCTGTTTCATATTAGAATAAATCCTGTATTGTAGCCCAGAGGGAACAGCAGGAGGAATGAGGAACTGGCTACTCGCCTGTTCTCAGTCCGTTCAGAATCATAACATAACAACCCTTATGTTTTATATTAGACAGACTTCTATATTTAGATATTACCATGTGTTTCAATGTTTCTTGTAATTGTATATATGAAAACATAACGCTGTCATCAATAAAAATGATTAATTTCTTGCGCATATTGCTTGTAAAGATATTGAATGAAATATCAGTTCACACTTTTCCTTCTGTAAGAGGAAGTGCTAAATAAATCCTATAGGCCGAGCCACAGCATAAACGTGTATGTTATTGTAAGATACACCGCCATGTGTCGCTACGCTCAACAGTGAGTCTCAAACGACGAATCCCTTAAAAGAACTACAATACCCAGACGCACGGGACCCAGGAACTACAACACAAAGATGACGTGGAGTTGTCCCATACGCTTGAAACGCTACGGCCAAACGCATCTCTAGAAGACCGGGGGCATCCTTCACAGTATAATAAATAGATTATATCGGTTCACCACAGACCACATAAAGATGTCTGGAGAAATGTCCATGATCGGTAAGTTATCTGACATTACTCTGCGTAATAAATGCGAGCTAGCGTATCGTTACTGTATACAGTGTTATAGCTAACGAGCTGTTTTGTCCATTGGTTAGAAGGCTAACTACGTGTTATTGACTTCATATTACAACTACCCCGTGGTATTAATCATTGTTGAGGTTGTATAATCATTTATTGGCGTCATCACAACTTGTCTCTTCCGGCCGGCCGGCCCCATGCTGCCGCCAGGTTCTGTCATCCTGGCCTTGTTCCTGGCCGGCTACCTGGGCCAGCAATACCTGCCTCCTCCCAAACCCAGAGTGATCGGGCTTGATCTGGGGACCACGTACTGCTCGGTGGGGGTGTTCAACCCCGGGGTCGGCGACGTCGAGGTGATCGGCGATGAGGAAGGAAGGAAAAGCATCCCCAGTGCCGTGTCGTTCACCCTCACCGAGGTCCTGGCGGGGCATGAGGCCCAGGAGCTGGCTGACAGCAACCCTCAGAACACCATCTACGATGCGAAACGATTCATAGGAAAAGTCTTTGACCCCAACCTCTTAGAAAAGGAGAGCGCTCGCTACCCATTCCAGGTGAGCTATGTTGTTGTTTATGTATTTAAGTGACAATGCATTTGGAGTTTAAACTTTAACTCCAAACAAATGTATTTCACTTTATGTTAATAGCTGTAGACGTGTTGCATCTTAAACACTCTGATACACTTTAATATCAACAAGTGCCATCTTTCTCTTCACTGTCCGCTAGGTGATAAACAACAACGGCAGTGCAGAGTTCCTAGTCACCACCAATCAGACGTTTACAGTCAGCCCAGAGTTCATTGGCTCCAGACTATTGTTGAAGATGAAGCAGATGGCTGAGAAACACCTGGGGATGCCGATACAGAAGGCCGTTATCTCTGTGCCCGCTGAGTTTGACGAAAGACAGCGAAACTACACTATCAGGGCTGCTAATCTTGCTGGTCAGTAGTCTCTGTCTATTTTAAAGTAGTTTCCTGGATTGTTGTACTGTTTTACCACAATGACGTGTGATTTAAAACAAGACTATGTCTTTTGTGTTTATTCAGAGATATGCCAACATATGGTATATTGCTAAATAAACACTGAAATAGATTTCTGTCTGGTTTCTCTAAATGCGAGTAAATTGTAACTTTAAGTCTATCAGAAGGAATCAACTTGCCATTGCAAACAAGTAAGAAAGTTGCCTTTTATAGCCTTTTCGTTTTTCAAAAAGGAAACGCAGAGATATATGTAAATGAGGTTGCCTGTGACCCACACTCCGACATTTTATTTACTTCAAAATTCATAAGCTGCTTCGATTGACTTGTAGCGTTACTTGTAGTGTATTCATCTCAGATGAACATGATCTAGGATTCTAGATCCTCTTCATTTGAGAGGAATACACCGCAGCCACTGACGGGTTACCCAGCCAGAAGCAGCGGTTAATATATACATGAATTTGTAAATCGTTGTTTGCCCATCTAGCGAATCCTTTTTTACCATTACCATTATTCAATACGTGATTTCATTCTCACTTTTATTTTGTTATCTTTGCTAATGTTTGTAATGTGACTGCTTGCCTCAAGGTTTGGAAATCCTGCGGGTAATCAACGAGCCCACGGCGGCTGCTATGGCGTACGGCCTCCACAAGGTGGAGGTGTTCAACGTGCTGGTGGTGGACCTGGGTGGAGGCACGCTGGACGTGTCCCTGCTCAACAAACAGGGAGGCATGTTCATCACCAGGGCCATGGCAGGTAGGCCCGTCACAAATCTCAGTTCGGTACAGATCAATCAGTTGGTTGGTATATGAAAAGTTACAAAGCTTTATGGCTTTATCAAGGATCAGACACTTTTTGTCTGAATAGCCTCCCAAGTAGGTCAATTAGTAAAAAGGTTTTCAGTTTTTGTTTTCAGTCTAGCTCTGTGTCAATGCAATACACTTGAACTTGAACCTTGACCCTGTAACTGTTTTTACTTTGGAATTGACTTTGTTAGGTGTTGATATCTCAAACGGTAGGAGGAAATATGTGCCAAAAATCTGGAAGATAAGAACAAGAGCTTTTGGTCTAGTGGCTCTAAGGTCCTGTTTCTTTCTATTCAGTAACTGTCTACGTCTTTAGTGTACTATTAGGCCTATATTGAAACCCATTGTTTTTGTCCCTAGGGAACAACAAGCTGGGCGGCCAAGACTTCAGCCAGAGGCTGCTGCAGCACATGATGGACCAAGTCCTGCAGACGTACGGCCTCACAGTCACCCTCAAGGAAGACATCCACCACCTCCGTCAGCACGCCGAAGAGGCCAAGCTCAACCTCACCCTCCAGCCCAGCGTCAGCCTCCGGGTGCCCCTGCACCTCCAGCCACAGGGGGCGCAGGCCCCGGGAGCCGGCGAGCCTCCCGTCCTCTTCCAGATGACCGTCACCCGCGCGGCGTTTGAGGAGCTCAACGCGGACCTCTTCCAGAAGATACTGGAGCCCATCCAGACGGTGCTGGCGGAGGGCCGCCTGAAGGCCCAGGAGGTGGATGAGATCGTGCTGGTGGGCGGCTCCACCAGGATACCCAGGATCAGGCAGCTGATCAGGCAGTTCTTCGGCAAGGAGCCCAACACATCTGTGGACCCCGACCTGGCCGTGGTCACCGGGGTGGCCATCCAGGCGGGCATCATGGGGGGCTCCTGGCCCTTGCAAGTCAGCGCCATAGAAATCCCAAACAGACACCTGCGCAAGGTCAACTTCAACTAGTCACAGGTAGAGGCCCCCCCACTCCCAGCTTAACACCGTGACGTAGAAGGTGACGGAAGGTCACGGTTGGATACTTTGAAGTGCAATGCTTCTGCACTTGGGCAAGTGTAATCTCTGGTGAAGGTGCACAATGGATGAATGCCGTTGGGTTACCAGAATCATTTTGTAAGGGCATGAAAAAACAGTCCCTTATGCCGATATCTACAGGGTGTCCTTTAGCCAGCTATACATGGATTTGAGAAAAACAAAGTTAATTATTTTGTTAACATGCATCAACGTCATTTGTTACAAATGTCACGTGTAATGCTACCGATAGTAATTACTAATAGGTGTTTCTTGTCAATGCAATGAGCTGCCATCTTTACATTTTGCTGGAAGGTTGATGTTTATTTATTGTGACTTTTTGCGTGGCATTTCTGATAGTGTGCCATTCAGGGACCAATCATTTACATAGAGATAAAGACACCATTATAGACTGTAAATCAGCCAGTTCATCCAGAACTTTAAATATTTATTTATTTATTTGCACATTTGAAAGGAGCCCATGAGTGTCTTACGTACAGTGCTAATGGCGCCCCCCTCCCTTAGGTTTCCATCAAATGTTGAACCAATGTGCGTGCCTTTTCCGTGGCTACCATAGTGTTTACTGTAGAAGTGATGTGCCACGAGCTAGTGCTCCTTCATATGGCCTGTTAATGAAGACACAAGGCTGACAGGTCTAACAAAAAACATAAACACTGGCATTAGGTTCCAGAGCAGCTTATTGGGACAGAAGATGATAGTGGAATTACTAGGACTACTGCAAAGACAACGGCATCTCAAGACCTCATCAACAGCACATGAAGTAACTTATAGGAGCCTTACTTAATGTGTTCTACACTGGAGCATTGACATTCCAATGTATGTAGAGCAATAATCCTTTGAAGGTTTTTGCAGAATGAGTTCTCTGTATATTGGATTGGCCAATCAGCTGCTGGGAAACTGCTCTGATTTGACTTGATTCATCATCATGTCGGGATAATCTCCTCCAGTGAGAGATAGTATTTCGTTTATTTATTTTTCCCCCCAAAGAGCTCACTTCAGGCAATGTGAAAGGTCTATCCTCAGCAAGCCACTTTGAAGGCCTACCTGCCATGTTCCAGCTCATTATATTATCTCCATTCCCAATTGCCCAATGGGCTACATGCAGCTTTCTTGCTGCATAACGTTTGTGGGAATGGGTTACTGCCATGGCATTGTGTTGCTATACATGTTTGTACTTTGATGTGATTATGTTCAATAATAATGATTTAGTTTAAGGTGGAATATTTTGCCCACTATAACCTTGCACAGATATTGTACATTTCAATATGTACAATACCAAGGAATGTGAATACATATAGTCCTAGCCACAGTCTGTATGTTTCCCAAGGAAACGACATACTGTATATGCCTGATGCTTTAAAAAAAAAATAAAATAAAATCTCATTCCAAAACTTATTTGAATGACCTAAGATTAACGTTAGGCTACACGCTGCTTTGCTGTTGTACTGATAAATTGGATGCCTATGTTATTAGGGAGATTTGTGTTTATTCTTACTGAAAAGAGTATAATAAATAACTATTTTCTTAACGCCATTTTTTTTTTTTTTATTTATTTATTTTTTTCCTATTGCAAAGTGAAATTTACAACTGATACTTAAAAAGGCAATCATTTTTGCTTCTAGTTCATTAAAGATGTGTTACTTTAAACAGGGCTTTGTTGAAAGGGTTGGCAGAACTCAAGCTGATGCAGTAGGCCTAAATAAAATTCATGGGTAGATTATTAATTCATATATTCATCATGGACTGATTGATACAAGCCACATTTTCAATGCAAACCAACTCAGAATTGTTAGGCCAATTATAGTCGGAGAGACATTTGTTTAATTCCAGCAAAAAGCCTTCAAGCAATATTTTGCCAAAATTTCAACCCTTAATTTGCATTGACCCGGCTGACACCTTTCAAGATCGACTTTTCTAATGTTGCGATGTTTATTTCCATTGTTTGCATGCAAGATTAGCCTTTTAACAAAGTGTTTCACATACTTCCCGTTGTCCTGTAGTACCTCTTGTTCTGTCTTTAGATGACTGTACAGTCTGACTCACATGCTTCCGCAAATCATATTTCCTCTTTTCTAACAGCCTGCGCAATGGAAATGACAGGAAGCTATTTGATGGTGTGGAATTGGATTTTAAAGGAGAACCAAAGTTCCTGACGCTATCTTCCAGACACCCGATCAGGCTGTTTTCCCCTTTAGCATCCATCCATTACAGCCTCAATCAACGGAGGCAGGTGGGTCATCAGTCCTCATGTACCTGTAGCGAATGTGATGGTAACCCCATCAGCCAGGCATACTTCATCTTTTCTCACGACCCCTTATGGTGAAAACAAGGGCCAGTTCCAGATGATTGGAAAGATGAGTGGACTAAACTCTCCGCAGAGAGGGTGGAGGCAGACTGAAAGGTCTCTCATCAGGGGAAGGGGGATGACATGCGTTTAACCCTGAAAGTGGTTAGGCAGGCTAATCCAGTGATGGGGTTGGTTGGTCTCCTTTTGAGCAGTGGTTATCAAACTGGGATCCCCACCAAAATGGTTTTATGTCACCCATATATTCTTGACTAGAGGCCCAATGAGAATGTATAATAATTACTATTCTGTTAATAGGTTTCACTGTTTTCACCTATGAGGTTAATATCAATAATTCAGATATAAAACTGGATCAAATGGGGATCCTTGATATGAAAAGGTTTGAGAACCTCTGCTTTGAAGGTACTGAGTATTAGAAATCCCTTCTCATTATTGAACCCTTTGGCTAATAAGTGAACTGTGGGTTGAGACAATCATACAAACAATCAAAACTAATGTTTATGATTTATGATGAGCACCCAATGGCTGTTCTACACAATGTGCTTCTGCTACACAAAATGAACACAATTCTCAGTTTCAAATGAGCTTTTAATGTTAACCTTTGAGGCACAGTAATAGGCTACCTAAAGAAAGAAAAACACAAAAGGCAATCCCTTTATTGACCCTGCACAGCCGGTTGTTATGCAATGTCCCTTCAACCGCTAACAGATTACTTTTCACATGAAAACACCCCACTTCATTTGCCCAAAAGCACTCACATTTTGTTTCACGCCACCATCAGCAAACATAAATGTCTTCAGTTGACTGCAATCCTCAACAAGTCTTTCCAAGTACGGACATCTTGACTTCGACAGGGCCATGGCGATTGCTCCTTTGCGTGTTACACACCATGGTCACATTGTTAAAATGCTGCTCCTAGCCAGAGCATAATTTACCTTCTACATATACAGCGACACACTCATACCAACACTGCAAACACCCAGTCAGTCAACCAAATACATTGTAGGCCCTCACATCTTAAAAAAAAAATACATCCAAACACATTCACGTGAGCCTAAAAAAGACACCATAAAGAGCAAACTTCAGACAATTCCATCACTTTGTTTAGTGTCGCTTAGGGAGCGCAGCTCACACTAATCTCCTGGTGAGGTCATCGCTGATCCATGCATGGATAACCGAGGCATCATTTAAATACTCCTCTCTCTCTCTCTCTCAGGGGAAAAACATTTCACTTGGTCGAGCAGGTAGGAACCGTGTAAACAGCAAGTCGATATTTTTGTCCTTTAAAAAACAAAATATAAATATTAAATTTTAGTTGTGTTAATAACACAGCAGAGTAGTGCGTCAACATCAGGCAACATCATTTCCTTGTGTAGCCTCATGCTTCGTCGACACCTCGTATGCAACTCTACCAAAGCCATCGTCACCGGATAAAACGTAAAATGTCAACTACAGTGTGTTAAATAAAGTGACAGCTTTCCCAAAACACGCTTTCAAGAAAATCATTAAAAGATAGCTAAAGAAAACCATTTTTAGGAAAGCAGGCATTGGTAACGTATGGCGCGCCTGAAATATCTCGACCCAGCAAAGAAAGCCAAAGATTTGGCTAAATAGTGTCAATACTAAAAAGTGCTTTACAGTCCCACATTACAATATATAGTTCAGACGAGCATGAACAAATCTTATATACACAACAACAAATGCGCAGCAAACGGGCAGTTTCCATATCATCCCCAGAAAATGCAGTGGTCTGCCCGTCAATTAGTAGCACAAGGGAAGAGACCAAACTTCAAACTATTCAAATGACTTCAGGAAAGGAAAAAAAAAAATGTATCATACATTGTCACTTTGTGTTTGTGTACCCCCCACCCCCCATCTCCCCCCC
>JAOPUA010000055.1:17304608-17314827 GCA_027122455.1 Trisopterus luscus
ACACACACACACACACACACACACACACACACACACACACACACACACACACACACACACACACACACACACCAATGCTGATGACTCCCAGCTATCTCTCTGTGTCTTACATGTGAAGCGCACACGAATCATCCATGCAATCAGCAGAGCTCAAGCCCTGGGCAGCTGCTCATTAGCGTCCGTCGCAGTGGACCGGCTTCCTGTTATTAGTGAAACCGTTCTGGGTAGGGGCGGGCCGCCCCCCCCTGGGGCCATCCAGATCTCAGCAGCAGGACCTTTCAACGGACCAGCACACAAGCAGCAGCAAAGTGCTGCTCCACACTGAAGAACAGCCTTCTGTGCAGATCATTTATTCGTAACAATGCCTTTGCAAAACCATAGGATCACAAGAAGGTTGAAAATTGGGATAATCCTTATAATATGTTATATAAATCTGCGCTGTACATTGGGGGGTTAGTGTCAAGTTATTTAAAGTAATCAGAAGGTGAGGATACTGTGGTTGCTCATTCTCTGTAAAGAATACAATCACATATAAATTTAGGGCATTTAGCAGACGCTTTTATCACAAGCGACTTACAACAAGTACATTTGCATATGCATTGCTTGAAGGCTGAAGCAAACAAACTATGGACGAAGACTGCAAAGCTATAGTAGCAATCCCCTCAGCATTTAAGATCATCCATTGTCAGGCAAAGTCAATCGCCAGTTGCACAATCACAACACTAATGGAATACGAGCAGTTATCTCCAGCCATTCAGCGGCCCAGCATAACGCAGCCCAGTGGCTAGCTATAGGTCTTCTTACACTGAGCAGGGGAGAAGGAGAAGCTGGACTGACTGAGCTTTGCTTCTCAGCGTATCCATTTTCTAAACATATTATTTGGGTTTGCAAAAACACGACATGAGTACATGAGGTAGTTGTGTCTTTTGTCTTTTTTACAGGCACCAGGTGGTTTAAATACCATGTTTTGGTGACTTGGAGCCCATGATGATTGGCCGTTTCAGCCCCTCAAGCTTGATATAGCTGAGGTACCATTTCCTATATTTTTAAGAGTGAGGTGCCAGTAGTGTTCCCACAACAAACAAAACCTCACTGTATTTATAGAAAGCAGACCCATATTTTCACAGGTTGGAGTAGGGCAACCATGTGCATACTAGCACCAAACCAGTCTGAAGACAGGCACAACTAAGTGTTAACTAGTATAAACTGTGTGTGAAGTCTGATATCTAAACAAGGTAATATCTTTGCCCAGATTACAGATAATAAAGCCATTCATAAATGTGCAATACATGCATACCCATATATCAATTTAACTCTACAGGACATCATTAACTTAACCATGGAAAAAGTACTAAACATAAAGCCAAATGACAGATCCATAAATACGGTGTGCATTTTCCCTTTCGACTTCGTCATGGCTCTGTTTATCATGGATTGCCCAATAACAGATGAGCAAAGGTCATGTGACATAGCACGTTCCCGTAACAGCATGAGGAGATGTTGACAGGACCGGTGAGGGCATGCCGCACAAAGCCTCCATGAAGCAGAAAAACAAACCGTGCCGTTGACAACCGCTTCCTGGTCTCCAATTTGCATGTGTTTGCAAGTGGCAAGTAACTACCACTTGCAGCAGCGCCGTCAAGTCATCACTTGTGGATGAATTACTGTGTTCAGACCTGCAGCCAACCGGCGTCTAACCACAGCAATGTGTAACATATATAAACAAGATTCAATGCAGGAAAAACAGAAATGTTCACACCTGAGATGCACAGTTTGCGATCATTGATATTGGCAGAACTATGCACTGCAAGAAGACAAAAGCGTCACCAAAATGTGTGCTTTTCTATTCCTGTTAATAGTGGAACCATTACCAGCCCGTGAAACCGAAGACAGAGATCACACATCATGGTGTCTCAACCAGAGCTAAATGCAACACGTTGAGGATTGTGTTAAACAGAAATTCGGATTTGTGTTTTGGGGAAGTAACCCAAGGAGTTCAGTTGCATTTCTGTCCCGCTCATTGGCAAAGCATAATAGACACTGGGACCTGGTGTACGGTGAATGGTGAAGTGATGGCTTGACAGATCTGCATTCATCCTTGATGTTCCCACAAAAGAGGACGGTCATGTTTCTCTGTGTCACTCACGCAAACACAAGCTCTGGAGGAATCCACACACAGAGCAGAATAAACACCCACTAGGTTTACATTTATGTGGTCCAAGATGACCAAGCCGTCTCAAAGAATAAAGTCCTTCTGTTCCCTGCAGTCCAGATCTGCTATAAAAATAACATGTACTTTAATCATCCCTGATAGGAATTGAGGGTGTAATATTATTACATGAATGTCATTTAACAGCTCTGACACACTGTAGTCAAAATTACCTTTATAAATGACAGAAGCAGGGAATATCAGCAAAAGAAACTCGATAGAAGAAAGTAGTAGAAGTAGCAAGGAAAACGATGGAACACCCAAACCCTGTCCTGATCTCAGTTTCTGCTGCCTTATTTCCTCCAATCAAAGAGACAGGGAGGAAACGCTTCAGCAGTTTCCCCTGCAGGATTGGCGAGAAGGGAAAAGGCCACGCAGCAGCTGACTGCAAAAACACCACCAAGGCCACGAGGGATTCCTGAGAAACACGACTTGGAAAGAAAACGATTCACCAGAATCCTAAAAAAAAACAAAAAAAAAACCAATAACCACGCTCGGCAACAGAAAACCAGCCATCTCACAACTACTAAAGCCAAAAGGCATTTTGGCAGCACATCACCAAATATCAAGTATATATAATATATATCTATATATATATATTTCCTCAGCCCCCTTCACCCCATTACATGGAACCAGTTCACCCTTCCCGTCGTGCTGTGGAGTCACGGCTGGACATGATGACAGGAAAGGCTTGGTTGGCGCCGCGCGAGTGGCTAGCGTGACGGTGGGGCACGCAGTGTCCCACGGAGTTAGCGCCGCCGGGCTGACGACTGTGAGCGAGCTGAGAGACGGACCGGGGGGAGCCCGTCTGACTCAGACCTGATGACTCAGGGCCTCACTGGCTGACCGTTGAACTGGACTCAATGTACTCCTGGTTATTTGTAGTTCCGTCATCTTGACTTCTCTAAACGTATTGCGCTCAAGATTAAGATAAATAACTAACTTGAGATAAATGAGTACAATTATTTTTCGTGTGTGATTAGGGAAAAAAAGTGCCTTTAGCGGTTACTGTTGTGATTGTAGCTTTGGATAAGTGTGTGATGATGGACGTGATTACAGAATGGGCTGTTTGCCAAGACACACACTGCTGACAGCGCTTGCCCTCGTCTCTGGTACTTTCACCGTAAGCGCCGCGCTCTCACCACCGCAACCTGCAGAGTTTCTGGAAAACCTGGAATCTGAAGACATGCACCAACGGGCCAGGGTTATACTGTGTAGGCGTTTTCTCTCACTGTTTGTTCATTCCTCAACATTTAACTTATTCAGCAAAAACAAAGAAGGAGGAAAAGGATCCCAGTCAAATGTATTAACCATGCTATGTTTAGGAGCCCTGTTGAGGTGCCTCAATCACACATTGAGCAGATGGGGTAGCAGATGGGGTAGCACTCAATCATCTTGATTAAACACAACCAGAAGTATGAAATAAAATGTTTTTTCTGCTAATTAATGTCATGAATGTTATGATTCATGATTCAACAATTTTACAGCAATTTGAATAAAACAAACCCTTGAATCCCTAAAGTGGATCTTGTGGTGAGAGTCAGTGATTCTACTGATTGAGAGTGCTGTCTTGTTGAGTGTAAAAGTGGATCTGCAGCCGTTGTTTGTGGTAATCAGCGGGATAATTAAATGAAATAGTTTGTTAGCTGCAACCCTAGCTGAAGGCATGGCTATTATATGCTGAAAACAACACTGCGTACTGCAGAAAGACACACACGCTATCACTTTCTAGTGAACTGATTATAAATCTGTCACTGACAGTTAACACTGACAGTTAACGTGATTACATTCGATGAGTCAGAACCATAAAAAGAATAGTAAGAGGACGGTTTCTACACGTCAACCACATTTCCCTAATGAATATTGCAACAACAACAGCCATGTTATTAAAACAATCAAAACAGTGTGACACAATCCCTAAGCATGTAGCATTGCAATGAGACACCCAACGGCTTTGATGGGCATGCCAACACAAACCAACAATGCTGGTAGCATTTGTCCCTGGACAATCTTGAAATTGATATCTAAATACATAAATCTCCCATAATGTTTGAAGAATTGGGTCCAGATTTGCAAAATTTAACGGAAACCAAGCAAAAAGCACATTCCATAAAGCCTAATTTAAAGTGTTTTTCCAAAGAGAACGAAACTTGACAATTTTGCAGCAGAAAAAAAGCAGAAAAAAACAAAGCTTGCTTTGTCAGTGATGTCAGCTTTGAGCCAAACAATCAAATTGGGTTGAAGTCATTACTCCGAATGCATAATGGTACAGTGCACTTAGGGCAATTTCCATATTAAATCAGCCCTAGTGTCGTGCTTTGGCCAACCCTGACTGCGCAGAAAGTAGCCGAGGATCCATCAGAGTAGACGTTGATTACGCCCAAATAAGGCCATCCAGGGAGACATTCCAGCCTGCTGGAAACCCTCACCAAGGGTTTTGCTGTATACGCTCACGTCAGAGAGGACCACACCAACGCTAGGAGCCAGTCAGGTATAAACATGGATCGGTCACATAAACAAATTATTAGAGTTTTCAAGGGCCACTCCAGTGGTACCGCTAAGCACAGCCCTTTAGTTGTGTACGCTCTTGACTGGTTTGGAACAAAGCCACAAATGACAGCAACCCGAGATACAAAAAGAAATTGCTGATCCATAGCATCAGGGTGATATTCATCTCAAGTGGGTTGTCAAGTTGATGATTTTATGCCCAAATAAAACAACAGTGTGGACTTAGTTTGAACCTGATTTAATTGGACAAACCTGAATGACAATTTAATTGGACAAATTAAAGTTAAAAACCAGCGTGGGGTTCAGATAATTGAGTTGGGTCCGTGAGTCATCACAGATCCGTTTGGATGACGTGCTCCGTATGATCACACAGCTGACCGGGTCCCACCGGCCTGCCTCCGCAAGCCTTCCAGGGGCCTTCAGGCGGGCAAATAAACACACAGTTGATCCGCTGCTATGGATGCTAGGCACAGTTCAACTCAACAGAAGGAGGAGCTGTGGCCAGGCCCCGCCTCTGAATGAGAGGGCTCTCCCTAATGTTAGAACCTTTCCAGCCATTCTTGATAAAAGGAGCTGGTTTGCCAACATAATAAGCTGTATTGATATTTTTAGAGAATCACCCAAAAAAAGCATTACTCACGTTAAGATTAACAGTCGCAGATTCAAATAAGTCATGAGCGAAGCGGAGTCAGTGGAGTCAGCGGAGTCTTTTGATTGGTTCACTCACTCCACATGAAAGCGCCTTAGCTCAGAGGAAGGTGACCCTTAACGCGCCTCTTGTGGCAATGTTAAACAGGAAGTGTACGACTAGGATAATTGTATAGATGTACCGAGTTTCAATCCCTTTCCCCCCATTCACACGTGCACCCCATGCAGGAAATGTTCCAGAACATTTGTAAGATAAGCTGCATATGTGACGAGGGGCTTTGGAGCGCAGCTCCTCCGCGCTACTGGCCTTGATCACCTGGGGGCCATCTCAGTTCCATATTGGTTCTAGACGCTTGCCGGGTGAATAATGCCCATGGTAGGCTAGGTAACAGCCTAGTAAATGTCAAAGAGATGTGCTATTTTTACATATGGTACATGTAGCAAAGTCAGGTTGATTTCCCTGGAACTGTGTGAAGTCTATGTGAGACGTGTGTGGCTCACATCTTTGAGATCGGCACACTTGATTGTGCCGATATTCGAGCTGTGGAAAGTCTAGACATAAGAAAACAACAAATTGAATGAATTTCTCCATATGCTGGCTCAAATTGTTTTCCGAACCAATTCTCCCTTGAAATTGGTGAGAATTAGTATTCTAAACACCACCTGTATTTTCAATATGTTCAAAAACAATATATCAAAAAGCTGCATACAGAAAGGTGTTCATGACGCACATAACGAATAATGGTTCCCAATAAACCTCCAAGCAATAATACCGCTAGAAACCACATAGCAACTGGAAAACCTTACCCCCAAAAAAGTATAGAAAAATCCAACTAATAATCAACCGCACGATTCAGAAACTCACCAGCATGTTTAATGTGACACTAAACAGAGTAGAAGCCTTACACCCCAACATTGCCCTCTCTCGCTGCCAGGCCATGCTTCTGACACTGAGATGTAAACGATGTAACACATTGCTGCCGAGAGACCCGGCTGTCTAAACCCTGTGACCACCGGCTACAGCACAGAGCAGCAGTCTTTAAAGACCTACAAACTATAGAGGAGAGACGACGTGTAATGACATTCATTTACCAAGACGGTAATCATCGTCACGCCAGATACAACCATTACAAGAAGTAACATGCTAAAGCAACAGAACAATCATTGAGCACGACATTATAGATAGCATTATACTTACTGTATACTAGTTGAAGCTAAACGCGAAACAATCCCAAACTATCAGACAGTGTAGGAGGTAAAGAAAGATCTGCCGAGACAGCTGTAAAACCACGAGGGTGAGATACAAGGAATGAAGCAGGGAGGAGAACAGCACAGGGGAAATTTAGCTCGCTGAAACCAATCTTCATTAATCTTTGAAAGTATTCTGTCTTAGGAAGGAGTCCATGTCCTACTTTAAGAATACAAAGCTTAAATAGAGTTGGAGAGTTATGATGCAGTGGCTAATCGTGCTGTGGCTTACCGTATACATTTGTCATCAGTATGTATTATGCTGATTTTAAGCTAATTTTTCTGGAAGGTGAATAAAGATACAACATATGCAGTATATAGCCTAATGAGAGGAAATACATGCCTGCAATGCAAATTCAGTCATACTGAAAGACAGGAGTGGATTTATTAATCCACATCCATTAATAAAAATATGAATAATCTGATTTGTGCTTAAAAAAAAAAAAGCAGCACCTGCTTAGGGGGGGGGGGGAGAGAACAAGTGAAGTCTAAACAGTACTCAGTTGTGTTTGACCGAGGGAACAGAGTTAGTGCTTCCAGTCACGGGCTAATGGACGGTGGGTAATGCACTTGGCCAGGGTGGAGAGATATTGGCTCTGAGTCTGATGGTTTTAAAACAGAAGGACGTTATGTTTGATGCTCCTGGGCACAGCTCTGAGCGGTCTGAGCAGCAGTGCATTGAGCCAAACAATTATGTGAAAGTTCATTTATATCTACAGTATTAGGCTTATCAAGGCTTATTTAAAGAGTGCAGATTACTACTCTTTTTAGAGACATTTCTTAACTGCATTGGTGCATACCCGTAGTGGGTTTAAGATTTACCAAACCAATTAGGAGTGGACAACCAAAACAGCGGTTCCAACCCTTGACTTTAGGTGTACCCATAAATCGTCATCAAGACCATTGGCGAACCTCCTGATTAGCAAACGTTAACGAAAACGATAAATACACATGCAGTGGCTGAACAAGAAGGGCAAGAGCCCCCTTTATACACAAGGATTACTGGCCAGTGAGAAACAGTGGAAAGAAAAGGTCAGCAATGCTGCTTACGCTCCGGGTGTGTTTATTTAGCCAACACAAACTAACACGAAACATCAATGAAAGACATAACAATGGAAAACATATGATGGAATGCATTAAGCAACACTATTTTCCGAAGCTATATCAAGCCATAATACTATATTTTACTGGACAATATTTATTATAAATGTACTTTCAATTATGCCATTTCTTTCTATTATTCTAAACGTGTCTTTCCAGAATACAATCCCATGTACCACTTCAGTACCCTTGAACAGCACAGGTTGAAACTGGCCTAGAAAGTAGAACACAATCTACCATTTGCTCAGTCGACTGTAGTGGTGGTGGTGGAGGAGGGAGTATCAACCACAGAGGTGTCCCAGTCCAACTCACTCCTTGCTGGTGAGGAAACAACGTCTGTGCACGGCGCTAACTCCCACACATCCAGCAAAGGTGCCAAGTCGAGTGTGGATCATTCAAATGTACAGAGAAAACACACAAAAAAAAAACACAACCACAAAACAGATCTCGCCAGGCTCGTCTCGCACACATGAGAAACCGTTACAACAGCCAGGAGTCTGAAGGGGGGCGGGGGGGCAATGGCTGACAGTGATCAGAGCCTCTGCTGAGCCCCAAGGAAAATTAGCAGTGCGAGCCCTCGGAGGGAAGGCAAGAACACAATTACAGTTGCCATGATACACACTCAAACCATCTCAAGTGACTGACACAGCCCCCAGATTGATGTCGAGCAATGAGGTGGGCCCAAAATGGCACTCTAGTTAATCACAGCAGGAGTATTTAATCAAAAGTTAATGAAAACTTTACAGACAGTGGAAAAAAAAAGGAATAAGCAGATTTGCAGTTCACCAATGTGACTTGAGTGCATTATAACCTATAAGTCATTCCCCTGGACTTAAAGAAAGAGTGATTTGCAGGCCGAGAGCCATGGTATTTGTACTGGGACTGAGGCCAGCTTCTCTTAGTCCCAATCAGTGCCAAAATGAGATGTGTTCTCACAACAAGAATGCAAGTAATTCTGTTGAAACCAAATGGTGGCCATCATCCCTGTTGTCAGGGAGATATAGATTTCAATTGAATCCTTTCATATTATTTTTCATATATATATACAGTAATGTATCATTGGAAAATGTGTCTCTTTTCACATTGCTGCCGAGAGGCTCGGCGGGCTGAAACCCAGTGGCCACCGGCTACAGCAGTTATACAAGCTTTAACGCTTGTATAACTGTGACTAATAAGGCATGCGACAAACCGCCAGAGCCGACAATAAACATCACATACAGTATAAGAGCCCCGGTGTAAGAGTTGGCAATGAAGATAAGACTGTTTGCTGTTCACCAGGAACACAATGCTTGACTGTGCAATAAAACCAAAATTGAAATTGGATGGAAGAGGCGGGGCTACGGGAGAACGGGTCACGAGGAAACATAGAAGAAAAGGTGTGTGTAAGGTATTGTGTTTTTCCCCCCTTGTTCTTCTCACTAGATGTAGAAGTCCTTGAGGGTTAGGGTTATGTGTGCATGAGGAGTGTCCACATCAAGAGCCCGACTCAGCATGTAAGCCGTTTGCCACTCAAACACTCCACATAAATCAACTGTGCATTCATTCATAGATTGTGTCAGTAACGGCCAGAATTATGACATGTTTATGGGTAAGGAGTGGAATTATACAGCCATCTGCACCCTCTCAATTAGTTTGGCATCCTCACTCTAATGTTTCATAAGAGAGAAACACTTTATTTCAAGGTACAAAATGTTTTCATATTCCGGCAGTAATAATTGTTCCGTAATATAAATCCGACATTTTGTACGCACAAAACACCCATGGTAACTTGTGCAGCTGCTCTCGGATATATGAGGTCCAACACTTGACAGGGTCAAGCCGACCTCGCAGAGTCCACCACCATGTACTGTTGTTTTCACTGGCTGACCGGCAGAGCCATCCACACGAGCCTTCAGACTAAACAACAATCATATTTTCAGTCCATTCTTCGGAGTCCCTCAAGACTAGATCAGACCTAGCGGATGTCTGCCTCTCCCCCCTACTGCAGCCGCCCCTCCCTCCCCCCCCCCTCTCCTACAACAAGTGCTTTTCATGTGGGGGGGGGGGGAGCACCTGCGGAAACCATCAAATGAAGAATGCGACACAACGGGTTCACACATCGTGCTGCACATGGCCCAAACGTTCGCCCGCACTTCAGAAGTGACCACCGACCAAGGCCTCTTCCCCTCAGTCCCGGACCCCTCTGCACTGTTTTTTTACACTGCTCCTGTACTGTACTGTTCTTCACCGAACGCCCCCATCCCCACCATCGCCCTCCACAACACCAAACACCACCGCACACGGCAGGGTCTCCTCGGATCCTCCGAAGGGGGGGGGGGGGAAAGAACAACAATGGGCCGGCGGTGGAGAGTCATGTCTGGGGAGCCGTCTGCGCCCCCGGGAGCCGTCTGCCTGCCCTGGCGGAGGGGGGGTGGGGAGGTGGAGGGGGGGGCGGCGGGAGGGGAGGACTCTTGGGCTTGGCTCCTAATCGTAGGTGCGGGGGGGGCCGGCCGCAGTGGGAGGACC
>JAOPUA010000055.1:17323647-17334405 GCA_027122455.1 Trisopterus luscus
GAGGGAGGGGGGAGGTGGGAGGAGATGGAGAGAGGGGGGAGGGAGGAGGGAGGAGGTAGGGGGGAGGGAGGAAGGAGGAGATGGAGGGAGGCATGGGTCTTTGTAGCTTCTCCAGATCACATCCGACTCTTTTCACATGGTCTCTCATAAACATATGGTCTAAAAATGTTTTTAGTTTTTAAGCAAACACATGTTGAATGTGATACAAGCCGTGGGCTGTGTTGAGTCAGCTAACAGCGATATGATCTAGTAACAGGTGCTCCAGACTACGTTTGACTTCAATAGCACAACGACCTATCCTCAAATATAGTCCACTTTTGTTGTTCCTTACAGTCCATTCAGACCATCAAAACTGTGTGTGTTGTGTTTGGTGGTTAATAGTTCAGGTTTCTTCCTGTAGATATATTTCCAAGTACATTGTCACTGCATTATCCACTTGTGCAAATGTTTGTAGTGTCTCAGAAAAGAATAAAGCTAAAACGAATCAGACTTTTTTCAAATGCGCTTCAAATGCGCTAAACACAATCAAATGCTGAAAAAATTAATTGAGTTTTTAGGGAAACACATGTTGGATGTGATGCAACGTGTCTGTTGTGTTGAGTCAGCTAACAGCAATATGAACTAGTAGCAGAGGGTGTCTGTTTACACTGGTACCACTCGAACAGACAATAGATCAGAATCTAGCCAGCTTTTTTTCCTATTGAAACCACTGCAGGAAAGTTAGCTAAACTGATCTCAGAGCAGTTGTATCCAAATCTCAGTGATCCCAGCCTCTGGACAAAAGAGGGAGGGGTGGGACGTCCCGGGCTGCAGCTTCCTGGGGAAATATGACCTCATTTGAATAACCCAGTCCCACTTCTAGAAGTTTCTCTAACAGGGTATAAAAAGAGGACTCGAGCTTGAACCGTTACTCTCCACAAACACAGCCCAGAGAAGAACCCTGCAGATCTGTACCAGGTAAGAATCTACAGCATGAACATGCTTTACACCGTTTACATTGGAGGGGGATTATCTTTGGAAGGCTTGCCTTGATTTTTCCCCCCATGTTTTTGAGTTCTCAAATGCTTATTTTTTTTTATAAACTTTCCAAATACAGAGCAAACATAAAGTACAGTAAACACTTTCCATCAATAGAAAAGAGTTTGAAGTAAGAGATTTGAGTGGTTTCTGGATACTTTCTTTCATGATAATGCCATTTTGCCTGTTGGATGTCACTTTTAACACTATAGTTTAATGCATGCGTAATCACAGTACTATCTTGGAAAGATGGACCCAGATAACCCAAAAAAATACCACAGCTCATGATCTCCAAACTGTGCTTTATTACATTTATACCTCTATATTTAGCTTGGGGGGCAGATGAAGTGTTAAACTCAAGCCTGAGTCCTGGAATGCACCACTGGCGTTTCTGATAGGATGAACGTTGTTTTTTTCACGTCGACTAGCCAATGAAAAACAGTTGCTTCTGCATGATTATGCAATCATGCATGATGAGTAAAACTCCTAGAGCTTTAGTTGATTTAACATTAACTGTGTCGACTAGGGTAAAAGGTTTAGACATGTAAAAAATACATTACAATGAAAAATAGCAGAACTGAATACCAAATCTATTTCTCCGTATAAGCCTGAATAATGTTGTACTGCCTGCTTTTCGGAGACTACTATATGCACCTCTTGTCTTTCAGAATGAAAATCACAGACATCAATATGAAAACTTTGCAAGGTATACAAACCCAATGTGTATTCCTGATGCAGGACCAGAATTAAACAGGCAGACTGGAGTTCTGGAGTTGCTATAACCCACTCAACCATAGGACTAGATGTGAGGTGAAACACAGACTCCACCCAGAAGATGATCTAAGACACAACAACGCTCCTCCTAAATGTAACCTCAGGCGATGAGTTGTGCATATTTAGCGTGAATCGGCGAGGGAGACAGAGACTGAACTTGTCAACACATGCTCTGCTGCTGGGTCATCAAAAGGGATCATAAAGGAAACAGCCATAGGGAGGAGCCCAGGAATATCACACACATCCAAAATATATTCATCCATTCACCTGGCTTTGTATCTTGACTTAATGAACAGACAGGTATCATGTTTCACCCATGCACCCCCTAGTGAGTGGAGGTTAGCTCTGCAGCACCCTGAATCTGCAGCTGGCTGCTGGCGTGACAAGTAGTCCTGCCTGGAAACAGTGGAAACCTCTACTGTGGGGCCTCAGCCAGCCCACAGCGTGTGGGGGTGGTGCTTCAGAGCTCTTGTCTCAAAAAAAGGCAGTGCAATGGGAAAAGTATCTAGTTTCCCACTGCATTGCTTTATGATCCACGCACACACGTGCAGGCATGCACGTACACACACAGAGACACAGAACACATACCGAACACACACACACACACACACACACACACATACACATACACACACACACACACACATACTCTCACAAACACACACACACCCACACACACACACACATACACAAACACACACATACTCTCACAAACACACACACACAAACACTCACACACACACTAACTCTCACACACACACACGCACACACGCACACAGACTCACACTCACGCACACACTCACGCACACACACACACACTCGCACACACACACACGTGCACACACGCGCACACACACACACACACACACACACACACACACACACACACACACACGCGCACACACATACACAAACACACACACACATACAAGACATCTTTCTCAAAAGTCGGTGCTGCATGTGGAGCCTTCTGTTGCATCCCATTGTGTTTCACCTCCCCCCCCCCTGCTCCTGCAGGTCCGTGTAGCTACATTTGGAGCCCGACAGGATGTGGATGACGAGCGTTGTAGCCCTGTGCCTTCTGGCCACGCTGGCCTCCGCAGACGACAGGAAGCTGAGCAGCCACGCCATCCTGCTGGCTGACAACAGTGCCGACCTCGCCTTCAGGTGGGATGTTACGCACTCATGCTCAGTTATTATTAACGGTTGAACTCTCCATTCATCTATGCTTCCTATTTGGCTGCCAATAGAATAGGGATAAGTTGATTTCAAAACACATTGAAATCCAGATCATTGAAATCTACGGCGTAGAACCTTTTTTTCGTCCTTATGCTTAAAAGCGTTGAAAGATCCAAAAATTACATGCCAATGTTTTTTTCCTTGTTTCTCCGTCTGCGCAGTCTTTACCAAAACATGGCCAAGGACAAGGGCACGGGGGACAACATCCTGGTCTCCCCCGTGGTGGTGGCCTCCTCCCTGGGGCTGCTGGCCCTGGGGGGCAAGGCCGCCACCGCCTCCCAGGTCAAGACCGTCCTTAGAGCAGACGCCCTGAAGGACGAGCACCTGCACACAGGCCTCTCCGAGCTGATGACAGAGGTACGGACCAGCCAGTAGGGGACATACACTGACTTCAGTCGAGGCCGATCGACATTAGTCAATTGTTTCATTCAAACCGTTTGTTTTGCATCAACACAATCCGATTTGATCAGTATTGCATTTTTCTTCATTTTTATTGCTTAAGATCTTTGTTATCATGGCATCACTTATCTATTGCACATAATCATCATTTGTGTATGTGTGTGTGTGTGTGTGTGTGTGTGTGTGTGTGTGTGGCGTGGTGTGCGGAACATTTACAGGTGAGCGACGCCAAGACACGCAACACCACCTGGAAAATCAGCAACCGCCTGTACGGCCCCAGCTCCGTGGTCTTCGCCGACGCCTTTGTGAAGAACAGCAAGAAGCACTACAACTACGACCACTCCAAGATCAACCTGAAGGACAAGAAGAGTGCGGTGAACTCCATCAACGAGTGGGCCGCCACCTCCACCGGCGGCAAACTGCCCGAGATCACCAAAGACGTGCCCAACGCCGACGGAGCCATCCTCATCAACGCCATGTTCTTCAAACGTAAGGAAACAAAACGATCCGTCCATTTTCCCTTAACATCTCGAGTCATGTGTTCTAAACCATATATACTGTTTGTTCGGCGTTGTCGATCGAGGTGTTGCGCGCTCTTTTTTTTGTCCAAATGTTTAAACATGCACATGTTCTAATTGTTTCTCACAGCTCACTGGGACGAGATGTTCCATGCGAACATGGTGGACAGCCGTCATTTCATGGTCACGCGATCCTTCTCCGTCGGAGTTCCCATGATGCATCGCACGGGTACCACTCTCCCTGCCGTTCAACCTTCATCTCTGCATGCATCTCAGCACCGATGAGCCCACGCCTATTCTCGGCTATCGAGCTTACCACACCTCCATGGGGGGGTCACTCAATGCGATGGACTCATGCCAGTATCACCTCCATGACCCCCTCTCCGCTCCGCAGGTCTGTACGACTTCCACGAGGACACGGAGAACCGGCTGTTTGCGCTGAAAATGCCCCTGGGCCAGAACCAGGCCTCCATGATGATGATCATGCCCTACCACCTGGAGCCTCTGGAGCGCCTGGAGAAGCTTCTGACCCGGGAGCAGGTGGACACCTGGGTCGGCAAGATGGAGAAGATTGCCGTGGCCATCTCCATGCCCAAAGTCAACATAGAAGTCAGCCACAACCTGCAGGTACGTCAACACACATGTTAGGTACAAAACCGGGCGTGATGGAAAGTCAAGAAAGTGCTCGATATCACTCGGCCTTGTCAGGCAACGCAATCAAGAGCAGAAAAAAAACGATTTTGGTCATCAACAATTCCCCTTTTTTTTCTGTCTAGAAACATCTCGCCACGCTGGGGCTGACGGAGGCGGTGGACAAGGCCAAAGCGGACCTGTCTAACATCACCGGCAAGAAGAACCTGTACCTGTCCAACGTGTTCCACGCGTCGGCGCTGGAGCTGGACACCCTGGGGAACCCCTTCGACACCAGCATCTTCGGCAGTGAGAAGCTGAAGAACCCACGGCTGTTCTACGTGGACCACCCCTTCATCTTCCTGGTGAAGGACAACAAGAGCGGCGCAATCATGTACATCGGCCGCATGGTGAAGCCCAACGGGGATAAGATACGGGACGAGCTATAATCCCAGCCTGGAGGGGTTTTTCTGAGATTGTTTGAGCATCTGTGATCCGTGGTCTTTGTTTTGTACGTCTAATTCTGGCAGGCAAAGTTTTTGCTGTTACCTCAAGAGCACATTCCAGTGGTACCCCAATCCAAACACAACCTCCAGGGAACCGTGTATGTGTGTGTGTGTTCTAGGATGATTGAACCGTACCTACTGCGCCTACTCGTTCATATGTGCTGGGTCTACGTTTCAACAAGGTGTCCCCTGATCGATTCCTCTCTGAAACGTACCTACCAATGGTAATTGGCATGACAGACAGCATGCTTATATTAAGTGTGATCGCTCTATACTTTAAACAATTGTTTCCTCCTTACACCCTGGTATTGACCGGTACTGGTTAGGCTGTGATCTCAGTGTTTTTTGGATTATCTTTAACATTCAAAGCGAAGTGAAAAGATATTTGCACATAGGCAAATATCCTAGAAAGAGAATCCTCTGTTAATCTGTGATCTGCACTGAATTGCTCCTTTGCAGTAGTTGTGCTTGCAGTAGAGCCATTTTTAAACTATGCAAACATGCCAACCATAGTACTGTTATGCATGCACAACATTTCGCCATTGTTATTATTATTATTATTATTAGGCTACTCAATGCAATTTGTCCTCCAAAAACTCTGCTGTTGAGTTGATTTTATAATTTTTTAAGTATCCTTTTCCCTTTTGTCCTTTTGTCCAATAAAAAAACACAACAAATTGTAGGCCTTTGGGTCCAATCTGTCAAACTTGTTTCATCCAAGCTACAGCACCACTGGGAAGGGTCTTGCTGAAGAGCTCACTGCAAAGTCAACGTCCCAGCATGCAAAAAATAATAATCTTTCCAGTCCACTGGAAGATTATCGTTCCTCTCATATCTGACATGTTGGGATAAAACAAAACAGGGGATTTTTTGTGTTAGCAAACGTAGGCCATGGCCAATTTACAACAACAAAATAATAACCACACTCGTTTTTTCTTAACATAGCAGATCCTTCCAACACACAAAGGAACAGAGACCAACGGCATTTGGAGTGAAGGGTTCTCCTGGTGTCACCGTGTAACTCCGTTTCTAATAAGATAAGCAGACCCTTGTGCCCTCTTCTGGCACGACGAAGCAATACACCATCAAATGATGAACACCAGCATGTTAGAAATTTATTTTTTATATACTATTGTTATACACAATATACAATATATTGTCGTTAACAAATACACAATAATGAACAAGTTAACAAATTGGAAAATTCTACAGTCCATCCATATATGTGTCCAAGGGGCTTCTCCCACACCACGCTACGTTGTTGAATACATATTAAAATGTGTCATTAAACCGCTAGACTTTAAATGGGAATGCACATTAAAAAAAAAAAACCTAAACAATCAACAATTACAACTATTACAATAATAACTTTCTTTAATATGAATTAAATATTGACACTTTAAAATAACAGGTGAACATTTCAGTCGTAACCTTTTCCTTGAACAGTCGCAAGCAGAAACGCTCACGTTTCCTAAATGGCAGCCTAAGGCAAGAAGCTGCAGCGTGTCAACAGATGGCGCCCTTAACTATGAGTGCAGACATGAAAAGCTGTATCAAGTTTTTTGGAATTGATTTACCTACTTATAGCCTACTAGTTGGATTCTTTATCTATAAGAATTTCAAAAATAAATATATTTCTGTTAAATATGATTTCTGGCTGTGGAATAAAAGAGGAAAAAGGGTGTTCAACCCTCACCTGTCAATCACCTGTCTTCAAACAAGTGGAAAAATATAGTTATAAGTGTAACAACTATTGGGTACATTTAAGATTATCAACCCTGCCCTCTTGTGTCTATTATTCAATAAACAACACAAACAGAGGGTTGTCTGTCATATACAGCAGCAGCCCTCTCCTCCCATCCGAGAGGACTAAATGTGCATGAAGCTCATTGCCATACAAATTAAATACCTAACTAGTTGCCTTACCCATCCCCGCACCGCTCTGTCCAATGACAACCCTGGGCACATCTAAGACCAACTTACATACAAAGAAAGGATAATGTAACATGTGAGGCGTATGGTGTGACGTCCTGTCGCAGGCGCTCTGATTACTGGGACTCACGGTGACCACGCAGTGGTCAAATACATGCAGGGGCGGAGCATAAGAGTTTGTTCGTCACAGAGAGAGGAAAGTGGCCCGGGCTTTCTCTGGGGCTCCGCGGGTGGCTAACGCAGTGAGCCTCATTACATTAGTGCTGTCTCATTGTGCTGTGCTAGCGGGCAGCAGATTAGCCACACAAAATAAAATCCTATTAAAAGGAGTCCACGCTAAGCCAGGGTGAGCAGGCTGGGCTGGGATCGCTTGTCCTCTGCTGGAGCCTCTTCCCGTAGTCCCAGTCTCTGTCTGTCTCTTTCTCTCTCTCTCTCTATCGCTCTATTGCCGTGGCTCCGTCTTCTCCTTTTTGTTTCTACCTATCCCTTGCTCTGCTTCTCCCGGTCAGGTCTTGAGCTTGTCCACCTCCCTGTTGGCCTTGCGAAAGATTGTCTTTATCTCGTCCGTCACCATCTGCTGCCAGTTGTCCCTGGGAAGCACAGATGTTGATGTTAGGACCCATAATGCTGAGCGTTTTCTTGAAGAAAACCCTGTTCAAAGACACCATTTCATGCAAAGGTCACACAAAACACATGAAGCCATGTAGGCTCGAAGGCCGCTGGTGGGGATATAATCACAGAGGACATGCGGGCCAAATGAAAGGTGGGCATTTTTAAAGTCAACTAGCAACAGAGAGTGTTAATGAACTTAATGAAAAGAAAAGCTTTGTACCCAATCTGGTTTAAAAGATGCAGAGGCGGATAAGATCGAGAGATTAACGAGACGAGATCAAGAGGCAATTATCTTGAGCACATGCTCTGTGTGCGTGTGTGCGTGCGTGCATGCGTGTGCAGCTGCGTACGCGCATGCAGATCAGTGAGCATGCAAGGATCTGTGTTTTCGCATGCAGGTGTTTATGCGTGTGCAATTGGGTGAGCACACACATACACATTGGTTTGTGTGTGTGTGTGTGTGTGTGTTCATTAAGGCCAGGTGAGATTTGAAACGCCACAAGCCACAAGACGACGACCACAGCAACCACAGCAACCACAGCCACCGTTCCACTGCCACCGCCGGCCGCTCCAGACGTAGTCACTACCTGCCGTTTTGGTTCTATGTGGCTCAAGCCTTTTTCTCGGCTTTCTTTTTCTTGTACGCAGCTATTTCCTCAGGTCTCAGTCCGTGATTGTCTTCCCTGAAGCCACGGGTGTCGTGAGTTAGAGATTGCATCACAGTTAGTTATTTAAAGGCTCCGACAACGGTATTCGTAACAGAAATGCAGTATAACCCGAAAAACGATTGTCCACCTGCTGATAACCTGCCGTCGAGATTTTTAAAAAATGCAGTAATGTCACCAGAGAACTAAAATAGCTGCAAGGAAAGATTAGCTCAGAGGAGATCGCACACATTTTACATAACGTATTTGGTCATTTGAATGCAATTGGTTGAAATTATTGTTCCTTCCACGCATCACAGCAGGAACAATCATGCATTCTAGGTCTTACCCTGGATTGATGTCTGGGGGCGTTGGCAAAGGCTTTGCAAAGTTTGCCTTTCCAACCAACCAGTATGTCTCTTCGATGCCTTTACCCTGGGGACGAGAAACAAAAAGCATAACATATTCAAATCGGTGTGATTTTAAATACGATTTGTCCAGGGTTTATTTCTCTCAACTTCAGGAGGAGGATGCGTTAGGGCGTTCACCTTCAGCTCCGTCTTGCCCCGGAGGTCGATCTTATAACCCTCATTGAGGGAATTTAGGATGTTCACGGTACTAATGTTCACGTGGATTCTATAAGCTGTGGTGGGGAAAGAGAGGCGACACAACACAACATCTCATCAGCCTCAAAACAGAGAGCGGAAGAGGGTGGGAGAAAAGAAACACAAATAGAGGGAAAATAATGCATTGAAAGGGAGGAGAGAGCGGTATGAGAGAAGTCTTGGAGAGGCACCCACGCAGCCCAGTGGATTCCATACGAGACGCAGTGTTCACAGTGTCTCCGAAAAGGCAGTACCGAGGCATGGTGAGGCCCACAACGCCCGCCACACAGGAGCCTGGACACACACACACACACACACACACACACACAAGCATGCACCATCAACACAAGCCCTGCTCAGGCACCTCCACTATCTCCAGTAACAATGGCTGTATCTATGGTAGATCCCAGGCTCCCAGTCACGCCACCCTCTGCTGTAGACTCACTCACGTACATGAGCGCCGCTTGGCCTCTTTACAGTGAGAGGGATTCAAGAGTTTGAGTTGTTCTGTTCACGTTATGAAGGGGAACTTCTCAACTCAAAATGGAGGAGGAGGAGAATAAGGAGGAGGAGGAGGAGGAGGAGGAGAAGGGGAAGGAGGAGGAGGAGGAGGAGGAGGAGAAGGGGGAGGAGGAGGAGGAAATAAAAAGGAGGAGCTAAGGTGAAGGAGAAATAGGAGGAGGAGGAAGAGAAGATGGCAGAGGAGGAGGAGGAGGAGGAGGGCGGAGGCCTGCGTGCCGACCTGAGTGGATTCCTATGCGTATGCGGACAGGAACGTCAGGCATGTGCCGCATCTTGAAGCTTCCCACGGAGCTGAGGATGTTCAGAGACATGTTGGCGATCTCGGCGGCGTGCTTGTTGCCGTTCCTCTTGGGCAGACCCGAGGAGACCATGTAGGCGTCTCCTATCGTCTCCACCTGGGAGGCAGACCGCAACGGGTAGAGCCGGGTTACCGAAGATGTCAAAAGCACTGTGCTATTAGGAACATTGGGATGGTTACACTATAAGATGACTCAATCTCTTTTATGGAATATTTCCATGTATGGTTTCCATGTAGGGCTTTGTAATTATTATTATTGTCCTAGTAGCACCTTGATGAAACGCTCTCCTAACCGGACTAGCTGATGCAATTATTCCGATACCAGAATATTAAATCCTTGTTGCATTGCATGGCTTCAGCCGTTTTCTGTGAGCACAATTGATCTGATGTCCATTTGCACGGAATCTCAACAATGGACTCAAACTCTTCAATGAACCCAGAATAAAAGTCTGCCTTTTTCTAGTTGGTGTAATATCAAGGTGGTGGGGGGGGGGGGGGGCAAAACAGGTGTGGCACATTAAGGTAACGATGGTATGTGGGCATGCCAGGGCCCATCGTTAACCTCACCAGGCACACCTGTGTTCAGTTACACACACACCCTAGCCAACGACAAAACGACCAAACCAGTCAATCCGTCGACGGACCACGGGGCCCCCGGCCCCGGCCCAGCGCTGACCTTGTAGACGTCGTGGTTGGAGAGCACGGCGTCGAACAGGGTGTAGAGGTCGTTGAGCAGGTCCACCACCTCGATGGGGTCACTCAGCGAGGAGATGGTGGTGAAGCCCACGATGTCGCTGAAGTAGATGGTGACCTGGTCGAAGTACTCGGGCTCCACCGTGGTGCCCGTCTTCAGCGCCTCCGCCACCGAGCTGACGGCCCGAAAGGAGATGTAGCAAGTAGGGGTGTGGTTAGTATAACATTAGTATAACATTAGAAACGTCAGTGTCACACTGGTATTAGTGTGGTAAGTATAACATTAGAAACATCAGTGTCACACTGGTATTAGTGTGGTAAGTATAACATTAGAAACATCAGTGTCACACTGGTATTAGTGTGGTAAGT
>JAOPUA010000055.1:17381810-17392592 GCA_027122455.1 Trisopterus luscus
GTTGCTGGAAGAGTTGAGCCTGATGTCTCAGAGACTGTAAAATATATATATTTTTAATGACGCTTGGTTATATGGTTACATCAAATACTCAAATATGAGTCCTGATGATCAGCTAGGTGTACATCATGTTGTAGATTGCCTCTAATACATGAATAAGAAGTTCTTCAAATAGTAATTCTATGTCAACTAAAGCATACAAGCAGTATCTGCCCGGCTCTGCCTCAAAACATGGCATTTTAAATACAATAAAGATCAATGAATCTTTCTTTCTCTTTTGCTGTCTCATTTCAGTCCTCCAGTACTGAAGGTCATGCATTGATACATCAATATCTTAAAATAGTCATTCTAGGTCAACTAAATTGTCACAGTAGCATCTATCTGGCTTTGCCCCAAAATTATCATTTTAAAATTCACAAAGATCTATGACTCTTTTTCCTAGAGAACCTCTACTCTACCTGTCCAGGCTGAACTCCTGGGCTCATCTGTGGTCCTTGATCCAGCCTCCTGATCAGTGGTGACTGGGACAGTTGATCCTAATGTCGCCGTAGTGCTGCCGCTCTCACCACTCACATCACGCGCTGCCCGTAGAGCAGCGAATGCTGGAGGGTGCACTTTACAACAAATAGGGTCGTCATTATATTAATCATAATGATTCATTATTCAAATTTAAGATGAAGCACAGCTACATTCGGCATCATTGATTACACGATCAGAGGCATTAGGCAATATAATGATATGCATATTTGCTCAAAATAACAATGGTAATTATGGTGCCCTTAATTATCCTTAGTAATAGCTCATCTTGTCGTGCCTCAGTGTCAAATTTACCATTGGCATGCCATCCGATCCAGAATCTGTCTTTATAAAATAATTTAATGTTACCCAAGTTTACTTGGCATATTTATTCCAGAAAATAAATAACTTAATGTTTTATAGTCAAATACATATATGTCTGCTAGGTGTCTATTTTATTTTGATAGTCTTAACCTCATGAAGAACAAGGTAAGGCAATGTTTAATCACGGTTGTGAATGCACTGCTTGGTGATTTTGAAGAATGTCATGTTTAAACCATCTCTCATCTAGTCCTTAACATGTCCCTTCAAATGAACTATGAAAAAAAAGCATGCCCCCTGTATATGAATACATTCTTCAGATACTTGCTTGTACCACTGCAGTTATGTAGAGAAAACCCAGAAATGGACTCTTTTTTATAACGAATGACAGGCCTGTCAAACTCGCTAAGAGAACAGGTTTTGGTTCTGTTGGAGGAAAAATATAGTTTGATTATTATTATAATAATACTCTATGAAACCTTGGTGTTTCTATTTTTTATGTATGCACTTTCAGCAAGCATGATCAAATAATTATTGGGACTAAGTGATTAGGACTTACTCCGTGTCAAATGAAAAATATCGACAGCTGATGTTGTTGGTACATCTCTGGTGACAAGTCTGCCGGTCCGCACCGGACTCTGAGGAGCTTCCTTTGCCATCTCCAAAGAAATCCACTTGTTCATGCAAATTCAAATTGCAGCCTGATGGAGCTATAGATCGGATATCATTTCATTTATAACATGATTTATGTCGAAATAAATGAAATGTAAAATCAGGATATTATAATATACATGTATACAGTCATATATTTCAATTATTATGGCCAACAGCATCTGCTTGTGTCTTATAATATAGCTTACTCCTAATTAGGAATAAAAGGCATTATTGTTGACATCCTTAAATTACCATGTAGTATTTTCAGATGATATGAAATACGATCACCAGTGTGACCAGCGGATACACAACAAGTGTACTCCCTGCTGTCACTGGGCCTCAGGTCGTTGATGCTCAGGTATGCAACGCGTCCCTCCACATCCATAGAAACGTTGTATTTGTTGTTGTTGTTAGTTGCTGTGGTATCATCATCTTTGATAGATGCCATTTGGTCTTCTTCAATACAATTGCACCCATTCAACCAACTGCACACCTCCATGACCAATCCGTTGTGGGTGTATGGACAGACCAGAGTGACTCCAGCTCCCTCTAGGACAGATATCTGCATTCCATGGGGCATGCAAAAAAGGCCTGCTGCGAAGAGAGAACATGATTATTATTAGAGGACATTAATTTGATTATTATTAGAGGGCACAGGTTATTATTAAAGTAAAAAACATCATTTTGGACATATGGAGAAAGTGGGAAACTTTGAATGAATGCAATATATTTCATATTTAGGGTTCAGAGTTACTAAATGAGGTAGTTTGAAAATGTATTTTTAAGCATATATTTGGTATTGATATAAAACAAAGCTGATGCATGTTTATTGTCCCACACAGGAAACATACCTAGCAGCAATAGGGAAGTGCACAGTTGGTCCATGGCTTCCTAACAAATGATAAAAAATAGAAAAAAGAAATAGAAAAAGATTGTTTAAAGGATTATCTAAATACTTAAACACTAAATCCATCATTGTATCTTCATATTAAGAATTAAACACATTTGATTGGCCATCTTGTAAAGAGTAAGGTTGTGGCCACACCAGACTACAACTACTGCCATTCAATCCTTAATGGGAAAATTTTATACAAACAATAAGGAAAGAGAGTAAAGTATTACCAAATAACCTATCACCAAAAAAAAAAATGGAAACCTACGATGGAAACCTACCTTGATATCGGTGCCTTCAATCTTCTCCAAAAGGTGTTTTGGTAGCTGAGTGGACCGCCGCTCCAAAACATTTCTCTTCCCCTTTTATATTCAAGGTGCCACACCCACGAGGCCAGATGCTCCATGGATCTGTGTATGCTAGCATGCTTTGTGTGTGCATTCAGTGGAAATTTACATGGTAGCGATGAAAGCCAAACATCAGGTTTGCCACAATAATAAAGGCAGTGTTTTCCCCTGATTCCCTTCACACTGTTCTCTGGTAAAATCATTTCTACTATCTCATCAAGGGGGATACTATGTTCATGGTTTCCATTGCCCTCTTGGTGGTTTGTGTGAAGGTTCATTTTATAATCCAACTCCAGCAAGGTGGTTATGTTCTCGCTTGGCTGTGTGTCTGTCTGTGTGTCTGTGTGAACAGAATTTCTACAAATGCTAACATGGATTTGCATCGAATTTGATGGGTAGGTTGGTTATGACAAAAGTGATTACCTTTCATGCCAATCAAAAAAAACAGGGTGTGACATTGGGCTTGACATATCACAAAAAGGTGTAGGCCTATACCTTTCTCTAAATCAGCACAACCATTGAAAAATGATCCTGAAAGATATTTCACAGAGGTCTGTGCTCTACAGATCACATTTTCTGGCTCTCACTGTGTCCCTGTCATACACAGTGTTAATGTCCTCCCTGTATTATTACCCGGGTTCGGGTCACGGGGGCAGCAGCTCTAGCAGGGGGCAGACTTCCCTTTTTCCCGCCCCCATTGACCAGCTCTGACGGGGGGGGGTCCCGAGGCGTTCCCAGGCCAGTGTTGAGATATAATCTCTCCCACTAGTCCTGGGTCTTCCCCCAGGCCTCCTCCCCGCTGGACACGCCTGGAACACCTCCCTAGGGGGGGGCGCCCAGTGGGCATCCTTACCAGATGCCCAAACCACTCCAACGGGCTCCTTTCTAAGCTGAGGAGCAGTGGGTCTGCTCTGAGTTCCTCACCGATGGCTGAGAGCTTCTCACCCTATTTGAACAGTTCAAAAGCCTAATAGAGTAAACAATGTAAACATGCACACCATTTTAAAAAATGTGAAATGGTTGGAAACAAATAAAGTGTGAGAGTTAAACAAATAGCTAAAGTGATCAAGTTTTAATACATTTGAGATAAAATATTGAATAGCAGAGCTGTTCTGATATAGTTTGAAAGCGTTGAATCAAGTGTGTGTGTGTGTGTGTGTGTGTGTGTGTGGTGTGTGTGTGTGTGTGTGTGTGCGCGTCCGTGCATGCGTGCGTGTGTGTGTGTGTGCGCGTGTGCGTGTGCGCGCATGTGCTTGTGCTTGTGTGTGTTTGTCTTGAAGTAATCTTTCACACATTGCAAGAGCAAAAGGGGCTTCTAAGGCTTGGCTATTCTATGAGTTTAGAACTCCTTATCAATCTATGTTAACCTTACAGCAAGTAAAAATGAAAAAATCACTGGAAAATATTATGACTACATACATAGATATTGCTATAGCATAACTTTTGATGACTTATAAAAGTACATAAAAATATAATTCTCAAAGATATCATAAGAACATTGAATGAGACCAGCCTGGTGGTGCTTTGACACAAAATAGGGGTTTTGAGTATAGAACATATTTCCTCCAAGAGTCATCATTAACTAATTTTTTTTTAATTTCAATAAATTTATATGAAGATAATTTTGACATTGAGTTGCAGGTGTTTCAGAGGAACTCTTAATTCTGCATTATCCCATTTATCCAGTCAATGTGTTCTTTGGAAAGGAAGGTGTAGACTCCTGGTTTGGTCCGATCAGCGCAGCCCTTGCCATAGACAGTGATTCCTACTTGCACATCGTTGCACATCAGAGGTCCTCCAGAGTCTCCCTGTCGAAAAAAAGATGAAATCAGGAATGCATTTCAAATCCTCTTTAAGCCTACCGAATCTGATACAAGATATTGATAGAAATGATAGATCCATAAAAATCACACTGCAGTTACCTTACAAGTATCCTGAACTTTCTCACTCTCTCTCACAGTTCCGGCACATACCATGTTGGCAGTGATGACCGGGGTAGAATTGTAATATGCGGGCAAATTGCACGTTTCTCTTTTGATGACATTGACCTTGGCGGACATCAAATCATTTGACATTGTTTTGTTTGAAACGTTGACTGCCCCCCAACCAGCCACCATGCATTCGGTACCATCCTGGGGGTCTGGGATTTCACTGGCCAATGGCAAATACTTGACTGCATCAGTCGGGCTCACCTCTTGGTCGAGCTGCAACAAAGAAAGTACGAAGGTGGCCTTGGCGATACGGCAGAAAGACATATCACCATATAACACGATCATATTGATCGATATCAATTACTATTGATAATTCTAATGACCTAAAAAGACTAGGAATTACCATGCTGGAATTAAACACTTCTGTTTAACACTCAATATGACCTTCTTACAACAAAGAAAAACACTAAAATATTGTAAATTAGTATGGAAACGTGTTTGTGTAACAAACCCTGCTGCTAGATTCATTGCTCCAGTCTCTTATCGATATACATTGAACATGTTTTATATATTTATATATTTATATTGATCAAAAGTATCACGATACTATCATTTATTGATTCATTGCCCAGGCCTAGTGCAAAGTAACTTTTATCATCAATAGTGCAACAACACTTATGTTGGATGTGATAAGAGCATTAATCACGCACAGTAATTAGCTCACCTTAAGCAGCTGTAGATCATGTTCACGCGTGGCCTTGTTATAGGCATGATGTTGGTGAGACGCTTCAACCTTACGGACCTGAACAGATTCATCCGTCTCACTGTTTTTAATGGTGTCCACCCCAAGACGCACCGTTAATATTCTGTTAAAGAATCCAAAATAGCGTTTACTAATGAATATCAGACAACAGCATGTTATGGTACACAACAAAGTTCAACAACAACATACATAAATACTTACGGTAGTGTATAGTTATAGTTATACGATTTCAGATGTGTAAGGCTAGCAGAAAAGAGCAGCAGAAATTAGGCAGAAATGGCGTGGTCTAATATCTAAATAGTCTATCTAAATAATATCGAAATAGTCACAGAGGAAGGCGCGAGTCACCCAGAAAACATTTTCTCAGTGATCAACAGCAAAACCAACAACAACCATTGTTCATGTGATTATGAGCAGAAGTGTATTATTGGATGAACGATGTGGAAGTCCTACTCATGACAGTGGGCCGCGGTCAGCACCCATCTGGTAGAGAGGAGGGTTCCTCCGCAGATGGGGTGTCCTGTTTCTTTCACCAGGAGAACCATGTAGGGCAGAGAATGAGCCTTCACCTTCTCCCCTCCGATGATCTTAGCCCCGCCACCAGTACCTGTGGTTAAACACAGCACACCTGAAAGATTGAAATGTGTTTGATTCAAAACCCCTGCCTGGAGCCATCCTTGAGCAAGATGCTCCAACACAATGACTTAATAGTAAATCAATTTAAAATGAATGTATTACAAAACACTTAGTGTTCTACTTACATGACTGGACATGGAGGACTAAACACAAGGTTTTAACAAGAGCTAGTAATGAACGCGGCATAGCTTGTTTCTACTGGCAAAAGACAGAGGTACTGAAACGCAAGAGGCAGCATGAGTTGCTTACATGGCCTGTTCGAAGGATGTGGGTCAACCACAAAGAGATCAACACTCACACTTGGATGTGTCCATGCATGCACCTGCAAGTATCATTTTACACAGAATTACACTAGCAATGTCGATGCTACACTCTGTGACTTTTACTGAGCTCCTCCAAACACGAGGTTGTGGGGTTGAAAGAACGTTTATTGAACTGTTTGCAGGTAATATTAATTGTCATTGATTGACGTTGTTCATGTGATTATGAGCAGAAGTGTATTATTGTATGAACAATGTTATGAAATTCCTACTGATGACAGTGGGCCGGGGTCAGCACCCGTCTGGTAGAGAGGAGGGTTCCTCTGCAGACGGGTTCTGCTGCACTGTTCATCAGGAGAACCATGTAGGGCAGAGAATGAGCAGCATCGCCAAATGCACCTGTGGTTAAACACAGAACAAAAAAACAATGTAAGTTTGCCCAGGATGGTTCTTATTTCCTAACCGGTGATGTTTCGCTCCCAGCAGAGAGGTTCTGGGTTTGAACCCCTGTCTCTAGGCAGCCTTGAGCAAGACGCTCTAACTCAATGGTCAGTGTTGGGGGGTTAGGGTTACAAAGTGATACAGGGTTAGGCCAACCAAAAAGTAGGGTTAGAGTCCTCAGATTACTTTTTGTTGTGACTCTCGTAACGTAAGGTGTTTGTTTTGCAATTCAAGCAATCAGTTATTTAGTTACGTTTTCAAATAAGCAATACTGTTGAAAATCCCAGACTTATTGCCACTGTTTCTATTTCCTACTTCTTGGCGAGCAGCTGCGTAATGGGCATGTGTGGCTCAGCTATTGATATGCCTTGTACTGACAGCTGCTCTAGTTCTGATAAGTAATCAAATTATTTTGAATATTATTATTTTTTGCATATCTTCTTGCATGTATTTTTGTGGCTGTATTCTAGAAACATTTTAGTAACCTCAAAGAATATCCATACATTAACTATCCAATGCATCATTTTTTGTGATTTAGAATGAAGATTTACTTATATCACTGCTTGTTTTGTCCCCTCTTCTCTTAATAATCTTTGAGCTGGGAGTGCAAACATAGCAACAACATCAGATTAGATAATCAGATTAAGAATTGCGGGCGGGCCGAGTTGCATGAGAAACAACCGAGAACCCTTGATGTTAATCTTTTCTTATCTACTCATCTGTGCGTCAGAGATAAGGCAGCAATCGCATGTCCTCAACTAACCACATGCACAGTTATATGCAGTGGTACTCAGTGGTAGGGCATGGTGGGGGAGGTGGTGCATTGTCTTACATCATTGTAATTATATTTTTTTATTGACATTGATATTTCTTTTTATTGTATTTTTGCACTAGACATGCAACCCTGTAAGAGTTCACCATGAGCCATCAATAACCTGATATTATCTGATATATTATTATTAAAGTATCCTTTAGCAACACATCTGTTATCATCACACCAACAGCATGATGTTTTTTTCACACTTTTTTTTTTTTCCAGCCAAGATGTGCAATGATATAAGGCGAGGCAAAGCTGTAGCGAGGCTGATTTATTTATATAGTACCCTTCAAACTAATTCAGAATGCTTTACATTGACAGACTAAAATCCAAAACACAGTATCCAGTATCATAATGTTGGAATAATGTTAAGTTAAGTGCACATGTGAATTAAATTCTGATGTTCTAATAATATACAATCACATTATTATTAACGTCTTCCATTCTATACTGCTACAACTCTACTGCCTTGCCTTGCAGAAGGCTCTGGTCATGTGCAACAAGTTCATGTGTAGGTAGCAAAGTAGGCAGGTAGACTGACACGTCGGCCATCCAATTATTTCATCCAGGCTGAGTTAAATGATTGGACGGGCATATTCGATTTATTGTTTTTTGTATTGTTTATAAGATAATTTCAACAAATATGACAAAAATGCTACTAAAATAAATTGCCAACCCTAGATTTAAGTATATACGTTACCCAACAAGGGGCAATTTAAAAACATGCACATATTTGTGTTGGTTGACTGTACTGGTGGTTTTTACAACAATGGTAGTTGGATGGAATGAAGGCCAACTAAACAAAATAATTTCTGTTGAACGCCTTCTGGGTTAAAGGTACATTAAGTTAAAATGGAGGCTATTCTTGGAGTACCCTGGGTTGCCAGATATGAAACAAATCTCCACTGCAGCCATGGAAGCAAGCAAAAAAATGGATAACTTAAAATGTTACTACATTTAATTATACCCTACCTAAAGTGACTTCCCTACATTAGTTGATCAACTAACAGTGTAGGACTTGTCGCTTGTCATTTTCAAAATAGTATAATGGTGCTATCTCAAAAATATAATGCTGAGCTTGGCTCATCTTGTGTTCCTGTTCATTCAGCATCCTCAACCTGGCAACCCCCTTGAGCTTCCAGTCTGGGGAGGTGGGGGTAGGCGGAGACAACTCTAATATTGTGAATATGGAGAGCAGTACCCATTTTAGACGCTCTGTTTCAATGTTACATATTACCTATTACAAATATGTAATTTCTGCCAGTCAAAATTAAAAAACAATAGTACTTTAATAGTACTAGGCTGTACAGTAGATGTACAAGCAAGATGGTGTTCCGGTATGCTTTGTAACACTGGGAGCCTTGTTTTAATTGCTGTTGTGGGATGTAAATGTCAGACTCTCTGAACTATGATTATCTTCAGAAATCTTGTTATGCATGGATCCATGGAGATTCATGCATGGAGTATTAACTCCATGCATCAGCTCTATGATGTATTGACAAGCCATCTAGTGTGTTTAACAAACATTCATTATTTAAAGAATTCAAAAGCACATTTAATGGGAATGATGCTGCAGGGTAATTTATTCAATCACATGAATCCACCAATATTGTTCTTGTATATAATTCTGAAAGGGATGATTTTATTTGGTCAGATGTCTCTGCTTGTTCATATATGAGAATTCAGGTAGAATGGCATGTGTTGAGCTGGGAGATGTGTGTAAAAAGCACTTCTGTCTGTATGTGTGTGCGACTGTGCGTGTCTTTCTCTCAGGCAGGTTGTGTGAGTGTCATGGCTGCTGCGTGGACGGTGAAGGCTGCAATGCTGATTTGACGCTTCACTTCCTGCCACGCCTGCTGCTGATTGGCTGAACTCTCAATGTCGAACAAGGCATCATAGATGCCTGGAAAGGACTCGCCTGCGTATTTGTTATGGCTGCTGGGGGCAAAGATCAGATGCCTGGAAGAGAGAGAAAGGGATTTTATTTAAAAATATATAAATAATCGAATAATCGAAATTAATTTAAATAAAATAACATGGCATAATTATGAACGATAAAAATGACATCGTTCATGAAATTATAAATCAAATAGAAACATTTCAGTTGCAACCGAGGAAGAGGTAGTTCTGATGGCCGAGGCACCGGTTAAGCTCAGAGCAGACCCAAGGCTCAGCGGACTGGGGCCATGCTGGGTGGGACTGACCTGTAGAAGGGTCTGCCAGGGAGCCCCAGGGGGTCTATGAAGGCTCTTTCCAGGTACATGAGCTGGTCATTCACTATGCGTACCTGCAGTGAGCTGAAACACACATGCACACACTTGTTCCACCACCTCCATAATCCTTTTTGGGGCGACACACATGCACATCACACATTCACACACACGCACCCTTTTGACCGTGACTACTGTACTGCAATATTATAGTTTTAGTTTCAACCTGCCTGACACACACACACACACACAAACACACACGTGTATGTATTAAAATACTCACTCTGCTCTGTTGAGGTTCAGCAGTCGTACATGGAAATCCCTCGCCGCAATAGTAAAATTCTCCCCCGCAGAAAACAATGCATCTGCAAGACAAACAACAATGTGACAGAACAATATCTCACTGTTTGATCCTGCTTATTCAAACAACTCCGAACCCCTGCCACTGATATTCAAACAATACTTAACATTTGAATAAAAAAGATCCGGTTTCTAATGGCCATATTTCTACGGATGTGGAAACACAAATTCATGTCATATCGGCGGTTAGGATTACTTAATGTTATGAGAATACCTAATGGATTGTTATCCGCACGCTTTAGCAAAGATATAAGGAGCAACGCTTGATGACCTACCAAATGTGACTCCGTACATCTTCATCTCCTCGGGGTGCATTTCTGCGCGCTGGGCGATGCTCAGCACGTACTTCCTCAGCGACCCCGCATATTCGTTAGCGTCCAGGGGGAGAAGCTGGGAATCGGCCAGTCGGAAGATGAGTCCGCCCCGGACCTTAGCCACCGCCTGGAGCCTTCTGAAGGCGGGGTCATAGAACTGCTCCACCAGCTCAAAGGTCTCATACACACTGTGATAGATGGGGTAACTGCTGTATCGCTCCGTCTTCTAGATGGGGGTTAACACACACACGCACGCACACACACACAAACACACACACACACACACACACACACACACACACACACACACACACACACACACA
>JAOPUA010000055.1:19279953-19292027 GCA_027122455.1 Trisopterus luscus
TAACCATAGTTAGTGCAAAGGCATCGCTGTCTTTTAATTAAACATGCATGTTTTCTTGTGCAATGTCTTTTTTTTTTTCCTATTGATACGATTTTACCATGAACTTGAGACCACACCCTAGAACAATAATAAAAATGTTATCAGTAAGAATCAATATCAATACAGATTCTGATTGATTAAAAATATGGTGCATTTCCATTGTTCAGTGTGATGCTATAAAGGCATTGTCATGCTGGTTGTTGTTTTTGTGCAGGTTATCTATACCTCATTCGGCGGCTCACCCAAAGGGCTTCACTTCAACAATCTGATTGTGGGCCTGGTGCTTCTGACCAGAGGACGAGATGAAGAGAAGGCCAAATGTAAGTCCCAGTGCAGCCTGACGTATCTGTTTCACAGAGCAGCAGAGCAGCAATTAGCTTGCATGTCTGATATCACTTAAGTGGGCTTGAGGCTGCACCGTTATGAAAGTGTCCAGTGTCCACTGCTTGTGCATCCTTTATGATCATGTCTGTTCCTATTTAAATAATTACCCACCTGTATTGCAGGAGGATTCTGAATACAGCTGCATTTAGTACACGTGAATATGCTCGTTGTGTGTATGGTCACAATACACACTAGGGAATGGTGCATAATATATATATATATGACAAAAATATCTGACAGCAGCAGCCAATTCTGAATGCTGCTGGTGTCTGCATTACATTTCCCCCCCGTATGCTACACAATATACCATGATGGATGTTTTTTATACTACTAAAAATAATGAAGTAGAATTAATTATTAATGAATATTATCTTAGAATAAAGCCCCACAGCCGCTGATCACCATGGCAGCGATGCACGTGGCCTCAATAGTTAATTGACAGCTTTCCTCATACCATCCCTTTGCTGACGGCATATTATTGAGGACAGAGTGTGTACGTGTGTGTTGAGCGGAACATGTTGGTTACGTTCATCCCGATTCCCTCTTCTCTCGGAATTAACGATCGGGATGTTTTTCAATTTCGTCGACGTTATCCCGACTGCTAGTGCTGGGGCGTCTGCACACATCCGTCTGCCTGACGGTGATAAGAAAGAATGGCGTGAAACGTGTGTGTGTGTGTGTGTGCGTGTGCGCGTGTGTGTGTGTGTGTGTGTGTGTGTGTGTGTGTGGGTGTCTGCAGACCTCTTCAGCCTGTTCGCCAGCGAGCAGGGCGGCTACGCTGCCAGGGATGACATGGAGGCCGTCCTGCGCGTCCTGGACGGGGAGGTCCCGCCCTCGCTCAGGAAGTGTTTCAGTGAGGTCAGTGAACAACCCAACCCAACCCTGACCCCCTGTCTCCTCAATGACTCCTCACCTCAATCTAAGCCCCTCACAGGCTCCTCAAACCAATCAAGTACAAATAAATGAAAAATAAATTGACAACACACACACAGACGGCCAATAACAGGTCTTCATTGAATTTGATTGGAAACCAAATCACTTGTTGATTGTTGATGACCAACTTGACCCCGTTCGTATCCTGTCCCAGGGGGAGAAGGTCAACTATGACCGCTTCAGGTCCTGGCTCCTGCAGAACAAGGAGGCCTTCACGCTCTCCAGGTGGCTCCTCTCCGGAGGCGTCTGCGTCACGCTCACGGACGACAGCGACACGCCCACCTTCTACCAGACGCTGGCCGGCGTCACGCACCGTAAGTCTGCTTCATCATACAGCATCTCACAGGGCGTTGATGAATGCTCCTTCAAAGTGTATTGATAACTGCAGATTTAACATGTGTCTTTAACTCCGGATTCATAGGCAGTAGCGGGTACAAACACAGATTGTTATTATTATTCAAAGGCAGAGGGCAATATTCACATTGTAATAAAAAGAAAAAGGATCGGGATTGTTTATAGGGCTCAAATCCATCATTGAACAAATGTTTACTAACGGTAATTTCTGTAATCTACACAATCAACACAATTGGCTGGATATTCAAGAGAGTGAGTGAAGAGACAGAAAGCGAGAGAGAGTGTGCATCTCAGGAATGCATGGAGGAGAGGCCTGGTAGATTATGCTGTCACAATAAGTGTTAGGTTAAGATAATCAGGTGGAAAAAATGTCTAGAGTGTTTCCTTTTGGCCAGTGTAGCGAACAAAGTGAATCTTTGGGATGGAAGGATGTGAGCTGTTGAGTGTTAGGTGGGGTGAATGACTTGATCTCTCAATGACCCTGGACCAAACTGTGTATCCAAAGCAGCATGGTACAGATGCAACCGTCAGATTGAAGGGAGGACAATTGTTTTTCTTTGCATTGATTCCCAACGGCGTGTGGTGTCTCCAGCCCCAGTGCAGTTGGTACCCTTCCTTGCTCAATGTTCACAGTCCCTACTTTAATGCAGAACTGATTCCAGTACACTGTGGTACTGCAGGGGAGACATGACGATTGTAAACACGTTATAAACATACAGTCACTTTATTCTTTCATCAGCAACGGTCACTTCTGGTCACTTTGTTATATATTGTTAGTGTGGAAATACCTTCCTGACTGGCACTCTGAAATACGGCTTAAGCAAGCTTAAAGGATCCGGAGGCTGGTTTTATCCTCTTGATTTGATTTTCAGGGGCATTCTGTGCCTTGGCATCATGCTTTTGTATAGTTTCAAATAGCTAATGATATCGTTGCTAAAGTTCTATTTAGTTGGTGAAATACATGGTGCGGTACATATTTGCCATCGAGGCAAACAAACAACGGCCATATATATATTTTATTCAAATATGGCCTCCTATGCAAAGTATTTTGGACAGCAATTAAACAAATACTTCCATGGTTTCCTTTATAGGCAAACATATTGCCATGTCATCTTATGGAGTTATGACATAAATGCAAATGTTGCCAAGCATTCATTATACTCGAGTTAACCAGAAACGTAATCGTATTGATGAAACATATTGCTAATTCTGTTATAATTTGACTATTAAGTCAGATGTCTTTATAGAATACATTTTTGTATTGGGATGAAAATGCACTCAGAGCACATTTCATTTAACTTATTTTGCAAGATCATTAGGGGAGGCAGTGGAAGATAATATCAGACCTTTACTCGGCACTTAATGAATAGCTCAACATTTGTTTCACGTGTCAGTATGTAAAATGAAAGTTCATTATTTTGGGAGGGAAAGGCGAGAACAGCTGTCTTAGCTACATCTCTTTTTATAGAAACTGAGTCCAGCAGCTTAGCACTTGACAACAGCTAGACGAGATTAAGTAAATGGATGTTCGTGTATAAGGCTGTTATGTTTTGTGTTTTGATTGTTGTATGCGTTTGGGTTAGCATTAGGGTTCAAAACCGAATGATGGCTGATGCTCATGCCAACAGCTGTTTTTAAGCCATTGCATTCATATTTATTAATTACCCACAATGCCTATAGAAGGAGATATTTATATTGACTATTGTGTACACTTGTTTAATCGCAATCCATTGCTTTACCTCCTGTCTTTAGAGCAGTAGACCATTTCTAATTTCATCGATATTTCTTCGTGTACTTTCATAAAAACAGACGGAAGTTATCCCTTGGTAAAACCATGGGCTTGCTTTGGGGTTTTCTACTGCACACTTCCTCGTGAAAATTTGAGTCACCATATCATTAAAATGTCACTGTTACCTTTTATCAATACATTAACAAGAATGAGGTTGTATAAACAAGATAGCCACCAGCAGTAGACATGAATTTCCCTTTGTAGAAGGCTGTATTGCAGAACTACTGTAATGAACCAATTTCCTCCTCACTTTTTAAACAAACCTGTGATGCCAACAGAATATCATTTGTTTTGCTACTCCTGTCACATTGGTGGTCATGCTCCATGTCACATATTAGGTTAGATTAGCTATTATTGTTTCCCTTTGGAGACAATTGTCATGGGCATTCGAGAGAACACAAGGGAGGTGGCCGAAGACAGCCTCTGCATATGCACACAATTCATATTCATATAATTATTATATGAAGATTCAAAACATAGTGTCCTGATTTCTACCATCACTTTCTGTAGTGTGTCACCCTAAGGAGCTTATTGACTCATATTGATCAGACAAAATAAATCTGATAAAATACAGATTTATCTAATCTTTCAAAAATACCGTGCCAGTGAAAAAACAAGGGGCTGCTTTGTTAGGGAAAACCCTTTTGAGGATACATTCACTCAACAAGGCACAGACCACAATGCTCAATCACTTGATAAGTGTGACGAAATCACCCCAGATCAAAGGGTCAAACCTTATCGTCTAACTGCATGCCCTGCTGGCTTTCTAATAGGTACATTTACATGGGTAAATTTAGCATGTTCGCCCTGTGTCATACAAGCCAATCACAGATCCTAGAGACCTTCTTTAATCTGCCCTCTTGGTTCTCTGCTTATCCTCTTAAGTGTCTGGATGTGTGTGTGTGTGTGTGTGTGTGTGTGTGTGCGGGTGTGTGTGTGCGCGTGCGCGTGCGCGTGAGGATGTGTGTACGCTACATATGCTCATTCGTGCCGCTTCCTAGAAGATGGATTGTGGTCTTGCTCGCTCGGTTCAGACACGTGGAATATTTTACTTTTTAAGGGACAGTTTCACAATGTCACGGTGCAGTGGAACCCCTCCGGGTGTTCCCCCGAGCCGCCCTCACATGCAGCCTCCTGTGGTAGCCGCCAGAACCTGGCAGAACCTCACCTAGCATGTTGAGTGGATAATGGTATTGTTCCTCTGCTGCCACTCTGAGAGAGTCGCACCTCTGGGTAGGTATCAATGAAATACGGAAATACATAGTGGGAACAGTTCTGTATATAATGTACAACAGGTTTTATTGGTGTGCAAATAATCTAAATTTGAATCATTAGCTTATGATGATGATGGTGTGGTGTTAAATGGTGTCGCTGTACCCCTGTTTAATTTAGAGGGTCTACCCTGATATATATTGCATCATTTCTTTATTGCAGAATCACATAGTTTGTGGCCTGACTTTTGTCACCCAGGGAAAATGATCAGATATGATGTTAGAAATCACTATTGCTTGCTTTGGAGTTTGAAATAATGAGCATTAGTCAATTGTTTGGCTGGTGGTATTAAATCAAATGTTCAAAGAACACCAATTAAAACAATTGGCTCTCATTAAGCCAAACTCTTTGGTGTAACTGTATACGGCCATTTAGTAGCTGCTATTGCCCAGAAAGGTGAATGTTTTCCGAGGCCTGTGAGTGCAGAACATCGGTAATGTTGCTGGCATCTAGTGTATGCTGGATTATTTTATCAGTAAGGATGAGTTGACGAGTTGTCCAATCAAGCACTTGGCCAAAGATGGTCTCCAAATACTCCCACAAGCTTTACCATAGGTACCTCCACATTATTCACACACACACACACACAAACACACACACACACACACACGCACACGCACACGCACACGCACACACACACACACAGAGTTACTAAAATAACACTGATTTAGAAAAAAAAGGTAAAATCCTTCTCCTCAAAACACTTTGTGAATGTCCCACACTGCTGCTGTCGTTCGGAGGTCTGAGTGGCCAGTGAAGGCTCTCAGACGTCACAGAATGAACATCACCCGACCCATTTTGCATAGGCTAATCCTGCAGAACAGGGTGTTAGTTTTGATAGTGTAATACTAGGTGGGACTGTACAATTCAGCATTCTTTTGGGGTTCTGCAGAAATGTATCCACCATGCCTACAAGATTCAAATCTGTGTCGCTCCCTCTGATATTGCTCATTGTGATACCACTGATGCAATATCGCTCAACGAATTAACAAACCAAGTTCGCTAGATAGCTAGTAATGTCGGACAAAACAACAACACAAAGTTGCCGTGAGCTGTTACCATGGGGATAACAATTCAGTCTCCATGAAACCACTCCCCTTGTCCTCCCCCGGCAAATAATACAACTGTAAGCCCAAAACACATTTTCTATTTCCAGCTGAAACAGTGGGCTCACTGGCTCTTTAATCTTGACAAAGCTGTCTTTGTGTTGAGCAGAAGGGTTGAAGCCAGGTTCCCTTTTATGCGAACATCGTTTGGCATTCGATTCATGTGTCTGTTGTTTGGCGTCTCGCCATAGGCTCACTGTGCTGTCTGCATAATCTCATTAGCTAAAGCTGTGGATTTAGCCTGTAGAAAGGGGAAAGGAGAAAGGAGGATGGCCGGTTCATAGGCCGTGGCAGACCGGCTATACTAGCTTTAGCTCTGGCACATGGTTCTAGGGCGACTCATTGACTCAGCCCAATGTATAGTAGCCTAGCCAGCATTAATTAAGCTGCACACAAGGGTGACGACACCATTGACCAGATGACATGTTTACACTGTAGGAATATTACGCAACCTGTTTTATCATTAAACTGTTTTTACATTTAACAGCAAATAGGTAGGTTTGAACCATCAATCCCTCACTTCTTTTTAGATAAAGTGAAGTCCCAGTTTGGAAACACGAGAATGTAAGCTCAGACCAATAATTTAACACCTTTCCACCCCATTAGCACTGTTTAACAGGCTCAATGAAAACCAAGAATGGTGTCGTGTTCATAACAACTTTTGCATTGATACATGATATCTGACATCAGCGGTGCTACCCTTTAACCTTGTTCAGTTTGTCCAATTGCATTTCCCAGTTTGCGGTCAGATTTCATTTTGCCGGTCGGTGGTGGAGCGACAAGCCAATCTGAACCGGTCCACGAACCTGTCCATCATCATGACTATGTTAACCCAGGGTTTCTTTCACCTCTTGCAGTGGAGGAGTCTGATATCATCGACTTGGAGAAACGCTACTGGCTGCTCAAAGCGCAGTCTAGGACCGGACGCTTTGACCTGGAAACCTTCGTCCCTCTAGTCTCCCCTCCCATCCACGCCTCGCTGAGTGAAGGTAACCAAGAAGGATTCGGCTGTGTGAACAATGGTGATCGGTGTTTATGGCTGCTAGAGTCTTGAACAGGGCGTGTGCTTGCAACACATTGGCAGAACTTAACATTAGGCGTGGTGTCTTGCAATCGTGCTTTCGACATTATTGACGTAAGGATATGACTGATATCTTGTCAATTAATATCAGACTTACCATTACGTGACCAACTCTGCAGCATCATTGTTTGGCTTGTCATGTCGTTTTGCAGGCCTATTTCATGCTTTTGATGAGAACCGGGACAATCACATTGACTTCAAAGAGATCTCTTGTGGTCTATCTGCGTGCTGCCGGGGACCCGTTGCTGAAAGGCAGAAATGTAAGCTATGTTTTCTTTCAAACTGTCAGTCATTTGTCTCTACCAATTCACACAATAAATTATTGTGGTTTAGGTGGTATCTGACAAGGGCGACAAGGGGAAATGAACTCTGCGGTATTTCTTGTGCAATTGTGCTTCAATTGTTGTTGTTTTTTGTCTCACCTTTATTCAAACAGCAGGTCTTGCTGTAAATTGTTCCACAAATACGGTGCATAAAAACTGAAACCAAATTTAACCAATTTAGCAGAGGCTGACAAGCTCTTAGTAGTTATCCAGTGATGAGAACGGTTATGATAACTTGTTTCTCTTACTCCGCTCAAATACCATAAATATAGAGGGACTTACTGTAAGGCTGCTCTGTGAATAAATAAAACACAGTGCCACACTCTTTTAACAGACAGAAAGGTCCATCCCATTTTACTATACAGTAGTATAGTAGTCAAATTGTCCCCAGTGGTATAGTGGATAACCAAGTGGAAGAGTCTAACAGATATAATATCCATTGGTGCTTGAAATCACACAAAGATTCTTGGAAATGGCAACATATTGCTATTTCCACTAATGCAATTGAATCTCGTGGTAGTGTAAATATTTGTGTTGACGTGTTGTATCGTCCAACCCTTCGGCCCTCGCTGTCCTTCTCTCCGTCGCTCACCCTCTCTCTCTCTCTCTCTCTCTCTACTAGTCTGCTTCAAGGTGTTCGATGTGGACCGCGATGGGGTGCTGTGCCGCGACGAGCTCCATGAGATGGTGGTTGCACTGCTGGAGGTGTGGAAGGACAATCGCACAGACAACCTCTCTGTGAGTCCCATCCACTGAGTCTCGATGCCGGGCTTTGTACTGCAGTTCGTTTGTTCTATTTATTGCCTCACCCTCCTTGATGGATCATTGAAAACGCTCCCACTTGCCTTTGAATGATATCCACATAGTTATAAGGTCAATAAACACGGTAAAGATGAGTAGTTGTTTACTACTTTATACAACATCAATCAAACAATATTTTCCTCTACAGCACAGTCGATCTTGGCAAAAATATTAATAAGGATTATTTGGGTCATGATTGAGGTCACAATTATTCCTATATTCATCAATATTACGGGGAATAAATGATGCGAACGCCTTCTGCTTGCATAAGCAGAAAACTGTTCTAAACTGAGTTCTGCTATAATGGTTTTATGGGAATTCTCGGGTATTTATGATTGAGGGATACCCAGATCGTAATTTAGATCAAATTCGATTCATCAAGCAGCTCGACAGCACAGTGAAGGGGCTGTTAGTCACGTTGATATCGAGAACAAAGGTCAGTTTTTATTATTTCTTCAAGGACTTGACCAGAGACTTCTTAGTACTTTAGCTTTTATGGCTTAGCAGATTTCCTTGCAATGAAGTTTGAAGTTGTGAATTAACTCTTAACTCTTAATAAAGCACGCACAATGTTTGGATCTATAAATATTTCAGTGTCCAAACAGAAAGCTCATTTGTTTATAGAACGCCTTCATACTGTGTATAGCAGTGGGGTATGTACAGTGTTTTCCTGGCTGACTTTAAGGGATTTTGCTTTCGGGTGAGGTGAGGTGGACTCTGGGGCATCCTGGGTTAAAATAGTACAATATTCTAGCACCTTTCTATCCTACTAAATTGTACCTACTATATAAATTTTGTTCTTTTTGTTTTTCAGGAACTGCACAGTTCTGTGTCGGATATAGTGGAGGGCATTCTGACCATGCACGACAACACCAAAGTAAGGCCCGATTATTTTATGGCAATCCAATATACCATAAAGTCATTCGTTGTGTTGATGTGTTTATTTTGACTCATTACCAGCAGGGCCACCTGACCCTAGAGGACTACCAAATATGGAGTGTTAAGAGTTCCCTGGCCAATGAGTTCCTCAACTTGCTCTTCCAGGTTGGTACAGATCACAGTGCAGATGGAGAAGGCTGGGTAACCTTTCCATATTGTGCTTGTGCTTAACACTCCTTTCCTCTGTCTAGGTATGCCACATAGTCTTGGGTCTAAGACCGGCTACCCCAGAAGAGGAGGGCCAAATAATCAGGTTTGGATCATTTTTCTACGCTGTGCAACATTTAACTACCTGGCACAAAACTAATGTCTCCATAATTAGCCCAAAGGCAAAGGACCTAATTGGTCCAAAAACATGTACTTCCAAAAGGTAGGTATCTAAATTTAAGACTGACCCATCCCCAATTTTGAACAAAACACAGGCCTGAACTGGAACACATTGAAGACCTGAATCAGCAGACCTCAATAGAAGAGTTAGCTCTGCCTCACCTTTCAGAGCACGTATCAAAGTCATTCTTGTTTCACAAACATACAAGAGTTAGAATTTAGTTTGAATTGAGTTACTTACGACATGGAAGGCTAAACAGGCAGGCGAAAATACCATTATTGCTGGACTGGGTAGGCCTGGGTATGTTAGTAATTATTGGGCCAACTTTGAATTCACCTTGCTTTGCTCTCGTGTGGGATTATCAACCTGATAAGGGTTGTACTTGGGCTATGTTTGTGCAAACACAGACTTAAGACCTGTGGCACCCATTTTCATTGAAGTGCGTATGGTTTTTCTATGCTCCTGTTTGTGCGTGCGAGATGTGTGCAGTTGTGCATATGCGTCTTGTGACCCGCCCTGTGTCTAAACACGCCGAGGCAGTAGTTAGCGCGCCGTGCCCTTTGTGTGAAAAGATGAGCTTTTGAGTATAGACCAAATCTAGATAACTTAGCGGGTTGTTGAATAATTATTTGGTGTAAACGGGGCCTGTGATTCTCTTTGTGTGACACCAGGGGCTGGCTAGAGAGAGAAAGCCGACATGGACTCCAGGTGGGCCAGAACTGGTTCCTCATATCCATGCTGTGGTGGCAGCAGTGGAAGGACTATGTTAAATATGTAAGTGCTTCCAACAATACTGCTCATTTGAGGATGCAGAGGAGTCTTGTAGAATTTTTTTTTCACACGGGTCAAGCTGATTGCAAGGTTGACCTTTACCATAATATTTTGGACATCTCTAATATACATAGTAAGTTTACTCTTGTTTAACCCCATTTTTAAGCTGTTGTATGACAATTTGCTATTCTATCTCTTAAGCAGTTATTTTTGAAGATTTTGTTGAGAAAAAATATTTGCTAGCTTAATGTAATGAGGTTAAACATGGTTACAGTTCTTGTGTATACAAATAAACTGGCTACAGTTATCTGAACAAAGCAAATATAAATATTGTTATCACCATCTTACGTAGAATTAAGATAAGCATACACTTTTTAGTTACTACTGCTCCCTAGCTTGAACGGGCAGGGCTGACACTGATCCCTGACGACAATATTAATGCCTAACTTATCATTGCTCCAAATAAAGGGAAAACATCTCTGGTCTCTTGTCCAGGAGCAGAAGGGCATTGTGGTGGAGCAGCCCTCCATCCTGAGCTCCCTGCGGAGCCCCATGCCCACCACCATGCTGGACCCTGCCTCTCTGGAGGGGGCCGGCGTGCCCCAGGGAACCCCCTTCAGTCCCTCTGAGGAGCGGTCTCCCGACGCCGTGTCCAGCGCCTCAGAGGCTACGGAGGCCGGTGAGAGAGACACTCTCTTTTGCTACCTACTAGTGACAATCAACGTTTTGCCGTCTGACTGCATAATGATCACACCTTACTCACGACAAAGCGGTTTGTGTGTTTGGACCCGGACCAGCCCTCAGCCCCCAGACGGTTCCCTCGGCTACGGAGAGCTGTTTTGCTCGTCAGCACAACGTGTCCGACAACAACAACCAGTGTTTCTCCGGCCCAAATGGCTACCTCCCCTCCCAGCTGGTGGCCCAGAGGCCCGGGGCGATAGACAACCAGTCGCTGGTCAACACTGACGCCATGAAGGTAGGGACATGGCTTGCAGGCTGGGCTTCAGAGTTTCTGAGGATGCATGAATGTGATGTGTCATTTTATAGAGGGATCAATTGAAGTGATTGTATCAGGGGGTCCGACAGGATTCCAGGGACCAGCTATTACGTTTTCGGTTATGTTTGTTGATTCTTCCAGTGTCCCTCACACATCGACTGGAAACAACTCATTATTACATTTTAAATTCTTTCAACTGGCTTCCTCGATTTCCCCTACCAAACCGAGTGGCAAAAGTACTCAAGTGGTGAAAGTAATTGCTTCTGCAGAATCCTGGAGGCTCCAAAAACATTGCGGACAACGATAACTGGCCCATCCCTCCCTGACAGAGTTGAGAGCGAGTGAAAAAGGCATTAGGGCGCTCTCTCTATCTCTCGATCTGTTATTCAAGAAGGCGGACGCTGTCCGGTTGCGTGCACACTCCCAGCATGCACGCCTCATCTCGTGTGTGTCTCACCCCCCCCCCCACAGGCTCCCACGCTGACCATGGAGGGGGGCCGTCTCAGGGGCGCCCTGCAGCTGCTGGCCAGCAGGGACTTTGAGACGGTGCCAGAGCCGGTGTGGCGTGCGCTCTACCACTGGTACGGAGCCAACCTGAGCCTGCCGAGACCGGTGAGAACGCAAACTCACACACGCACACGCACACACAGGCACGCATGCACACGCGCACGTGCTCCATCTTGACGGTACTCTTTTGGTTCGCAAATTGACTTGCTCGGGGCGCTCTTTCCATGAGGTGGTGACTGAAGTAATGAGTAACCGTGTGGCGCTTGGTGTTCTGTGGTACTCATTCGTGACCCTATTTTGATAGTACTTCATCAGTTGGACTTGGATGAGACAAAGTTGTTTTCAAATTCTGTTGAATGAAGAAAGCTAATTTTTTTTTTTGTCATTTGTAGTGAAACACACAACTGGAATTGATTGCTAATGACACCGACAGTGATGCTGTTTATTATC